>BLAL01000169.1:600000-1183637 GCA_015698045.1 Rhizophagus clarus | reverse complement strand
AAAAGAATAAAAAACATATCAATGTTATCACGGTCTTTTATGTGATATGTACTGTATTTATGAAAAAAAATGGAGTTTTAAAGAGCTAGCAATGTTTCTTCCGCTACGGGAAGGAATTTCTAGATCTTCTGTAATAACATCTAACTCCTTAACCTTTTCTTTGGTATTTGCGCTTTCAGTTTCAACCCAGACTATTTTGAAGCATTTTCTGGAGAATTCTATTAATTTATCTAGTGAAGTTTCTGATAATTTTGTAAAATCGATGGCTGAAACGTATCAGCTTAAAATTCTCTTTAAAACCACCTCACGTGATATAAAATTGTTTACTTCCTCATCGGTAGGATCTGAACTTTCCGTATATCCACTTTAATAGAAAAAAAATTTAAATCATTAAATCATTGTAATAAAACAACAACATAACGATATGAACGTAATGATCACCTTTCTACAATTTGTCGAAATTCTTTTACTAATGTTGAAAGTACATTTTTCAATTGATATCGATAGTCGGAAAATGATTTATGATATCGTTCGTTAATTGACTTCGCCACGCTTTGATAAGCATCATGCCCAAAAATTTTTTGTGTTATTTTATCAAACGCATGATCGGGCGGATTTCTAGTTCGCAAAAAAAGGCATTTCATTTCTTCGTCAATAAGACGATAATTATCCTAAACAGTAATAATATCAATAATACATAATACATCAGTAATTCTGTGTAATAACGATTGTTCTTAATTAGTAAGAATGTAACAACCCAAAATAAGAAATGGATTTTACGTTGTCAGATGGTGACGAAATCGAGGTGGTTAGTGGCAAATTTGTTGATGGCTGCTTCGTCAAGGCATCAAGCATTTTGTTTGCCAGATGTAGTACACTTGGATGTAAGACCAAACTAATTGCAAATTTGCAATTGATTGGTCATTGCGCCAAATTAAACCGGAATTTCTTCTTCACTTTCTAGAAGTAATATTAAATGAGAATAAAATTATATTCATTAATTATGTTCAGATTTTATGTTTTTACCGCTTTCATCATTTTCATTTTCTTCTTGTTCTTTATCTTTCTCTCTATTATCCCTCTCTCTTCTCTCTTTCTCTCTTCTCTCTTTCTTTCTTCTTTCTTTCTCTCTTCTCTCTTTATCTCTTCTCTCCATCTCTTTCTTCTCATTTTCTCTTCTTTCTTTTTCAATATTTCTTTCTTCTTGCTCTGGAAGCATATCTTTATTATAACGAAGTAAATTTAGTTTTAAATAAATTTGCAGAAATATCATTTCAATTGAATAATAAAACAATTATTATAACGTATTTGCCCAAAATAATTCTTTCAATATCATCATCTTGTCTATTATTACCTTCTCCAATATCTACATCTTGTCCATGTAAATTATCTTGTTCATGTTCACTTCCTTCCTCTCTCCTTTTATCTCTTTCCTTATTATAATCACGTGAAGAGTTGGCAACATATGTACGAATAGTTTTTGTAGTCTTTGCAGCTTTTGTTGCCTTGTCTTTTAGGTATCATTATAATAGTATTAGGCGCAATTACTATATAAATTTTAAATCAAAAATATAATATTATTACCTTTTTCTGTTACTTCTCTGCGTTTAGTCATGATAAACAAACAAGATGGTACTTATCGGTATTGTGCTAGTAGCAACGTAAAGAAATAGGTGATTTGTTACGTAAAGAAATAGGTGATTCCTGATGAAACGAATACAGCATCATCTTTATTTATTTATAGAGATTTCTCCTAATATTAAGAAAAAATTACATCGTGACCGCAGCACATAAAAGGAAATTGGGTTAGCATTCTCAAAAAAAAACGTTCATGGTTACATTAAATCTTGGATAGTTGATCGGAAGAATTTGTTAATGGTTACATTGATTCTTTATGACAAAAATTTTTGGAAAAATTTGACGTCTTAATGGTTACATGTAAAGAAATTATATATGAGTATCGTAATTGTAGGACATAAACGGAAATTTGGCCAACAAAATTTTCAAATTATTGGAATAATTGATCGGGAAAATCCTTAATGAGTATATTAGCTCTTTGTCCACAGAACATTAATGGTAATTTCGAGCAATATTAACGGTTACAAGTAAAGAAACTTTATATGAATATCGTGATCACAGGACATAAACGGATTTTCAGGATAATTGATCAGGAGAAAAAATTTGTTAATGGTTACATAATCAGAGTTGAAGAATTATACTGTACGTACTATATTATGCTGTCCTAATACTTAAATAGAGTACATTTTTTTCATATGTTTAATATATTATATATTTATTTTAATAATTAGGATTGTTCTTTTAATCTAATCTAAATAGAAAAAATATTATATTAAATATTTAACAGTGCAATATTAATGCAATGTTTACAGTGCATTGATGAAATTTTGGGCAATGGAAAAATTGCGGTTACATGTAAAGTGATCGCAGGACATAAATAGAAATTTAGATCAAAAAATTGGTCAGAAAAATTTTGTCAACAGTTCTGTTGATTCTTTATCTGCAAAAGATCTTTATTTGCAGCACATTGGTGGAATCTAGGGTAATGATCTGAAAAATTTGACATGAATATCATGGTCGCAATAAATAAATAGAAATTTAAATCAATAATTGACCAGAAAAAATTATTAATGGTTACATTGATTTTTTATCTGCAGCGCATTGATAGAATTCAGGGGTAATCTGAAAAATTTGACATGAATATCATGATCGCAAGACATAAACAGATTTTCAGGATAATTAATCAGGAGAAAAAATTTGTTAATGTTTACATAATCAGGGTTGAAGAATTATACTGTACGTACTATATTACTATGCTGTCCTAATACTTAAATAGAGTACATTTTTTCATATGTTTAATATATTATATATTTATTTTAATAATTAGGATTGATAATAAATTATTAACTATTCTTTTAATCTTAATAGAAAAAATATTATATTAAATATTTAACAGTACAATATTAGTGCAATGTATACAGTAAATTGATGAAATTTTGGGAAATGGAAAAATTGCGGTTACATGTAAGGTGATCGCAGGACATGAACAGAAATTTAGATCAACAAATTGATCGGAAAAAAATTTTGTCAACAGTTCTGTTGATTCTTTATCTGCAAAAGATCTTTATCTGCAGCACATTTGTGGAATCTAGGGTAATGATCTGAAAAATTTGGCATGAATATCATGGTCGCAATAAATAAATAGAAATTTAGATCAATAATTGACCGGAAAAAAATTGTTAATGATTACATTGATTTTTTATCTGCAGCGCATTGATAGAATTCAGGGTAATCTGAAAAATTTGACGTGAATATCGTGATCGCAGGACATAAACAGATTTTTGGGATAATTGATCAGGAGAAAAATTTGTTAATGGTTACATAATCAGGGTTGAAGAATTATACTGTACGTACTATATTATGCTATCCTAATACTTAAATAGAGTACATTTTTTCATAAGTTTAATATATTATATATTTATTTTAATAATTAGGATTGATAATAAATTATTAACTATTCTTTTAATCTTAATAGAAAAAATATTATATTAAATATTTAACAGTGCAATATTAGTGCAATGTAAAGTAAATTGATGAAATTTTGGGAAATGAAAAAATTGCGGTTACATGTAAGGTGATCGCAGGACATGAACAGAAATTTAGATCAAAAAATTGATCGGAAAAAATTTTGTCAACAGTTCTGTTGATTCTTTATCTGCAAAAGATCTTTATCTGCAGCACATTGGTGGAATCTAGGGTAATGATCTGAAAAATTTGACATGAATATCGTGGTCATGATAAATAAATGGAAATTTAGATCAATAATTGATCAGGAGAAAAAATTGTTAATGGTTATATTGATTTTTATCTGCAGCGCATTGACAGAATTTGTTACATTAGTTCTCTATCTCAGAATTATGTAATGAAGTTTTACAAAAACTTTTCAAGTTGTTGATCCAAATTTCCTTTTATATAGTGCAGTCATGATATCACAGTCGTAATATTATAAAAAAATTTACTTTGTGCTTTTTTCCCAAAGAATTCAATTGATATTTTTTTTAAAGTTTGACTGTCCATATCTTATCAGTTACATATAAAAATACCACATCTCAGATCAGAGTTTTTAGATTTCTAATAAAAAAAAGATAGAAAGAAAATGTTCTCTTCCAAACCTAGTAGAGAAGAAACAGGTATAAAAAAAAAATACCTGGTATATTAATTCATTAAATAACGTATGATAATATTCAAATAGTTTCTTTCATATATAGATAATATGATATTGATCTCGCTAGACGATCTAATAAAAGAACAAACCTGATCGAACGATCTTCTCCAGACCAACATTAAAAAGAAACGGAAACGTCCATCTCGTAACAACTGAGCGAAGACCATGGGAGACTGGGCTCAGATGGTGAAAAAGGTATGATCATTTGATTCTTTAATATTTTGTGATAATTTGAAATATTTAACACTTTAAAATTATTTGTTAGAATTAATATTGCCATTATATGAAATTAATATCTCATTACAATACCGCACAATATTATATCCACCTTCTTTTCAATTTATTTCAATAAAAAAATAAATCTTATGTAATTTTATAATTGTATATATCCGTAAAGCTCACAACTAGTGATTTTATCATAATAATTGATTGTAATAATTTAAAATCATAAAAATCAAAATTTCATATAAACTGGAACACGAATTGCTAACAATTTTTTGTCTTGTCTAAATGTGCTGCGATCACGATATTCTTAAAATGTAATGTCAATTTTTCAGAAAAGCTTTGTTAACCAATTTCCGTTATGTCCAGCAGCCTATATAAATTTCTTTACATGTAATCGTCAAAACATCAATCCTAAATTCAAGAGCTTTGTTAACCCAAATTTCTATAGTTACGATGTTGTTCATTATATAATTCATTAGTTAATGTAACTAACTATTAACAAATTTTTTTTCTAATCAATTATCCCAAAATTCGATGATCTAAATTTCCGCTTATGTCCTGCGGTCACAATATTCATATAAATTCCTTTACATATAACCGTTAAAGAAGTCAACTCTTCAGATCATTGCCTCAAAACTTCGTTAATGCATTGTAAGTAAAGAACCAATGTAGCCATTAAGAAAATTTCTGATCAATTCAAATTTCCGTTTATGTCCCGCAGTCACAATATTCATACAAAATTTCTTTGCATGTCGATTTTCCCAAAATTTAAGAAATTAGTAATCTAAATTTCCGTTTATGTTCTGCAGTCACGCACGATATTCATACAAAATTTCTTTGCATGTAACTGTTATTAACACGTCAATTTTAGATCATTTTCCCCAAGATTTCCATTAATGTACTGTGATCCAAGAACTAATGTAACCATTGACAATTTTTTTTTCTCGAAATTTCAATATAAATTTCCATTTATAAATTTCCGTTTATGTCCTGCGGTCACGATTTCATACAAAATTTCTTTACATGTAACCAGATCATTGCCCAAAATTTCCGTTAATGAGAAATTTGTTAACCCAAAATTTCCGTTTATGTGCTGCGATCACGATACTATGATTTCCAATTAAAAATATTATAAAAGCAGTTAATGAATTAAATACACAAACGCGCATGGACATTTTTTAAATTTACTCATTTTATTATTCCTTATTATAATTATTATCATAGCCATATTACGAAATAAACCTCGAAAAGCGAATATTGCTACATTACCTTTTCGTATCCGTAATAATTTTAGAAGGTTGCCCAACAGATTTTTATTATCGGATAATGATGACAATGCAAAAAGATTTTGAAGATGATAATATTAGCGGCGAAGAGTATAATGAATATGGTGACGGAGATGATGATTTAGAACAACGAAGCGATGATGATCATATAGAACAGCGAAGCGATAATGGTGATGATTTAGAACAACGAAGCGATGATGATCATATAGAACAGCGAAGCGATAATGGTGATGATTTAGAACAATGAAGCGATAATGATCATTTAGAACAACGAAACGATAATGATGATGATTTAGAACAACGAAGCAATAATGAAGAAGGTGATACCAACATGATTTCAACATCATCAGAGAATGAAACAGAAAGCGATTATATAATGTCCTTAGAAAGTGATAAAGAATATGAAACAATGTCGTCAGATAATGAAGAAAGACATGATTCTGATATCTCAGAAGAAAAGCTATTCGTTAATGAAGCATTGGCTAAAGATAAGTTACCATCTTATGATGGTGATTTTGCTCCATATTTTCAAAATTTAACTACTGCTGCCTTATTTTGTTGGATTTATAAGCATAATATTTCAACAAATGCATATGAAGATCTTGTTGACATTATCATGAGACCAGAATTTAATAGAGATCATATTGTAAAAAATATTCAGAGATTTCGAGCATGAAGGGAGCGTCTTCCTCTTCCCTCAATATCAGCAAAATCTATCTCAATTTCATCAAAAAAAAACACCATCAACTTTAAAGGATTCAAAGATGGCATATCAACTTTCAATAAGTGATATCATTTGGAATGTTCTTAACAACCCATCACTATTAAAGGAAATGTATTTTAGTGCTGGTGTTGATTCAAAAATAAAATCCGAGTACTGGCATAGTACCTTATGGGCAGAGTCACCTCTTTTCGGTCAAGAACAATTAATGATATCAGGGGGTAATTATTTATTAAATACAAGCTGATGGTAGAGAGGCGAAGCAATAAAGTACAAGAGACTAACACTTTTTTCATATGTATATAATAGAGATATACCAATGCGGCGATTTTGTTTACTATTACGACAATGAGCGAAAACTTGGCAGATTGAGAGCGATATTATTAAATGAAGAGAACCAACAGTATCGGCTGAGAATCCAAAAAGTTCTAGATTATAGTGACTTGCCTGGAACTTTTAAGGGAGAATTAAGACAAAATCGCTCTCTTTCCAGAGAAGTTTGGTTACAAGATGAACCATTCTTGACAATAACAACATCACAAATTTCAGAAAAGGTTGCTGCAGATACACTACGAATTACCAAAATACTTTATAAACATCATACACACTGGCGCATTCGTGATGCAACGTTCTCTTATCAACATCCTTCAGAATATATTTCCATAAGGCAGCCAACATCTCCAACAATTCCAGTTTATAAGCTGTTTTTGAACATATACTACGATGATTTTGGAACATTTAGGAATGTTTATCATTCGTTAAGAGATGTTTATGTGCAGTTTGGAAATATGCCTGCCTGTCAAAGAAAGTTGCTCAAAAATCACTTTGTTCTCAGGTTGGTTCCTTTCAGTGGTAATTTCAATGAATTCATGTTGCCATTTATTTCTGAAATGAAAGAATTCAAACAAGGAAAATTAATGGAAGTGAATGGCCAAGATGCTTGGGTGATGGCCAGTTTAGGTATCGTAACTGCTGATTTACCACAAGGGAATGATATGTGTGGTGTATTACGACATAATGCCAATAAAGGTTGCCGCACTTGTACAGCCTCTCGAGAATCACTTACCAACTTCTCTCAGGATGTACCAGCAACATCAAGATATCATCACATCACTGACGATCAATTTAAAGAGATATTTAACGAACCTGCTACCACAAGGCAAAAACGACTTTGTACTGAGTTTGGACTAAGAACAAGGCCTAGCATTTTGAATAGGCTGCTAAGAGAAAGGCATCTACAGACACCTCAAGATGTATATCATGCAACTGCTAGGAAGATTGGACGACTTCTTAAATTAACGTATGATCTTTGAATTTAATTAACTTTAGCTAGATATGTAACGAACAAAATCTTTTAATAAAGCTTTTTGATTTCCACAGGTGCGAATTATTTTCACAAAAAGGAGAGGACGAGTTTATCAAAGCCTGGAAGAACTTTGAGAAACCAAAAAAATGGTCTCGTTTGCCAAATCCAATTAGTCACAATGCTAGTTTCATGATGTCTGACTATCTTAGGCTCGCTATGATAATGCCTTTTATACTTAATAGTTTTTTAGAAACATCAAGCTTAAAGGAAAATGAATCCAGAAGCATTCTGCGACGAACTTAAGAATTACGCATTAACATGGCAAAAAATGTAATAATTGCTTGTTGGGTATATGTAGCAAAAACAATGAGGATGGTTTTTGAAAGCAAGTTTACATTAGATTCGTATGACAAATTACAAAAATGCCTTGAAGAAGAAATGAAAATTCTTCCAAAGGTACAATTATTCATAATT
This sequence comes from Rhizophagus clarus, assembly GCA_015698045.1. Classification (NCBI taxonomy): domain Eukaryota; kingdom Fungi; phylum Glomeromycota; class Glomeromycetes; order Glomerales; family Glomeraceae; genus Rhizophagus; species Rhizophagus clarus. Next base: position 1,175,382 of record BLAL01000169.1, on the reverse strand, counting down.
CTTATATAATTTTTTATTTTTTATTTATAATATTATTTAATAATGTGGCTTTAGGTTTTCTCTGAATTTGCTAACTTACCAAACCTGCATATCAATATCCACTTGCTGGTGCATGCAAGGACTTATGGTACTTTTATAAACACTCAAGTTGGTATCAAAGAGATGGTGCATCAGATCTTTAAAGCAATGGTACTACGAACAAATTGCAAGAATATCGAGCTAGACTTGTTAAAGCGGTATACTACGCTCTTTGCAATTTGTCATTTAGTAAATGGAAGCGCAGATCAAAGATTATCACAACCTTGTAGAGGTTTCGCTACTATGTCCTCAAATTTTAGAAATTTATTGACTAATTGGTATATTACTGAAGACAAGGTATCAAATGAACAAGAATCGGAAGAAAATGAAGAAGGTTTGTATTACAATTTTATAATAATAATATTTCCGCAATTATTAATGTAATTTTATTTTATATAGCGATTTCATCTCCAGTGGATTTTATTACAAATATTATCTTAAAGAGAAGCTTGTCCCGTCAGGATCGTGAAAATATCATGAAAAATTTTCCAAATTTCAAATCTGAGCTGCTTCTTTCATTTATGGACATTGGACAAAAGTCAGCTCTTATATATTCTCAAATGGGCTGGTATGAATTGGCGACATACATTATGGAAGAAAGCGATAGCGTCTTTTTCAAAGTACATCTTCATATTGGTGACGTCGTAACAATACACGAGGAAGACAGTAGTGAATGTTATGCGATTATAAAAGGGATCTTCAAATACAAAGGCAATGATGATAAATATTATGCCTTTATTACAATTGATTGGTTTGACAATATTAACAGAATTCACAACATATTGAAATGTCCTCTTTTTCGCATTCAGACAAGCCAAGACATTCGCTAGAAAAGAATCTTCCCGATATCAATAATTGACCACGTACAGAAAGTTCACTTTGTCTATGATACGAAAATTGATTTGTGGATAAAAAATAATTATTATTTTACAGCTATATAGCTTTATTAGTAATATTATGTTAATAAATTTACAATATAAATATAAGTTTATACTACGTTTACTCATTAAATTCATTATTGTTTTAACAATATCAAAATGATACAGTATCTTTTTTTTATTAAATAAATGCAACAATATCGTTTTGATATTGTTATGGTATCGTGACCGGTCCATTACTTATCACGTGATAACGTGACTTTGTATTGATTATCCAATCAAAATCATTGTTTGTTTGTTAAAACATTCGCACGACGGTTATTTCTACTCCATTCTCTACATTTTACTGTAATAACTTACATTTTAATATTGTCAGTCTATTTAAAATATTTCTTAATAATATTAACAATCATATACGCGTCTATTTTTTATTCCGGCATAATCTCAACATTGAAAAATAGTTTATTCGACACCTTGACAGGTACGAAACAAAAAGTTATTTATAATAATATTAATTGTTTTACAAATTTTAGCTCTCGCTGTGCAAATATTGTTTAGAAATATTTTTTAACAATATAACAGAAATTCGGGATGTATTTTTTTATTTATTTATTTATTTATTATTATTTTTTTTTAAAAAAGAAAAATTTTTTAATAGTAGTGTATAATAATATTTGCGACAAAATTTGGACGAAATTCGGAATGTGCGCAAAGAAAATTTCGGTATAGTATTATTTCCCCTCTTTTTTATACTTGGGAATGCAATTGTTCTAGCGTCATAATGATATCGTCACGTTGTTTTATATTAGTATTCGAAAAGAGAGATGTCTAAGTAATTTACCAGGCACGACCGTATCTTTAATTTCGCAGAAACTTGCGTCGTAATCAGAAACTTATCAATTCAACATTTTAAACAAGTTTCAAGATAATATTAGTGTCATAACAATATCGTCACGTTGTTTTATGTTAACCATCCGGTGAGAGAGATGCGAAACTTAATATTTTTTTTTTTTTTGTAAGAATATATAAATTTTCTTTTTTTCTTTTCTTTTTTTTTGTAAGGAACGTTATAATAACGTTTCTTCTGTTTTTTTTAGGTTCATCAATTCAACATTTTTAACAAGTTTTAATATAATATTAGTGTCATAATGATATCGTCACGTTGTTTTATGTTAACCATCTGGTGAGAGAGATGCGAAACTTAATATTTTTTTTTTTTTTTTTTTTTTTGTAAGAAATGTTATATGAATTTTCTTTTTTTCTTTTCTTTTTCTTTTTTTTTTGTAAGGAACATTATAATAACGTTTCTTCTGTTTCTTTTAGGTTCAAGTGTTTCAGCTTAATTTAATCAGGTATGATCGTAACTTTAATTTCGCAGAGCTTGCGCCATAATCCAGACACTTTAATTTAACATTTTTAACAAGTTTCAATATAATATTAGTGTTGAACTGATATCGTCACGTTATTTTATGTCATCCTATCCAGAGATAGGGATATTCTTCCTTTAATTACCGTAATTTGCAATATTTAACAATTAAATAACAATTAAAACATCATAATTGTCATAATTGCATTATAAAAAATATATATATATTAATTAATTAATAAACAAATTAATTTAAACCAATTAAAATTGATTTAATTTATTGAATATATCTACTACGTTTCATTATCATCCTGATACAGTTTAAATGTCATCACGATATTTCAATAAAATATTTAGCGATCTTAATGATACTATAATGACATAATTATAATATCCTAACGATACATTTTCAACAACTTCACGATAATATTAATTTTTAAATGATATCGTGACAATATATTAAATGATATCGTGACGATATATTTATGATAATCTTAACGATACATTTTCAACATCTTCACGATAACATCACAATTTCCATTTCAACATCATCACGACATCGAGACTATAAATCGATATAATATCAGAATGATATCAGAACGATATCAAATTTCAAATATCGCGAGGATGTTAAAGGTATCCACTGGTCAAAATCAATGCTAGCGGATACATATCGGGTACCTGATATGTGTAATATATTTGTAGGATATGTGTATGATATTCGATAATAATACACATATCGGGTACCTGATATGTGTATTGTTTATGCGGAAATTCGGTGATACATATTACAGTTATCGCACAAGTATTCACACATATCGGGTAGTTATAATATCGGGCACATATCATTTATTTACTGTATACCCGATATATTGTAATAAATATCGTATAAATATTGTATACCAATCATACATTTATCAGATAGCACCGATAATTATTTTATAGCTGTCCGATATGGACATATTTTGGTACCCGATATGAACACGATAAAGTTCAAGTACATATACCGGGCAGTATAATATTTTTAATAATTCAGGCAAAAATTATAGAATTTATATTATAATTTGTAATTTATATATATTTTTTCAGATTAATTTATAATTTTAACTCAAAATTTATTTTTAATTAAAAACAAAAAATATGAATTACAATCTATGTAAAATCAATACTACATTTATGTAAAATCAAATCTAAATTCAATAAATTGCGAATAAATCTATATTATATAAATCAATTATACTGTAAGTAGCATACTAACGAAATTAGATTTCACTTGTTCGCTTACTTATTTTCATTATATTCAAATTTGATCATTAAACGAAAGTAACATTATTAGTAACAGGTTGTTAGAAAAGGAACAATAATAAAAAAGAATATTAGTAGAAGAAAAAGAAATAGTTAGTAGTAAAAAATGTTAGTAGGAAAGAAATAAAATAAATAAAAATTAGTAGAAGAAAATAATTAGTAGAAATTATAGAAGAAAGAAACAGTAGAAGAAAGAAAATAGAAAAATAATGTACAAGTACCCTACAACTTCATCCCTAGGTAGTCAAAAATCTCAGGTAGTTCCAGACCACAGCAAACATGAAAGATAACTATATATATACAATAGCAATGAAGAAAAATATTAGATAGTGGAAACGTTAGTAAAATTTAAGAAAAGTAAATGATAGAAAATTCAGATATGTTAATAAGAGAAGTATTAGTAAAAGGAAGAAAGAAACGTTAGCAAGAGGACGTTAATAGAAAATATTTATAATCATATGAAAAGAGAAGTGTAGCGTTAATAAAAAATATACCTTATGTGTTCTTTTCCTGAATATAATAAAGAAAAAAATGTAAAAAAACGTCGTTAAAGAGAAGTGTAACATTAATAAAAAAATATACCTTGTGTGTTTTTACGTGTTAATTTGATAATATTGTAAAAAAAAGAAAGCGGTTACAGACTTACAGTAAGCGAAAAAATTAAAGAGAAAAAAGAAAAAAAAAATAAAATGACAATATAAACAAATAATTAAATCATGTGATCATTAAATAATAAGTTGATTATAATTGGTCAACATTTGAACAGTTACACAAATTTTAAACAATATATTTTATCATATAGTACAGTATAATAACGAATGAAAGAATATAAAATATAGCAATAAAATTAATAAAAATTTTGCATTTTATGCATTTTACATATAATTCTGAAAAGGGTGTACCGGTTATCTATATATTTTATTTATCATTTTTTGCTACGATAATATTATCATCGTTAATATCACGAATCTTACTTTCACCTTTTAGCGTACAATCTGCAATAAAGAAGCAGAACTATTCTGGTCCGTAACCGTATCATGCACAAAAATTTATTTTCTTGATCTTGTACGACTTAAAAATGAATTTCTTAAAATATTAATACTAATCTTTTTTTTAGCAGCAAGTCATAGTGATCGTGGTGATCGTAGTGGTCGTGGTAGTCATAGAGGTCGTGGAGGTCATGGTCGTAAAGGCGATGATGATATCGACGATGGGTAAAATTTTATTAATCAAATTTAAATTATCACTTAAAATATTATTATTTTAATTTTTTTTTTATAAGTACGACATTATCCTTTCTGACAGAGATGATGGCAACGACAATGAGCTTATAGATGACTTTGCGAAGCAGATAACATGTACATACACCTTTTTCAAAATTATATGTAAAATGCAAAAATGCAAAATTTTTATCAATTTGTATTGCTATTTTTTATTTTACAGATTATAAATATATCTTTTAATAAAATTCAAATTTTTCAGTTTATACTATACGATAAAAATTTATTAGCGAAACGAGTGAAATAAAAAAATTGAAAATTTGCCGTATTAGGTACTTTTGAAAGTTAAAACAATGCCGATGGAAACCTAAAAGTGCTAAAAGTGAGGTATATATATATATATATTAGTTATAGGAATAACTAAAGTAAGTAATTAATAGTTAGTGTTGGCGAATAGAGTATTTGCTGACGAAGAATTTGCTGACGAAGGATAAAAGGCGACAAAGTATTGACTGATGATGAAATAATAAGATAGTGTATAGACAAGTAACGATACTCAGTCCCATACATATCTTAGGAGGCTAGCCTATCGTGAATAACTCACTACAGAAGAATATGTATTTTATTTGCGCATATACCTATAACACAAGGTATATAGATGGACCTGCCAGTGAAGGCACGTATGTTCAGGAAAGGTGAAGGAAGGGAATAAGATATAAATGATATTAATTACTTACCCTATTTTAGAGTAAAACAACGTGAGATATGAAAACGTTACGAAAAGAAGGACAGTAGAAGGACAGTAGAAGAAGATAGTAGAGAAAACCTAAAAAGAAGAAAGGGAAAGAATAGGGTTGGCAAGCGTTAGCAGAAGAATGGAAATACCGAGTATTTCAAATATGAAACAGTGAAATAACATAAAAGCGGCTGGGATCGCCCGACTGCTAACGCGTGATACGTATATTGCTTACAATCTGTCGAGGTGTGACGGCCTACCCCTTACATTAAAACCATTCAGCGCGAAGCATTGAATAGCGCACTTGCCTTATAGAGCCCTAATGATATCAACACAAAGAAATTAAAATTATAAAATCTGGCAAAATTTGAAAGAAGTTTGCGGAGGTTGATGACGAGGATCATAAGAAATGGAACGTTTTAAAGAAAGAAAGGCTCGCTTTAGATTAACCAGTTCACGACATTCTCTTTTATTGGGATGAAGACAGTTGAGTGATACGTTTAACACGACCTATAATAACAAAGAAAGGAAAATAAAAGAGTCATCCAGGAGTACTAGATGAGCAAGTATAAACGTCACAATATTCAACAACCGCGTACAAGTGTTTCGCAGGATCCTTTCAGGACTGGATGATAATAACCATCCTGAGCGTAAGACATTTATCTTTACAACGCGTCCGCAGTCACCCTTTAGAAATCAACTCAAGCAGCTATGACCAAATATGAACCACACTCACCTTTAGCAATATCCAAATAAACGTTGGCTTCTTTAACTTTTGTCTGAAACAGAGGGTAGATTTACGGCGAGAAGTAAAGGAACGTCTACAAGCCATGATTATTGAAGTCTGTAAAAAATATATAAATAAATAAAGGACGTAAAAGTTAGGAGGTGACATTTGGTTCGCATTCCATGTGACCCCAAGCCAACTATTCCTTGAACCCCACAGACTCCTAACTATCTTGTAAGCAGTATCATTAAAACCATGAAGCAATACTGGTATATCGTGTATATTAGATTATTGGAATATTTAAGACAGTTTATCTTTAGTTAGACCGTAATCTTTATAATACGTGCAGTGACCAGCGTAAACTCAGGGAGCGCGTGCTTACCTTTAACAAAGATATACAAGAAGGATATGAAAGCAATAGAGAGCGGAAAAAGAGTAAGAGAGTTATGGAAAAAATAGAAATAATATTTGAAGAAAAATATTTGTTAAAAGAGAGAAAAGAAGTTATTTTATATTTTTAAGATAAAACGCGACAAAAATTTGGGATATTTCATGATAATCTTAAGGAAAATAACTTAATTGGTGATCAACAATGTGTTTGAAAACTAAATTGATATTAGTATAATATGACTAGTACAGTACATGACGGTTCCAAACTGGAATAAATATATCAAGTTGACTGTAATGTTGAATTTCAAACTGTAATTTAAATGATTTATAAAAAATTTCTTTTGAAGAACATTATCGATTTCTGTAAATTTCTTTTTCCATTCAAAAAGCCATCGAAAAGTTTATTTATATGAATTATAAAATATCATATCAAATGAAAATATCAAACCATTTAAAAACTTACTTATATAATAAAGCAATAAATAGTTTATTTATATTCATATTATATATATATTTTTTTATAATTGATTAATTATAATACTAGCTCAAAAATATTTGCCCTGGCCAATTTTAAAATATATTTGTTAGCACAAATACGTCCAGCTTCTAATGCCTCGCTAGAAAGCTGTTGATGTTCATCAGAAAGCAAATGGATACAAAGAGGAAATTCATCTACATTTGAAAAAAAAAAATTTGTAATAAAATTTTGAATAATTGAATTTATATACACACATTGTTGTTATCAATTAAAATTTTGAATAATTGAATTTATATACACACATTGTTGTTATCAATCTATGTTGATAATGTTGGGTGGTGAAGAAGGAGGTGGTAGTGAAGAAGGAGGTGGTAGTGAAGAAGGAGGTGGTGGTGAAGAAGGAGGTGGTGGTGAAGAAGGAGGTGGTGGTGAAGAAGGAGGTGGTGGTGGTGGTGGCAAAGTTAGATTGATAATATTAGGTGGTGAATAAGGAGGAGGTGGTGGTGGCGGCGATGAGGGAGGAGAATAATTTAAGGGAGTTGTCGCCTGGGACGTCGCTCTCGACCTTTCGTTAATATCGTGAATTATATCATAATTCGTTCCTAATAATAAAGAACAATTAATTAATAAAATTTAAATATAAAAATATTTAATATTTATATTTGTGATATTTACTTGGTTTTTCCCAGAAATGTTCTTTAAGTTCTTCGAAAAACATTTCTCCTAACATCGTTTTCTTACCCTTGGGATCGCCATCTACATATTTTTTCATTTTCTGATAAAATCATGTCATGTTTAGTATTTATATTAGTGATACGAAATATTTTATTTATATACCTTATAAGCACGCACTAATCCGTAGAATTTTTCTTTACACTTTTTTCCTGAATAATCTGTTCCAAATTTAATATTTATTTCGCTCGCAAGAGTTTTCCAGTAATTGTATCTCATGTTATTATTTAATTGATGATAATTTTCATTTTCACTTTTTCTTTTTTCAATTAAGTAATTTAACTGATCTTTGGACCACATTGTAGAAAAGATAAAAAACTCGTAAAAAAACAATTGTTAGGTTGATAAAATTTGTTATCCTTTTAGAATAGAAAAGATAAAAAATCTCGTAAAAAACAATTGTTAGGTTGATAAAATTTGTTATCCTTTTATAAGAATTTGATCGAATTTATTACTGGTCTATATCATTTCTTCGTTGTATTCATTAATTTGTCCTATTCTTTTGCGATTTAATCATATGAATCATTAAAGTCTAATAAATTACTACGCCTACAACCTTACTATATTCGTTATAATAAACAAAAGGATGGAATGACATAATACTTTGGAGACATTATTCGTTTTGCGATTTAATCATATGAATCATTAGTCTTAAAATAAATTACTACGCCTACAACCTTACTTTATTCGTTATAATAAACAAAAGGATGGAATGACATAATACTTTGGAGACAATGTTACATCAAAAATTCCCTATTAATTGTAACACAATTTAATATAATGAAATAACTAGACATGTCGCGGGCTTGTCGCGGTTATATCGTGGTAAACTATTAATAAAAAAATGAGTTATATCGTGGGTGTGTCGCGGGTGGGTCAGTTGAAGGCTTATATTCGAAGATTTTAATGTGAAAACTTATTACAAATAATACAATATTACAATATCAATTATTCTGAGTTACGACAACTTTAAATAAATAAAATTTATTCGTTTTTATATACATTGATGAATTCGTTCAACAAGTCCTCTACATCTTAGTCGAAATTTCCTCTCTCTTCCTCACTTTCATCATTATTAATATTATTTTTCGTAATCGTCATTTTCAGAATCGTCATCCATTATATAAAAAGGTTTCGGTTTTCGCCATTAGATTTCGTCACAATTTTCCTATCAAATGATCAAATTGTACTATGTTTCACCACATTTTATCGTTCTAATCACATTTTATTAAAAACAAGTTTGAAATTTTTTACACCGTTACGTAATTTGCATGGCTGTATTTTATTTATAAATTAAATTTTCTATTTAAAGGTATTATTGATAGGTAATTTTGTTTTCCAATTGTAACATATTTAAATTTTGTAGCTCTACATAATATTCTATGAACCGGTAGCAATGAATCACAGCCTTCCTCATAGTATTCAGTTCTCCACAATTCCGTATTTGATATGTCTGGTCTCATAAAGTTATGTTTAAATTGAATATCAGAGGAAGGTGCACATTTATACCATTTCACGTATGCTAGAAGATGTGTTTTGGGTCCTTCAGGAAATCTAAGCGTATGCTCAAAGTAATATTGTACTTCACCCGGGTATGCATCAATTGATTCATCATTAGCTGCTTTCCATTTTGCAAATATGGTCGCATTTCTTTCTTGTAGACTTGATATCATAGACCTAAATATTTCAGCGCCAATTTGCAATCTTGCGTGCTGATTAACTACCAGGTCCATAAATCCTAATATTTCTCCTTGTTCTTTTTCATATAATATAGAATACCATTCACATAGAAAATTGCGCAATTCTAAAGGCATAATAACTTTGAAATATGAAGGCTTAAGCATTTGACCTGGTAATGTCTCAGTACCATATATTTTGGAAAACGTAGATATATTGTGTCTCATAGATAGAAAATGCTGCAATTCTTCCCTTTCTTCTGTGAGGGCCAAACTACCTACAGTCTTTCTTGCCATAAGAAGGCAAAGAGATTTATCAAGAAGACCAGATGTCCATTTGCACGTTAAGTGATAATCTACAAGAGTATTCTTGAGGACGATTTTCATAAGTTCAGGCTCTATTTGTCGATTACTGTTAGGATACGATCCTAAATAATAAGAAATATACATTTATTAAAAAATTTAAGAGATATCGATGTAAAGTCAGGACTTTACCTATATATCCATTAAGTCTCTCAAATGGAAAAAGCCAATAACTATATATAGGACCATAATCACGACAATAATCAGGAATGTGAAGCGCCAAATGTATGTTACTTGTTATGAATTCTGGCCCATATGTGTTTTCTATGAGGTGAGCCATGTCTTTTAACCTTTCTTGTGCTTCTTTTAAATCATCTTCGGTAATGAATCTTGCTGCCAAAAGATTACATGCCCGAACAAAATGGCCTAAAATCTTTCTATCGCTATTGTCTAGCATATCCCATAGAATATTAGTCGAATAGATCATGATGAAAGTTTTCCATTGATCAGCAGTCAAATTAGAAAAGCCATCGTTTCCAATAGCAATTTTTGGAGGAATGCGACCGATGTCAAAAGGTAATTCAACGTGATCCATTCTTTGTTGTGCTACCCGAAGTTGTTCCATACTTAATTTTCCCTGATTCACAAAAATTGATTTGATTATCCATTTTGCTACACCAAGGAAAAGGCAATGCATTGGATCCACTGCAGCAAAACGTATAGGATCCATATACGGAAGACGAAGCAATTCAGACCAGCGCACACCATGCTTTTTGAAATAATTATCTCTAGAATTCTTCGAATTACATTGCAACCATTCATGAGCATATTTCTTATGTGATTCTGCGGTACTTATCTCATAGTTGTGATCCCCTCCATAGTGAGTTTTATTATATTCTCCACTATAAATACTACGTTTCTCACATCTATGGCATTTCATTACTGCAGATCCATGACCAAACAACTTTCGTGTAGCTGGTATATCAGATAATCCAACAATCAATGCAACCTTTATATTTAAACCACCAGGACACTGGTATGTCTTTGGTACTTTCCAACCCTTCCAAAGTTTTAAAAATTCGTCTACAATAGGGGCCAAATAATGATTGATACGTTCTAATCCTACCTCTTTTGGTCCTGGTAAAAAACCCAAATATATAATGTTTTCAGGCTTATTTCTTTCCGATCTTGGAAGGTTGCATATAGATGCATATATTGCACCAGTACTGTGTTGTGTGTAGGTAAATGGCTGGAACCAGTCAAGATTAAAGTGAAGACCTAGATGGCTTGTGGCAGTTTCTGGCGTAAAAAAGGTACTGCCATCAAATGGAAATGTTTTCCATACTTTTCCATCATAAATATCTGAATAGATATCTCCTTTTCTTTGAAATCCTGATGGTTTCAACATATTTTCAAAACCAGGTCGTTGATATAACATACTCAATTGCTGACAAATGCTTGGTTTAGGATAAAGACTACGTGGCACAGCAATTGTTTCTCCTTTACGTTTTTTAAGAACAGTAAGCGGATTGTTGCATTGGTTACGACGACTTGGTGTTGGATTATCTGGAAATTCTTCATGTAGGCAATTCTTAATGGTGACTTTTCCTTCTTTCTTATATGTGACAATATCTTCAACATTATGCATTTTATGACAATTATTGCATACAGCTAACTGCATTTTTGGTTGCAAAATATTCAAATATCCTTTTGCCTTAAATAAGGAGTTAGGAAATTTTTTGAATTGTGAATTATTTAAACGAGTAAGTACAATATGTAAGAATTTTATTAACGCTTCAATTGCCGTGTCAGTAAGGCGAAATCTTTGTTGGAATTTAAATAGCCATAGAATTATTTCAGTTTCCAACGAATCATTTAAGTTTTCCATCACAAACACTTCATCGCTATCAAATTTGGGAGATGTGAAAATATTTTCACCTTCATTTTCTTCTTCCTGATCTGTATTATCATCCGTCTCTTCTTCATTTTCATAATTATCATCATCATTTTTATCAAGTTTAGATGCAGGAACACGAAAGTTTGATGAAAATGTGTTTATATTTTCTTCTTCATTTAATTGAAAAGAATCAGGGAATGAATCAGGAAAAGAATCAGGCGGTATACCTTCTTCATTATCTGAATTATTTAATTGGAAAGAATCAGGGTCATCTATTTTCCGCTTTTTTGAATTTGTTCTGGTGAGATTTTGTTCACTTGTCATAATGGCATTTTCTTGATCTTTTCTATTATGGTTTAACTTCCATAGGCGTTTGTCTTTTGCATGTTTCTTTAGAGTACGAGGGTCAACTTCTTCACCATTACAAAGAATACAATTACATGCATACAAATACTTCTTTTTGGGCTTTAATAAATCAGCAACAGAGGTTTCATTTTTACAATTTTTATTATGTTTTATTAAATCGGCTACTGAAGTTTTATTACTCATTTTGCTAAAATATATTTACTAAAATATATGAAAAAGTTTAGAATATTTAGACAGCTATTCAAATGAAGTATAATTCTTTCAGGATCAGATTCGCGTTGAATTCTTTTAAATCGGATTGCGTAATCAGGATCAGGTTCGCGTTTGATCAGATTCGCGTGAGGAAACCTTCGGAATCAGATTCGCGTAAGGGAATCCTCGGAATTTTCCAGGATCAGGTTCGCGTAGTTGCACCTGAAATCTATATAAATATGCAACCTTTTCGCGTTCTGAAAACTCTTCTTCTCATTCAAAGTTTTGCACTCAACTGAAATATAAGTAATGATGGACAGGGACAGTGATCAGGAATCTGTAAGCTCTTCCTCTTCCTCTTCCGCTTCCGCTTCCTCTTCCTCTTCCTCATCATCATCGTCAGCTGCTTCGTATAAAATGATTAAAGCAAGTATTATTTATTATTTATTTATCATTTATGGTTTTTTTTCATTCTATTTACGTTTATCTATTATTCTATAGAAAGAAGTCTATATATGGGTAGACTCGGAATTAAGAGATACTTATAAAATAGACGAAGAACGGACTTGGGTAGAGCAAAAGGAAAACATAGTAACAAAACTATTGCCGCCTTTGTACAAGCTCATGAATAAAAAATATAATATTACAAACGGCAAGTTACTAAAAATTTTGTACGGACGATAGCGTTCTCGGCATCGTGTGAATAACATTAAAAATCAAGGAGAAGAAAGAATAAAACAAGATAAGAGAAGGGCAAAAAAGAATTCGAGGATGCAAGACGTAAGTAAATATTCAATTAATGTGAAATGAAAAGTTAGTAGTTAACTATCAATTACATTACTAGAAAAAAAAAGAAGAACAAAAGCAACAAACTATTTGATAGAAGGTAAAGATAAGTATATTGTCAGGTATCCAGAAGGAGACCTTGTAAAAATTCTTAAAGATTCGGGTTACCACTCGGAAGAGTGGGAAGAAACAGATCCTGAGGAAGATTGGACTGTTATCCGACCTGCAGTAGTTGAAGATGGTGAAGTTATTGAGGAAGCCGTTAAAGAAAAGTTAACATCAGTATACATTTATGATAAATGGTGGCGTTCTTCTGCAGTATGTATATTTATTATTTTATTAGTTTATTTATCAAAAACACTAATAGTAATTTATTTATTTAAGCTTTTACGATTATTACACGACCGAATTGATCCGACGGTCAAATTATTAAGGAAAAAACCACCAACTTTAAACCCTAAAAAAGCTGACAACATATCTGCATCTAGCGTACCACCTATGGGTGCACCAAACTGGTGTTTAAATCAAGAGTCGCTCAAACAGTTTAACCGTTCAAGTGTTGATATTCCGATATACGATTATGATACCGATGATAACCACGATAAAGACAAAGAAGAAATCCCAAATAGAACTAATTCAAATAGTAGAAAGAAGAGAAAAACTAAAAAAAACCCAAAACAAAAGAGAACCAAAAAACATAAATCAAAATAATTCAATAATTTTTTTTTCTAATTCAAATAGAAGAAAAGAAGAGAAAAACTAAAAAAAAAACAAAATAAAAGAGAACCAAAAAGCATAAATCAAAATAATTCAATAATTTTCTTTTTACTCATTAAATCTAGTCTTAAATAGATTTATGTTATTTGATTATATAATAAATTGAATCAATCATCCGTATGCAGTTTAATTAAAAGTTAATCAAAAATTTAATAAGCTAGGTTCAAAATTGATTTGTGTTTACGTTTATTTTTAAAAAAACTTTAATTGAAACAAATTTAATCTAATCCGTTCTGCATGCGAGACAATGTATTTCTATTTTATTTGTTACATATCAGATATATTAGAGGATTAATTTATAATTTGAAAATACGTAATGACTAATAACAAACATGTGATCTGATTATTATCATTTAAAAAATCGTACAAATATCAGGTAACCGATATATATTAGCCAACATATCGGGGACTAAAAGTTTAAATATCGGGGTCATTGATAATTATAATTTTAGACATATTTTGAGATGTGACAAATCGGGTGTCCGATATGTATAAAAACCCGATATGTATCTGATTAGTCACTGATATATAGACGCCCGATATGTACCCGATAGTATTGATTTTGACCAGTGTTGCGCAAATCAAAGTCATAAAAACTGCATTGCGAAAGGGCAAAAAATATGATAATCTTGCAAAAAACTATGGAGATTATCTAAAGAAATTGCGAGCTGAAAAGAATCTGAATGACTATATTAAAACAAATGCAGTCAAGATGTTTCCTAACGAATAGGCATACACTCTGAGGCTAGAAAATTATTGCAAAAGATATGCAGATAATGATCTGTGTGCCAGCCTAGAGGAATTATATGAGCTTTATTATTATATAGCTAAAGAGGAGAATCGTGAAAAATCAGATGATGAAATAGAACAAATGCTCAGAGCAATGTCAATTTAACTGTCTTCTGGCAAAGCTTTTTACAGGCTAGACTAGGGAATGGTGAATATATACAGGGAAGACAAGTTACAGCATTAACATGAATATTATATTTTTTTTTTCTAGCATATGAGCAAGCAGGTAGGAAAGTTACTATGCATTCATTAATATTATTTTTTTAATTAAGGATATAGGCTCCTATAACAAAGTATGGGGTTTACTAGCAATTTGCACAATATGGAAAGTTTAGATGATATTATAGAAGATGCGAATAAATATTAAAAAAGTATTTTGGCAGGAGTTGCACCTGAATTTTGACAAAGAAGCCTATATAATTGGTCTTAAATTAATATTGGATAGATGTAAATTTAGACTATTTTTTAGCAAATAAGAAATGGAAAGTAATAAAAAAGTGGAACAGTTTCAAAAAAACCAGCCAGAGATAAGTAGTCTTGATCATAATTCCTCATTCCTTATATTTTTCAATCTGACAAAATCAGCCCAATCTCTAATGAATAGCCTGGATAAATTGGAAGACATGATAAATTTGATAAAATCTGATTTGAAAAAACTGTTGCCATATGGTATTAATGATCCTGATCTATCATACAATAAAGCTAAGCCAGAGAAGGAATCAGCAATTCAGACTAATATTCCAAAATAATAATATTTACTGCGCCATACACGTGACATTGTGAACTCAGTCCACATTCTCCTCTCTCAATTATAGATTTTATGATAATCTTTCACAGTTCTTGGATAAAAAAGAGCATTTTCTCTGGCATTTTCTCAGTATTTTTTTCCAGAATATAGGCTTCAACAATTTTTTTGCCTAATTCTAGGTGGAAACTTTTACTAAAAATATATGGAATACCCAAACTTCTGGGAAAATATGGAATTTCTAAACTTCCAGGAATATTTTTCTTCCAGGAATTTTCCAAAACTACATATTACTTACCCTATTCGAACATGGCAAGCCAACCTTATTTCAATGAACACTATAAGAGTTTGCTTGACCAATTACCCCATCCATGAAAAAGGATGCATGGTTGCGTCTTACTACTCGTAAAAGTAATCCCCTATCTGAGGAACAGGTTAAAGGTATTCGTTCAGATATTGAGGAATTACTTACTAAAGAAGTTGATAGATACTTTAATAAAAAAAATTGCCAGAAGCTTAAGATTAAAGTAAATACTACTTCTGATAGTTCTAGTACATTATCTTGGCTAGATGGATTTGAGAAACAGTTAGAAGAACGTGAATTTCATGTACAATAACAGGAAAATAATATTAAGAAAACTATTGAGACTCAAGTTTCTGAAGAACGCAAACGTTTAAAAGATGAATATGATACTCTTATGGCTCAAAAAGAGAGTGGATATAATAAATGTATGGTAGATACATCAGGAAATTTTATAGTGCAAAAAGTTGCGCAAGATTACGCATCATAATATTTTGTAAGTTTCCAGACCCGCCGCAAGTTTGCGGAAGAGTAATATTTTGTAACTTTTTAAAATATTTTGAAATATTATGATATGCAAAGTTTCGTAATTTTACAGTTTGTAATATTCCGTAATTTTACGCATTCGCAATATTTCGTAATTTTACATAATATTTCGTAAGTTTCCAGACCTGCCGCAAGTTTGCGTAAGCGTAATATTTTGTAACTTTTTAAAATATTTCAAAATATTACGATATGCGTAATTTTACGGTTCGTAATATTGTGTAATTTTATTGCGTAATATTTCACAACTTTTTAAAATATTTTGACGATTCGTAATTTTACATAAATATTTTGTAATGTTTCAAAATTCATTTTTGTACTATAAGTTTATATAATGTATATTTTATTAGATATAATATGAATTAAATTATAAAAAATTACAAGTATTTATTACTATATACAGAATATATAAAAGTAAAAAAAGAAAGAGTAACGATACAATTAGATGTAAAAAGAAGAGAAACAGCTATAGTAACGTTGGTATTAGATATAAAGATAAAAGAAATATTGTTAGTATTGTTAGTGTTGTTAATATTAGAGTAAAAAGAGTTAAAGAAACAGTAGAAACATGGATATTATCGTTAGTATTAAAGTACAAGTAAAAGAAAAAAAGGAAACGTAGATAGTATTGTTAGTATTACGATATAAAGTAACAATTAGGGTAAAAAACGCGTTAGTATTAAAACAATTAGTATTAATAAACAAATATTTCTATACCTGCAAAGAATAAACTAAAAATAAAAGAAAGAGGAAAAATAAACATGTTGTTGGTATTAAGTAAAAGGAGTAAAAAAAACATAATTAGTATTGTTAGTATCGTTAGTATTGAAGTAAAAGTAAAAAGGAATAAAGGAAATATGGATATTATTGTTAGTATTACGACACAAAGTAACAGAGGTAAAAAGAAAACGAAAATAATTAGTATTAATAAACAAATATTTCTATACCTGCAAAGAATAAACTAAAAATAAAAGAAAGGGGAGACAAAATAAAAAATATGTT
This sequence comes from Rhizophagus clarus, assembly GCA_015698045.1. NCBI lineage: Eukaryota > Fungi > Glomeromycota > Glomeromycetes > Glomerales > Glomeraceae > Rhizophagus > Rhizophagus clarus. The sequence goes on along the minus strand of BLAL01000169.1, from coordinate 1,158,095 downwards.
GTTAGTATTAAGTAAAAGGAGTAAAAAAAACATAATTAGTATTATTAGTATTGATCGTTAGTATTAAAGTACAAGTAAAAAGAAATAAAGGAAACATGTATATTATTGTCAGTATTACGATACAAAGTAAAAAAGAAGTAAAAAATAATGAAATAATTATTATTAATAAACAAATATTTCTATACCTGCAAAGCAATAAATTATGAAATATATGTAAATATACTGTATATAATTAAAAAATATTAAACAAAAGGATAAAGAAATAATAAAAAGAAGAGAAAAATATTGAACAAAAAAATAAAGAAATAAAAATAAATAGGACAAAAAACGCGTGCAGATTAAATCACATGCAAGGATCAGCCTAATTTTGATTGGCCAGAAAATACAATACTGTATGCACAATCATATCATGCAGATTAATTATCAACAACGCGGGCATGACATAAATAAATCGTGACTGAAACTTGTGTTCAATTTGTGTTCAATTTGTGTTGATAATTCTGGTAAAAAATTATTAATTTTGGTCAAATTTCGTTAAATTTGTTAAATTTGTGTTGAATTTGTGTTGCGTAATTTTTTATTTATCACAAGGGGATGATATTTAATAATTGCATGTACGATGTACAAGATTTTTTTTATGATTTTTTTAAGAAATGTACGCAAAATATTTAATCAGAATATAATTATTTTTAATTAAATTGATTAAAAAAAATTAATTTTTTTAAGAAATGTATGCGAAATATTTAAAATTCAATAGAATGTGCTAATAATAAATTGTTTTATTTTTAAATATGATATATTGATATTTATATTTAAAACAATGAAACATGTACATGATTTAATTAATATGTTTAATGATGAAAAGTGTAATAAATTAAATTTTAATTGAAACGAGAAATAAAATCAAACCAAAGAGGTATTGTTCAAATTTTATTTAAAGTAACATTTTACGACTTTCTTTCAAATTTTTACTCATCCCAAAATCAAATTATAAAAATCAAATCTAAACTAATAATGCCTCGCCACACACGTTCACGTCGTTCCCACTATAACGTTCATTGGAACTGGGTTATGATGGATGAACTTGTTGACATATGCCGAGACAGAAACCGCGCCTACCACAATATTAATGGTAGAAGCCGCTATGATTTTTGGGACTCTGTTGCCAATAGGTTCATATGACTAATATCTATAATTTCTTTAAGAAAGAATTTAAATTCAAATTAACCAATCCATTTAATTGAATCAGAATAAATAGAATATTTTGGACGAGAGTTTCTGGGCAACAGTGCAGCCAAAAGTGAAGGAACCTCGTCAGGGATTACCATGTAAGTAAATAAATAAAATTACATTCATATAAATTAAATGTATTTATCGAATATTCAAACTGATTTTGATATTTAGAACTATGTCCTTTATCATAATGGTAACCCTGGGCGGCAGCTGTGGGCGCGTACCGGTCAAAGATATTATCACGAATTTAGAACGAGATTTTGGGAGAGGCTGGGTAATTATACTATAATAAAATTTATAATTAATATTTACGTTCATGTTTTAAATTTGATAAATTTGATCAATTTTAGTCACGCGTGATGATCGTAGGAGAAGGAGAAACTTACCTACGTATTGTAGAAGATAATTATTTTTATTTTTTTATTTATTAAGTAAGTAGCTAGGCCCAGTCCGTACCAAATATTGGCTGGAGACTCACGTTTTTTTTGGGCTGTGACTGATACTGACGTCCACGCCGTACAGCCTGGATACTATTTTATAAAATAGTAGCGAACAAGTATCAAATGTGTATTTTTTTATTAAGTTATAATAAAAATTAGAATTTACTTTAATTTTAACATAAAAATTGTAAATGATAAAAAATTCGTAAATAAAAATAAATTTGTTTTCCCAAACTTAAAAAAAAAGGTGTTTATATAAAAGAAAAGGTGTTTATATTATTTTTGATTATTCAATAGTATCACATGCCCCTTGTATACGTTCTACTGCATACGCAGCTTTAACGATCAAATAGTAATATTAAATTTTTAAAATATTTTAACCGTAATATTACGCAGGTTTACAGTCTCGTAAATTTTCAAAATATTTTAACCGTAATATTACGCAGGTTTACAGTTTCGTAAATTTTTGAAATATTTCAACTGTAATATTACGCAGGTTTACAGTTTTGTAAATTTTCGAAATATTTCAACTATAATATTACGCAGGTTTACAGTCTCGTAAATTTTTGAAATATTTTGACCGTAATATTGCGTAAATCTTATGATATTGAAAACTTGCGTAATATTTTGACCGTAATATTGCGTAAATCTTACGATATTGAAAACTTGCATAATATTTTGACCGTAATATCACATAAATCTTACGAAATTGTAAACTTATGTAATATTTCAAAATTTTTCGAAATATTATGCCATAAACTTTCGTAAACTTACAAAATCGTAAACTTACGCAATTTTTTGCCCTATAAAATTTCCTGATGTATGAAGCAGAAATTATATTCATTTAAGTATCAGCTAGGAGAGCAACATAAATCCAACAAGACTGATTTGGAGAAACAATACCATTCTCGTATTTCTGCTTTAAAAAAAGCTAATATCGAAAAAGATAAGAATATTAACAAGTTGTCTGCTACTATCTCCCAACTTAAAAATGATAAGAATGATATAAAAAAATCAGCTGAGCGAAGGTATAAGGAATTGGAAGATGTCATCTTTGCCTAAGACCTAAAGATCATAACTCTTAATGATCGGATATATTCTCTTAATCCTAGTGTAGGAAGAGATGCGACAATAGAGCCAAGTACAAGTATCTCTTTTCATGAAACTAATTTTTGGACAGGAAAGCGTGAGGATGCAAAGAATGATCTAAATATTCAAAAAAAATATACTTTCTGAGTGCGTGTCTAGGCAAGGCTCTTTTTTCTTATTATCATTCAAAAAACTTATTTGAACTAACAGTATGTTATATAAAACTTTTTTCTATTATGGAATCTGAAATCATAGTCTACAGCGTCAAGTTGCTAATTTGCAATATGAGAATACATATATGTGTAAAATTACAGAAATGCAAGCTGAAATCATTTCTCTAAAACAGCAAGTTTCTGATCTTAAGAAAGAAAATAAAAAGCTAAACAGCTTATATCTGCATCTAGTGAAGAAATAAGCTCTGAAGAAGAAGAAGAATACTATATAGCAGATGAGGAATCAGATAATATGTTTAACTATTATTGTAATACTTGTAAACGAAGCTTTAAATATCCTTATTTGCTTAAATAGCATATGAAAATGAAAGGAAAATGCAAAAAAAAATAATTTCTAAACTAATGTTAGCCGAATAAGCACAGTATTTTTCCATGAGCAGTCAGTCACTTCTCATGAGCAGTCAGTTACTTCTCGTAGGCAGACAGTAACTTCTCATGAGCAGTCAGTAATTTTTTGTAGGCAGTCAGTCACTTTTTGTGAGCAATTATTATTCCTTTTCATATGCTCTTTTAATTTACAGGGATATCTGAATTCCTTTTCACAATACTAACAAGTTCAATTAGCTAGTTTTTTTTTACAGGTTCTGGCTCTTTTCCTACAGTAAAAACATTACGCTGAGATTTGTGAACAAATAGGGGGATAGTAATAGTCTTCCCATTTTAAGTTGCCTTGAATTCTCCCTTTACTAAGGGTTCCCATCCTGCACGATACTGTTATTGAGTTCCAAGAATAAATAGGGATAGTTCTTTTCCATTATCATCATATTCTGTAGGAATGACAGAGAATTCATCTGAAATGGTGTCTCTATTTTCTCCATCCTCAATAGTTACAGGAACACTATTAACTGTACTAAGAGAATGGGACTTACTTGCAACTCCATTAAGTCTATGAATTTTTTTCTTATCTATTTTTAGATCCAAATGCTTTGCAACATTTTTTGAGACTATTGATGAGTCTGATCCACTATCAATTATTGCATAGGTATAGTCACATCTCCTACCCTACAGGAGATGGTTGCAACATCATCGGCATCCTTTATTTGAAGAAAATTTATCTCCAAAGGCTTTGGCCAATATATTTGGCTATTTTTTTTTTGAGCTGATGCATAAGCCTTAATAGCATGCTCTAGCTAGGCCGTTGAGGTGCTTCGCATGTTCTCTGGCAAAACATGACTAGAGGATGAAGTATTAATTTCCTTTACTTTAGTAGAATCTGCTATAACTATATCTTCATTTGGGTTGGAAGCGTTCTGGACAGATTCTTTATTGTCTGGGACTTGTAAAAGAAGTTTCTGTTCGGCATTTGTGGTCTGCATTAGCAGAAACAAGACATTGTTGGCGTAGTAATCACGTGACATTGTGGCAAAGTATATAGAGCTGCCTAAGTCAAAGCCATCATAGCCTGTTATTTTTGATATTTCCGATTTATTTGATATATCAGTTTTATTTGATTTTTATCTGATTTATTTGATTTAATTGATTTATTTTATTTATTTGATTTATTAGTTTTATTTGATATATTAGATTTATTTGTTATATTTTTAAATATATTTTATTTTGTATAAATATCCTGAAATTTCTTTTTAGTTGAAATATATCAGAGAGTGTAATAACAAAGTTATAATAACAAGTTCATATAATTAATAAATAAACTCTTTTACCTTATAAACGAACTGTCCCTTTGTGAATAGTGTGTCTTGTTGATTGGACTTGAGACATATCTATTGCATCCCTGTCTCCAAGTCATAGTTACCTGATCGATGAACTGACCAGAGTAACAATTGGTGATTCCTGCCAGGTATAGTGATGAACTGTCTATACTGGATCTCTCAGACGTACTTGAAAAAAAAAACAATTGCAGACGTACTTGCACCCAATTGAATGCCATATTACGGTACTAAAAAGAGCCAAAAAAAACATCACAGAAATAAGCACCTTCAAAGAAGAAGACCTGTCTTTGAAAGAGCTCCTTATTGTAATTTTTGTTATATCCCATCAGAAGAAATACTTTATAACCAACATCCTACTGGATTCTTTAACTTTTGGAATTGGATTAAAGATAATCATTCTGCTAGAAACTACAACCTTTGCACTGTTATTACCTTTGCCAAACTAAAAGAAAATATTGCTGAACTGAATACTGCTGCTGACCTTACTACTGAAATTCTAAAAAGCATACTATTTTCCACCCTTAGCACTCCTATACTAGAATTATTATATTATATACCTGCTCTTTGTAAAGAAACCCAAGGATACTCCTCTGCACCTACTGAATATCAAACCACCAAGCTATATAATCTATATCACAACCTACCTCCACCAGAAGCACCTCCTGAAACTATGAATCAAGATCAACTTACTGCAGTTTTAATTACTATTTTTGGTACTAATGGCCAAAATATTACACAGTTGACCACTGCATTAGGAAATGCTCCACCTCCTCGTGAATTAACCATAGCCAAAGTAGATAACTTTCATGGAAAAGATGACGAGGACCCTTATGAATGGTTAGAATGTTTTGAAACAGCTGCTAATACTAATCAGTGGACAGGTAACAGAAGAATAGCTATAGCTGCAGGATACTTGAAGGATGTAGCCCATGACTGGTTCAGAGCCAATGGTAATGGTCTTACTGTTTGGAATGATAATACAAACCAAAATGCCAGTTTTGTACACCAGTTTGAAGCATATTTTTCTCCTGAAACTAAGAAAAATCAATGGTACTATGAATTGATGACTATTAGACAAACAGCTGAAGAAAAAGTTGAAGACTACTCTAGAAGATTCAAGAAAGTCTTAAGAAAAGTGAATGGAACTACTGATCCTCCACCTGTTTCTGCTGCATTACAAGTGCGAATGTATTTGTATAAACTACACCCTCTGCTGACTCCTTTAGTATCCACTAACAATCCTACTACTTTAAATGATGCAATTACCCGTGCAAAGTTGGTAGAATTATGTTCCTACAAAGTCAGTTTCTTTAAATGTTCCTGTTGCTGTGAAGGAAAATGCTCCCTTACCAATCACTCCTGTTGCTGGATCTTCCACTAGCAAGAATGACCCAGATGTAGATGCATTAACTCAACAACTTCAACAATTGACTCTTAATTATGCAACCTTATTATCAGCATTGCTAGCTCAAAATAATAGTAACAATAATAGCAAGCCCAGAAATTTTAGAGCGACTACAGAAAAGGCTAGAGATAAACTAAACTAACCTGCTTTAAATGTGGAAAAGTAGGACATATCTCCAGGGAATGTAGAAGCAACAGAAATAATAATTCAGGAAATAATAATAATAGAAAACTTTTCACTAGACCTGTCAACTTCCTGGATGAAGAAAATATTGAAGAAGAGGAATACTACTCCTATGATGAGGAAGAGGAGGATGAAGCTGAATATGAAGTATATGTAAATACTCGTTCAGAATCTGGAAAAGAAAGACAACTAAGAAAAAGAGTGAGAACAGGAGATGAAATGGATGAAGGAGGAGAGGAATATATCATTCCAGTTGTTCCTTCAGCAGAAACTACCCTATCCACCATTAAAGCTCAAAAGATCAAAAGAAAATTTAAAATGAGACCCGCACTTATTGAAAATGTGACTGAATTTGACATTGCCCAATACATTAAAGACCTTCCTTGTGGCTTAACTATTGGACAAGCCTCATCTCAAATTCCAAAATATAGAAGTGTCATGCTCAAAAGTGTGAAGAGAACTAGAGAGACCAATTTTATTTCCTCAGCTAATGATGCTCCTACTACTGCTGCCAGATGCCAATTAAGAGTAGATGGAGAACCTATTTTAGCCGTCATTGATAGTAGTGCTGCCACTAGTATCATTACCAAAAAGCTCATGAAACGACTTGGATATTCTATAAATAGGCCTTCCAACTTAGTAATTGTAACTGCCAATGGTACTAAAGTTAGATCCTTAGGAGAAGTAAAAGATTTTCCTATAGAAGTAAAATCTCATCTCATCAACCTCAACATTCAAGTATTGGATTCTACAGATGAAGTTTTTATTCTTGGAAATGATTGGCTTAAAAAGGTCAAAGCCAATTTGGATTGGGAAGAAGGTACACTAACTATCTTGTGGAGAAAGAAACGAATTACTGTTCCTATGCAATGCACTAGAGGACAACCTGCTGAATCCTATGATGAAGAGGAAACTGATAGTGAAGAATATGAAGAAGAAGAAATAGAGGAGTCCCCTCTTTATCTTTCAGATTTATCTGACAATTTTTCTGATATATCCAACCTAGAATTTAACCCTTGGACTAATCACACCCCATATGAAGAATCTGAGGAAGAGATAAAAGAAAGTGAGGATGAAAATCCAGCCATTTATTTAGCCATCACTGCCACCCAAGAAGAGCCTCATAAACTTAACCTTGGACCTTTGGATGTGCACCAGCAACAATTATTCAACAATTTACTTACATCCTTCAGAGATATTTGTGCCAAAAGTCAGACTGAGATTGGTAGAACAAATCTCATAAAACACAAAATTTATATTGGAGATGCACGACCCATTTCTCAAGCACCCTACAGAATTAACCCTAAAAATAAAGAATTTCTAAAGGAAGAAATTGTAAAAATGGAAGAAAATGGAATCATTAGAAAATCATGTAGCCCCTGGGCTTCACCTGTTGTAATTGTAAATAAGAAAGGAGGAGATAAGCGAATCTGCATTAATTATAGAAAACTAAATGCTATTACAAAAGCAGATGCCTACCCACTCCCTAGAATTGATGATCTGCTGGAAAGTTTTGGACAAGCCAAGTGGTTCACTACCTTGGATCTTACCAGTGGTTATTGGCAAGTAGCCATGGACGAAGCTGATATAGAAAAGACTGCCTTTGTAACCCCCTTTGGATTGTATAAATTCTTAGTCATGCCTTTTGGACTAAGCTATGCTCCTGGAACCTTCCAAAGATTAATGAATAGAGTGCTGCAAGAATTTTTGAATGACTTTGTAGCCGTGTATCTGGATGATGTAATCATCTACACTAAAGAAACCTTTGAGCAACACATGGATCATATAGCTCAAGTTTTTCAAGCGCTCAGAAATTCCAACCTAAAAATAAAATTAAAGAAATGCTATTTTGCATTACCTAATATACACTTCCTAGGACATGTAGTAGGAAGAGATGGAATCAAACCAGACCCAGAAAAGATTAACAAAGTCAAGAATTATCCAGTACCAACCAACCTTACTCAATTAAGAGCTGCTCTTGGACTATTCTCCTATTATAGAAAATTTATTAAGGATTTCTTCAGAATTGCAAGACCAATGCTCACTTTGTTAAAGAAAGATACTCCTTTCAACTGGGAGGAAAAGCAACAGCAAGCCTTTGACAGACTAAAGGAGATGCTAATTAAAGCCCCTGTACTAAGTTATCCAGATTTCGACAAACCCTTCATTATCTATATTGACGCCTCTGGAATTGGATTAGGTGCTGTATTATCTCAAATAAAGGAAGATGGTAAAGAACATGTAATTGCCTATGCGAGCAGAAGCCTTAATCCAGCAGAAAAGAACTACTCTGTAACAGACCAAGAGTGTTTGGCTGTAGTATGGGCCATAAAATATTTTCAACACTACTTAGGATTAAGACCATTCACCATCATTACTGACCACTCTGCCCTCAAATGGTTAAAAACTTCCAAGATGCCAAAAGGAAGAAGAGCCTGCTGGGTAATGGAATTACAGCAGTATGACTTTGAGATCAAACACAGACCAGGAAAACTTAATGCCAATGCTGATGCATTATCTAGAACTCCTGAAGAAACATTCTGTTTCCTAATTGAATTAGAAACATATCCTGGACCTACTAAACATACTTTATCTGCTCCAATTACTTTAACCCCTATAGAAGAGGAAGATTATGAAGCAGATTCTGAAGAAGACATCACTACCAAACCAGTAGCAGAAATATACGAAATTATTTATCCTCAACCATGTGAAAATTGTGAAGAAATTCAATGTATATGTTGGGAAAATGATAACAGCACTTTAGGATCAGACTATGAAAGAGATTGGCAAGAATACTACCAGCAAATGCACGACCAAGAAGATCATCCAAACCATCAGGAAGAATGGCTAGAAGAAGGCCAAGATATTTTAATTTTGAATGATGATATAGAAGTAGTCCAAACTCCTGCATATTATTTTTCAAAGGAAGAATTACAAAAATTATTTCAAGAGTTTATTCAAATAAAGCAAGTAATTGCTGGTCAACCTATCAATAGAGGAGGAAGTAGATGCACCTTTGAATGTGACATAGAAAACCATCATATTCATACTTATTGTACAATATGCAAAAAGAACCTCCCATATGGAACTATCCTTCATGATTGTATTATTGGATTTACTTTAGGGAAAATACGACCTGATATGAAGCCAGAATTTTTGGTAAACCAACCTTGGTGGGAGGAACCTGAAGGAGTGAAACAAACCAACCTTGTTCATTATTTAAAATGCTTCTTACGACTTTCCTATGGATTACCCCCTTACACCATCTCTACTGAGCCATTTGTAGCTTCCTTAGATTAAATCCTTAACAAATATCAAATTTATTAAAAGGTGAAAGCGAAAAGTGCCTGCATTGTGACAGACAGCCTAATATTTTATTTTATTAATTTTATAACAATGGATACAACTCAATATAATAGAATTTTTCAATATTTAACTACTCAACAACTACCATTAGATTTAAATACTCAACAACTTATCAAACAATTCAAAAACTTTTGTACTCCTTTTATTATTAAAAACAATTATTTATATAGAAAAGACAAACAGAAAGAAGGAAATTTATTAAGAGTGATTAGAGTATATGAAATGGAACCAGTTCTTTACATGGTACATAATGATCCTACTTCTGGACACTTTGGAACTGAAATTATGTTCAACAAAATTCGTACTAGATATTACTGGCCTCAGATGTATGAAAATATTAGAGAATATGTTAAAAATTGTGACTCATGTCAAAGAAGAGGAAAACCTCAAACTCATCAATTACTACATCCAATACCTGTACATTCACCTTTTTATCAAATAGGAATAGATTTTGTAGGACCTTTACCAAAGACTTCTAATGGAAATAAATATATTATAGTTGCTATGGATTACCTGACTAAATGGCCTGAAGCAAAAGCAGTACCTAGAGCTACAGCAGAAAAAACTGAGAAATTTATATATGAAGACATTATATGCCGACATGGTTGCTCTCAGAAAATACTGACAGATCGAGGAACTCATTTTAATAATCAAATTATTGATCGTTTAACCAAAAGATTTGAAATTAAGCATTTATTATCAACACCATACCATTCCCAAACCAATGGACTAGTAGAAAGATTTAACAGAACTTTATGTGAATCTTTAGCTAAATTAGTCAAACAAGTAAAACAGTGGGATCAGTTTATTCAGCCAGTTTTATTTGCTTATCGTACAAGTAAACAATCCACAACCAAAATATCTCCTTTTTATTTAACATATGGTCGTGAAGCAAAGTTGCCAATTGATGATCTTACCCAAAATGAAGAACAATTATTCGATAAGATCAACAAATTAGTTAATGAGTTACCACATGATAGAGAATCTACCCGACAAAGGATAGATCAGCAACAAGCCAAACAGAAATTACATCATGATCAGCAAATTAAACGTCATAGATCTTTTCAAATAGGAGATAAAGTTTTATTGTACAAGGCTGAAAAAGTGAAACAATGGTCTGGAAAATTAGATGAAAAATGGAAGGGACCCTATTATATCCATGCGGTTTTACAAAATGAAAGCTATAAAATAAGGGATATGCAAGGAAAAGTCCTAAAAGCTCCTTTCAATGGAAGTTTACTAAAACCTTACTACGATCAGAAAAAATGGAATCTCCCAATAATAGATTAATTGACCTTTTAATTCAAGATTTACAACTAGAACTTCCTTTTGAAAATGGAGATTTAATACCACCCTATGATGAAGCTGCTCCTTTTGATGAACAATTTAAAAATGCTTATGCTGCATTACGACGATCAATTCAATTGAAAGAACGATTAAACTCACTAATCAATGCTTATTATATTGGAAAATTATTAAATAGGAAACTAAAGCTCAACAATTTAGATATAAGCAAAAATTAACTAATCATTATATGAGAATGTCAGAAAATGTCTTTGATATATTTGAACATCAACCAATTAAAATACTTGGTACTTTTTACATTACTGCGCAAATAGCAAGAAAAATAAATAGAAGTCAGATGAAACAGTTACGAAAAATAATGCAAGGATTATTGGATCAAAATTTTTTATAATTACATCATAATTTATTGGAAAATTTATTGATTGGATTAAATAAATCAAGTCTAAATTAATTTAATTAATTGACGCAAGTATGATCTACAAAAATAGAAATTAGTAATGATGGCAGATCCAAATTTAATTTAGTGTTAATTTTAGTTTCACAAATGATCAGCAAAAATACGCGACTTAACTCCCCAAAATAATTTAATAGAAAATAGAAAATTTTATGAAAATTTATTAGGAAAAAGAAAAAAAGAAAAGAAGAAAAATCTAAATAGTAGATGGTGGTTCTAAATTATTTTCTCTCATATATGTTTCATAATTGGAAATAGTTTCTTTTGCTTCATTAGCCCTTTTATGTTCCCTCTCATGTCGTACCTTCCAACCTTCCCTTTCCCTCCTATACCGCTCCTTATCCTTAGTTAATGAAAATACTTGTTCTTGTAAATCTCTATTAAACCCTGTTAACTCCTTATAATGGCCAAGTTCTCCATTTTTCTGATTAATTTCTTGTTGTAATTTTTCTACTTCTTCTTCTTTCGTTACAAAAAGCTCTCCAGCAACTTCTAAAGCTTGTTGAGCCAGACCTTCACTTTTTTGAGGATTATCAATGCCTTTTCTTTGAAAATGCCTTCTTCTGACAGCCTTACTTGGTTTATTATGTTTTTTTTTATTATTTTGGCCTCGAGAGGTGCGCGAACTGCGAAATTTTCGACGAGCAACATTGGTGTCAATGCGAGTCATATTGAAAATTAATGAAGAAAAAAAGATGAAGATGATTTTGAGATAGTGCGACATTGATGAAAATTTAAATGAAGAAACTTCCCAGAAATTATCACTAAAAATCAAACCGAATTTTATCAGAATTTACCAACACTTTTTCACTAATTTCCAATCCCATAATTCTAACAAATTCAAAAATTGGTATAAATATGAGTTCATCATCAACACAAAATCGCCATTACATGTACTCAGTCATTCCTGGCCAAAATGATCAGCTTCTATGCCTCACTAATTTCAGGCTTTAGTACGAATTCCCTTCGGGGGCCTCTTAGCTTGGTATATTACGAGTGACCCTCATGTACTAGCGGGTTGGGTGTGTAGTGTGGTAAAAAGAAAAGAGTTTTCAACGGAGTTCAAACTAAAGGAGGGGAGAACTGTTGGCGTAGTAATCACGTGACATTGTGGCAAAGTATATAGAGCCACCTAAGCCAAAGCCATCATAGCCTGTTATTTTTGATATTTCCGATTTATTTGATATATCAGTTTTATTTGATTTATTTGATTTAATTGATTTATTTTATTTATTTGATTTATTAGTTTTATTTGATATATTAGATTTATTTGTTATATTTTTAAATATATTTTATTTTGTATAAATATCCTAAAATTTCTTTTTAGTTGAAATATATCAGAAAGTGTAATAACAAAGTTATAATAACAAGTTCATATAATTAATAAATAAACTCTTTTACCTTATAAATGAACTGTCCCTTTGTGAATAGTGTGTCTTGTTGATTGGACTTGAGACATATCTATTGCATCCCTGTCTCCAAGTCATAGTTACCTGATCGACGAACTGACCAGAGTAACAACATCTTGAACTTTGCTTGTAACATTCTTCCATACTAGCTCCCTTCTTTTAACAGTATTATTTTTCATCACTATTCAGGCTTGGGTCTTTTAATTTGGGATATATTATATTAATAAATTTCGAAATTTCTACAAGAATCTCTTTAGGACAATATGGAACTATTGATGATATTATAGATTTTAAAACTATCTGGTAAACTTGTTCCGTAGCCATGATTATATTGCCTGATGCTCTGCCTATAGGCACTTTGCTAGCACGAGACTTGGAAGTAGGGGACTTCTTGGTTGCTGTTTTCATAGGTACTCCACTTCGTACCACTTTTTTTTTACAGCATAGCAGTTTTGGGATTCGTCAGCATCAATATATTCGTCATCTTCTTCTATTTCCTCTTCTTCAGAATCCTCTATATATTCTTTTATGTATTTTTCTTCAGAGTTTTCAGGATCTTCTACTTCATCCTGGTATACATGATTAACCTTCTTAGTCTACTTGCCTTTGGGGCAATTAACCTTTGTATGACCAGCCTTTCCACATGCTGAGCAATTCCTGATTTGCTTAGCTTTTTGTACCACTTTTCTAACAACTTTCTTCGTGGCATATACACTTTTGGGTGTAAAGGGGCTTTTTCTAACATAAGCTGTTTGACCTCTTAATCTCTTTTTAAGTTCTTCATAAATAAAATTTTCTAATGTTGCATCATCTGTTCCTATTCCTGTATAAGCCAAATCTCTTGCTAGATGAATTTTAAAATCATCTTTTTGTGGTTGAGCTGTATAATTAACTGGAGCTATTGTATGAGCTTGTATTCTTTTGCCTGCACTTTCATGCCATATATTACGCAAGTCTGTAAAAAATGCAATGACTGTAGCAGGATTAGCAATTCTAACTCTCATTTCTAAATCAGAAGGCAATTGATTAAATAGATAATGTAAGGCATCAGCATCTAGCATTGCTTGTACTAGTGGTTTGATTTGTTTTTCATAACTATCTGGAGTATCTGTCTTTAAAAACTTTTCATTAACAAGAGCAAATATAGCACTTCGGTTAGTCCCTACTGTAACTTCTCTATATTTTTCACGCAACCAATTTAGAAAAAGAGGTTCAGTATTAATAGCTAGATTACCTGCTGCATAAGGATCATTAGCAGGAACAGGTGCAAACCTACCTGTCATCTTATTTATCATAACTTGGCATCTTGCAGCATTATTAAAGACAGCAATGGCTAAGAGACGTGCCATCTCATTCATATTTCTAAGCTTTTGATAATATACATCTGGTGGTTTCTGCCCATCATAATTGGATAATTGTGCAAGTAATGGTGCTAATGTATGCATAACATCTTGTATTGTAGCCATGTTTCCTGGAGGATTGTTTTGTAAATTCAAAATAATTTGTCGTGAATTTAATTCCCTACCCTTCCATTTTTGGTATCTATTAAATACAAATGTCTGATTGAATTCTGCTAAGTCTGCCTTAGCTTTGCGTCTCTGATTTATTAGTTGAAGGATGGCTTTTTCTCCTACTAATACATTTATTCAGTTTTGCTTTCTTAAGGCTATTGTTTGACCATTAGTTTGCCTATCCTGAGCTATTTGCCACCAACGTCAATGCTCATTTACCTCATTATTATATGCTAAAGTTAATAATCGAGCTCTTCGAAGACAATCATTTCTAGTATTTGTTAATTCATTCCTAAGGGCATCGATTCGCTCATTAGCTGTACGGTATAAACTTTGCATGTTAATAGCATCTTGAGCATGTCTTTGCATAAGTCCACGAGCTGTTGTTAATGAGATTCGTATTCCATTTAGTGTATTTTTAGGGTTAAATGATGTATTCCCATCAATATATGCTTCCACCCGATCTAGTGCTGTAGCGATATTTATTAAAATATCAAGTATAGCTATATTTTCTTGTTCTTCTTCAGAATGTTTATTACTAGTATTTTGAAAATGTGATATCTTGAGAATTTGGCTTTTGAGCTTTTCTACTGTTTCTTCTAGCAGAATGATTCAGTTATCTTGAGTGATTAATGCCTTTTCCTTTAGCTCTAAATGATCCTGACATTTTTTGAGATTAAGTAAGGTAGATTGATATTCTGCTTTTAATCTATCTATCTCATCCTCACGAGATATGAGATTTTTCTCAAGATATTTTATATATAGCTCACATCGCTCTAGATCATTTGTGAGCTTACGAATCTTTTCCTTATTTCTAATGGTAGTAGTTTCCTCTTTTGTCAACTTTATCTGCAATTCTAAATTGCGATCTAATAATTCAATATATGCCTGTTCAACTCCCATTGTTACCTATTATTTCTATAGATTCTGGTGAAGCTTGAAATCTTGATATTTCTAAAAGACCGGTTATTTATATTGATCCTCAAAAAGCTCGAGACTTAGATCGGAATCTTGCTTTACAGAAACTTTATTATAAACCTGAAGGTTACTATCAGACTGCTGAAAAAATGCAAATGATTTGTAAGAAAGCCAGATATAAGTTTTCTCTTACAGAGATCAAAAATTGGCTAAACAAGTAGGCTTTGCATCAGATTCACAAGCCTCGGCCAAAATTTATTCAGTATGCCTCCTTTAATAATATACAATTTTTAAATGAAGTGCATCAGAGCGATACTACTCTTATGCCTCATGATAAAATAGGTAATCAGATTTATTAGTATAGGGGCGTTATCAAAGATATTGCAACTAGGTATCGTTGTAGTTTTGTATTGACTGATAAACCAGCCACACAGATGGCTAGAGCGATTCAGAAAATCTATGATGATCCTAATAACCTCTTAGCTATTTAAATACTTTTATTGTAGATAGAGGCACTGAATATATGGGCGAATGTAGAGATTTATTGCTTAGCTATAGTGTTAGAATTCAATATGCTAACTCTAAACGTGGTGTAGCTATTGCTGAACGTGACCATCAAGAATTTGAAAAATATGCATATTTTTGGCAAGATGCTGAAGATTTTTATTTGCCTTTGACTGATAGATCCAGAGTATGGGTTAGAGGATTTCGTATAAATGATGATATTTACAATAATACTTCTACTCAGTTAATAGATATGTCTTCTAACGAGGCTGTAAAAAAGGCATTAAAAGGTAAAAAAATAATAGCTAGACATTCTGTTGAACATAGGAGACCAGTTGGTTATAATGAACCTCTTTTACCTAGCTATACAAAAGTTCGGCATCTATTAGAACCTGGTGAATTAGAAGGTGGAAGAAGAAGAGCAACTGATTGCAATTGGTCTCCCGAAGTTTTTACAATTAATTCTTATTTGATAAAAGAAAATCAGCCTATTCTCTACAAGCTTTACAAGGGTCCTAGACGCTCATTTGTAAGAGAAGAACTGCAAATCGTCCTGCCAGACACAGTATTACCACCCAAATATATTCTCAAGAATTAGTCTTACCTCCTCTCTCCTCCACTTGGTATAGGATCTGTTCGAAAGTACTGCTTAAGTAATCATCTATTTTATTTCTATTATAAACTATAATTTGCGTATTTCTAAGCCAGTCAGTTCATGAATTCTTTTTTCCCTATTTTTCATTCCCAGGTTTATCATCTATAAGAAATTTGGTAAGAGAACATAGAGTGAACTTAAATTGTCCACGCTTATCAAATTCCTTTTCAAGTATTTCTCTAAACTGCTTTCTTCGGCTTTCTAATATTTTTCATATATCGCTTCCATTATCTGGATGGAATTTGGAAACTTTTGCATGATGTATGGCTACGGCTCTTCTTTTAACCGCTGTTCCCAATTCTTCTTGTTCCCTAAATTCTAAATCCTTCTCTGACCTTTTATACCCCTTAATTTCTCCTAAGCGCTCAAATTCTTTATTGATCAAATTCTTAGATTTATTACCTTCCCTAAATGATTGTGTTTTAGGTCTCGGACTGCCTTCATATTTCTCTAACTCTTTTAATGTTGGTAGGCGAACTTCCTCTGGATCATTTAGTTCAAGATCATGGAAAAGGGTCTTACAACCATCTAGATCATTTGCCTCAATTGGCTCAACACCTAGATCTAATACTTTCCAACGTTTTTGCAATCTTCTTCCCCATGTCTTAATTCGCTCTCTGGGTTTACGTGCATTTGGACTGATCCAATTCTTTGCCTCCTCTTCTGTAATGTAGTCGACACCAAGTACTAAAGCTTCCTTTTCAGATTTTAGCTCAGGAATTGGAGTTGGGATTACCACATGTGGCTTCTTCTTGTTGCTCATATTTACACTAGAGCTTTCTGCTTGTGGAAGCTTAGATAGCCTGTTGGATAGCTTTTTGATCAGACATCTGAATTGGCGTTTGAATAGAAGCTACTTCCTTCTGCTTTTGTAATGGTTTGCATGGATTTTTTTGCTTAAGATGTTCATGAAGTTTTTGGGGTGTTAAGCATTCATGATCACAACGTTTACAGATTGTATCTTTTTTATCACTTCTTGTTTTTCTAACTATGGTGTTAGCTCTAACCGTCATGCTATTACTTGCTTATATAATTTTTTCTTTAATTATTCATTTCCTATGTACCTATCACTTTTCGTTCATAGAAACCCTACCGAAGATAAGTATTTACAAGCTTTCTGAAGTGGTTCTAGCTATTGCAAAACTGAAGCATTAATTAATTATTAATTAATCTTTTTAATTCTAGTAATAAAAAAGTAGGATAATCGGCAAATATTCTTGCCCATTTTTCTGCAATACCGGAAAGGCTTGTGGGAATGGTAGTACTAGGCCTGAAGGATGTCGATTCCATTGGAAAGCTAAAAAAAAATGGATACCATGTTCTGATTGTGAAAAGCCTACATCCTCTGCTTGTGGGTGATGTCCACTGCATGTTAGAGGTTATTATGTTACCCAATACTATGATAGACTTCGACAAAGAAAGAACTTATGTTAGCCAATTCTATGTTAGCCAATTCTATAATAGACTTCGATCAGAAATACAAGAAAGAAGTTATGAGGAAATAATGGATGCCTATAGAAATAGGCTTACAAATCTTAATATTTCTCTTTGCAGGGAATGTCGTCTTCTTCTGATAAAACTAGAAGAGGAAGATTATTGTGATAGTTGTCAGCCAGAATAGGTAAAGCAAAGATTATTTCGGCTAGCTTTATACCTTAATTCTAGTCAGAATTTTAGGCGTAATATTCAATGGGCATTTACTAAATTTTTGTTAGACTTGCTTTTTAGCTAGAGGCGTGAAGCATATTTTTTATTAAAGTTTTATGATTAATATGCTATTTTGATGAGCTAGCCTGTGCTGAACCTGTTCTTAACTAAGGAAAAGTTGGGGCAATTCTGCAGATTTCTTTTGGATTTTTATAGAATGATATTTCGTTAGACTTTTATATAAAATATGCTATTTAATAAGCTAGTCTGCATTGAACCCGTTCTTGATTAAGGAAAAGTTGGGACAAAAATCCTGTTAGATTTATTTAACAATTATGCTATTTAATGAGCTAGCTTGTACAGAAGGCATTCTTGTATATATATAAAAGTTCGTTAGATTTAAAAGTCACATGATTTTTCGTTAGACTTAAAAAAATTGTTAGATTTATTTATGGGATAATAAGAACTGTTAGACTTATTTTCGTTAGACTTAAGTAGTAAATATGCTATTTAAAGAGCTAACTCGCGCAGAATCAATTCCTGATATAATAATTTTCGTTAGATTTAATAAATATAACTGAAAAATTGATATAGAAATTAGGATTCTAAAGCTATTAGAAGCTTATCTAATATAGTAATAAAAATCGATATGCTTTCTGAGGTTAGAGAAGCCCCACAGAATTAAGAAATATAATATCAAAATTAAGATTCTAGAGCTGATAGAAGCTCTTCTAATATAATAAGAAAAATCAATATTGTTTTTAACGTTCTGTGGCCCACACACACAATGTTTCAGTGGGGGGCCAGACCTTCAGTCCTTAAACCCCCACTTTCCCATTGTGTTCATCTAAATACCAGTTAACTTTATCTTTTATAAGACTTTGAAGAATATACATATCATTTCTATTAAAGAGCTTCTTTTTACCAAAAACTCCTTTAAAAGGATTAGTTACGCAAGCCCATTTTTCATACATATTTATTATTCTATTTACAGAGGACTTGCTCATATATAATATATTAGCAATATCTATGATTGAGCAACCATCAGCATATAGATATACAACTCTCCACCGTAAATCTTCGCTTAATTTTTTAAGCATATTGTTTTCTATTTAAAAATAAATAGAATAAAAAGAGTCAATAGTTGCAATAACTACAAAACGTAAGATAGAGCTATTATAATACCTACTGTTAATAAAAAGAGAGGAAGTAGCCAAAGTAAATGTTAAAAAATATATATATATAAGTCTTTTTACCAAGAAATATCCCAAAATTTTATTTGAACAAGCTTTACAAGTATAATAATTGTAATATGTAATGTGAAAACATTTGGTAATTATTTGTAATCATTTGTAATCGTTTGTAAGTATTTGTAATTGTATATAATCGAAGGAATAATCACTAGTAATCTCCTAAGAAAAGTAGAGCGAAGCTTCCCAAAAACTACTAAAAACACGTGGTATGACTCTGTTTTCTTGGTATAACAAAAAAATTTGTGTTAATAAGTGATATACTAGTAATACATCAATCTGATTTGCAAAAATCACAGTTTTTTCTGTATTTATTATAATTGATTGACACAATCAGATTCAACCTTTTTGAAAACAGCGATAAATATCAATTTATATTTAATATAAATTTTTAATAAAAATGTATATTTATATGAAATGCCTTCTTATAATTTTTTGATATAGATGGTAATTCATATTTTTATAAAAATAGATGATAATAATAAGTTTTTATTAAAGTTAAACTTATTTCTAATATTTTTGCTATTTTTAGATAGATTTCTAAATATAATATAAGATTTGAAATTATATTTTTTAAATTTTGAATTTTTTTACTTTTAATATTATTTATTATTTATTAAAAGTCAGTAATTAATATAAATCATTTTAGTATGAAAATTTTTCATTTAAATCAGAATAAGTGTATAAGAGTAGTAATATTACTATTAGAATCCAGAGTAGTTGAACTTAATATTAAGGATATATGATAAGATATTTCTATAATTTTTATATTAAATTGGTATAAGTTATATGAAATATAATTATTCTATATTTTTATATAATTAATAAACCCTCAAATTGCATTATTTTGCAAAGGAATAATAATATTAAATAATATATTACATTATCAATATTTTTATAAAATTTTGAAATTTAGATTATACATTTATAAATTTTAAATAAAAAATTAATTATTGTTTAATAGTTAAATTATATTAAAAATCTAAATAATAATAAATATTATATTCTTTTACATTAGTTAAAAATTTCTAAAGTAAAAAATTATTTATTACTCAATATTTATTATTAGTAAACATGTTTTTATTTTTATATTTTATGAATTATAAAATATTCATGAAATTATGATGATTTTAAAAGTAGTATGATTCAATTTATTAAAGGATACCTTTTCATATTCCTTTTTTTGATAAACTTTTCTTCAACAAATAACAATCTTTTTTTTTTCAAAAAAAAAGCTTTTTCATCAGAATTAAAAATTTTAGACCTAAGAAATTAATGGCTTAATACTTGCCTGACAACTAAACACTTATAAAACATACTTTACTAAGCGCTAAACACCTAAAACTAGTAACTAAGGACAAAAGGAGAAATCAATTATCCTAATTTCCTTAATTAAATAACAAAGAGATATATGTCATATATGGAGAAAAATAGAAATATTGATAAATAATATTTCATAGCGTGTGAAAAACAAAATGGTTGATGAGATCCGAGGGAATATCATAATTACTTTTTCAATAGTATACGCAGTATACTAGCTAATAATGTACTCCCCAGGAATAAAGAGAATAATGAAACTGTGTTAAAAAAAAAAAAAAACAAAAAATAAAAAAGAAGTAATCCAAATAGATAGCAATACACCTATTTTCTGTTATAACAAGTATGCCGAGATAACCTAAATTTCAAAAAAAAAAGAAAAAAAAATATATCGCAAATAATCATAATAATACACTCTATCTGAATCTGCTCATTCGTCGGAATTCATTTGTTTAGCCGTTCTAACTAAATAAATGTAGCATTTTTAACACTTAAATATAAAATATATCATAATATATTAAACTAAATAGGGGAATAAAATTAAAAGTTCTAATTTATAAGAGTTTAAAATTAAATTAGCATTGTGAATAAAATAAACTAATTCACTATTTATTAGTCAATATACATACCGTAATTAATTAAGATATGACTTCATTAATATCATATTTACAACAGAAGCGTTTAAACTACTAATTTTTGATCGTTTTGCCTATCAAAATTTCCATCAATTGGCATTTTCAGTGCAGCAACGATTTCAGTCATTGGATCAACTACTGGATTTGATGTAAAAGATGGCAATTGCTGAGAATTTTGTTGTTGCTGCACTGGAGAAGAAATTGGTGTTAAAGTTGGTTTTCTCTACAAAGAAAAGAAATTTTATTAACCATATTCTCTTTTTAGTTATTTTAGCTAGTGCATTAATTAATTGAAGATTAATTTACCTTAACTTTAAATTGAGTATCATTTTGAAGAGAAATTGGCCTACTATTATTACTATTATTATCATTATTATTATTATCAGTAACAATTTGCTGTTCTGAGGGTGTTTGAGTAAACGTGGAAGTTTCATGATTATTATCATTATTGGTATCGGTATCATTAACCGATGGAATTGTGGATCCTATGTTCAAACCTTCTAAACTAAGAGCAGCTGCAACTTCAGCCATTTGATTTTTAATTTTTTCAGGCTAAAATTAAACAAACCAAATTAGGGTAAGAAGAATACCAATTTTTAACAAGGTCTAACTTTAATCGTGATTTAAACACTTACGTCAACTTTACCACTACGCAATTCGGTGATACCGATATGACCGGTATGTTGAAAATTAGAAGGAAGACCGATAAGACCTTTATGAATTTTCTTTTTTTGTCTTTTAACAACTTTAGCTTTGTTGGCATTATTATTAGCAGAAGAACCATTTACATTATCATTTTCGTGAAAACGGTTATTGACGGATTTTTTATTTATTGTTTGTGAATATGTTGCAGAACTAATACCAGTATCTAGTTTTGTTTGCTTTTGTGAAAAAGAAGAAATACAACCGCCCATTATGAATTCCTGATGAGAAAAAAGAACCTTTTTTTCGTTAAAAAAAGAAAACCGTTACAAAAAACAAATAAATAATTTGCATAAAAAATAGGTATATTCTATTTATGTGAGATTTTTTTTTTTTTTTTTTCACTAGAGCTTAAAAGGTTTTAGTTCGTAAGAAAATTAATTTTTTTTTAAACGATAATAGAAAAGTCTCGTTTATTTTTTTTTTTTTTTTTAAAAAAAAAAAAAAAAAAAAAAAAAACTGAAAAACACGCTTCACTATATTTATACTATATTAAAAGAAGCAAGTTTTCCGTATGGAGTAATTGGATAATCTAACACAAACTGATAAACCTGAATTAAACTTAATTAGGATAGAAATTTACAGGAGAAGTATATACTATAAATATATATGTAGAGCGCTATTTTTTGGGTTATATAACAGTACGTGACTTCTAACTACGTCATTTAATGTAGTACTTTGTTTAAAATAAATAATAGAAAGTTAAAATAGAAACAGGCAAAACAGCCAATATTTATTTCTTTGTCCCTTATCAACTCAGGGTATAATGGAAAATTGTAATAATTCATAGATGTTTTTCCGTCTCCTTCGTTTTGTATGTTGTTTAAATGTCATAGGATCATCAATGATGATTTAAACCTAAAAATAAAATATTAAATTTCAATAGATGTGCGTTAGGATAATTACCAGTAATATTTCCTGTTGATTTTCTATAAATTTGGGCGTAAAATAAAACTTTAATTTTTTACGCCTTTTGTTCAAAATATATATATATACATATATATATTAACGTAATATATGCATTTAGCAGGTAATTTTTAATTGACATCCGTCAGCTTCGCTAAGGAAAGTAGCTAACTATATAGTTAATAAATGCAAACACAAATAAAATAAATGAACAATATTTCAAACAATACCAATTGCAGATATAAGCCAAATAGATTAATCTACCGTGAGAAGATCACATTCATTCTTTCAAATAATCGCTTAGTTTTTTCCCCAGATATTTTTTAACTTTAAAATTACTTTTATTCCTTTCCTTTTGCTTTATATCCTTAACGTAGATCACTTTTTATTTCGGAAAATTACTAGTTTTGATTCAAGAATGAACAAAAAATATATGAAACTGTTACACAAAATATCCCTTACATTCTGACTTGACATTACATAAAATATGATTATTGGATGACCTTTTTTTAATGAAAAAAAAGATAAAGCATATAAAGAGAAATATTTCTGTTATGATGTTTATTTTCTGACTCATCGAAAATCCGAAGCTCTTTACAAAAAAAAAATTTCCTGATTAGAAATCCGAAGAAGTATAAATAGTATCGGAATAATGTTTTTAAAAAATTTATTTTTTCAATGCGAACCTGTATCTTACATTTTTGTTTGTGTTATGACTCCAAAAATATGATGAAATTTGGGGGTATCTAATTAAGATTGTTTGTACAACGTTCAATATGTATGAAGCATGCTTACGACCGGAATTCGGTCCGGAGTTCATTTACATATTTTAAGTCCCGTTACTAAGACCCCATTGAAAATCTTTTGATTCAACATTTATAATAAACTTATCAACTTTAACATCACCCTCTGCATCTTTAACTAATTCATTATAAACTTGCAAACCAGAATTAAAATCAATTTGATTACCCATGGCATGATAAATAATTTTATCAATGCCAGCCAAATGAGCAGCCGCAATTTGTAAACAAGACATAATAGAAATATTACCACCATAAGCACCACATCCCCAATTTCCTGTGTGAATAATTACTCTCGGTTTTGATACACTTTCTTCTTTAATATTTATTTTAGTATGTTCTTGATTCTCTTCATGATTTCTTTCAAGTATTCCCTTTTCCACTAAACTTTCAAATTTAGCAGCAAGAAACCCTGAATAAGCGGTAGCCAATATTCTTTTAATAGTATCAAAAGTATAACTTCCGCGTCCGTATTTTGGGGCTTCAATAGCAATAATATTAGAGTAATAAGGACTTCCTGTTTTTGGATCAATTCTTTTATCATATATTGTTGTCGCTAATTTAATAGTTTCAGGTGATGCAATTGCAAATACGTTTCCATATAATCCAAATGGGCGTTTTTCATTCTCGTTAACATCAGTTTTAACCTGTACTTTTCTTTCTACGCCTCTAATTAATATTGGTGTTGATATATATGATGGTGAGGATGAAATTTTGGTGAGAACTGGATGAGCGGTTGTAAGACAACTCACTTGATCTCTTTTTACAAGATAATCTCGAAGTGAACATAATGCTGGATGTTCTAAACATTGACTTTCATCTTGCGCGAATAAATTTCCTCCATAATATCCAAACACATTTCTATCTGCAAAATTAATATACCAATTTACCGTGTTATCGTCTTCAGGTGGAGAATAATCAAATACATCGTTCCTAACTTCAATTTCCATCACTTTTCCATCTTTAAAAGTATCGTTTTCACCTTTAAAAGATTTTGGTAAAGGAAATTCTTCCCATCTTGTATATTCCATTTTACCATGAAATGAATTTGCCCCTTCAGGGGTAGCCATTTCATAAACTAATTTCTTATTTTTACAATACCATTCTGGTGAATTAGATTTTACCAATTCACTTGGTATAAATGATTCATGATGAGTTAGATGATTATTTATTACTTCTAGTATTTGATTTAATTCCATGATAAAATGAAAAAAAATAAA
This sequence comes from Rhizophagus clarus, assembly GCA_015698045.1. Lineage (NCBI taxonomy): Eukaryota > Fungi > Glomeromycota > Glomeromycetes > Glomerales > Glomeraceae > Rhizophagus > Rhizophagus clarus. Next base: position 1,133,243 of record BLAL01000169.1, on the reverse strand, counting down.
TAATGGAAAATTGAGGGGGGGGGGAATTAAAAAATATTGTTTATGTATAAATTATTGAACGGAGTGATAATTCCAAAAGGCAATAACCTGATCAATGATCGTCAGCTAGTACCAACAAAAGTAAAAGATCAGCCGATAATCGAATCATCCGTATTCGAAAATGGTTAAGCAGTGAAAGGGAAAAAAACTATTTTAATACTTTTATACACGAGATTTACACTTTATTGTAATATTTTACATAATCCTATTTCATGTGAATTAAGTTATGCCCCTTCCATGATAAGGCCTGAGCGACAATCTATTATTTAATTAGTTCAAGAAATAATGATTAGCGTGGTGGGAAGTATTCATCGCCAATGTCTTATTCAGGACTTTTGTCTCCAACATTTCTTCGGCACTTCATACTGGAGGGTTTGGAAATATTATACTTTGTAGTTTGTTCGAATGAAAATCAACTAATAAGGTAACCTTTATTAACTCGTTTTTACTAATGTCATTCTCCGAAATCACTCAAGTATTAAACATTTTCCATCTCCATCTAGTACAATGTCTTTCAATTGCTGAGTTACATTTTGTTGACTTATTTTAAGCGTCACTTTCGAGATTCTTCATTTCTATCTACCCGAACAAATTTGCAAAAAATACTGCTAAACGGCTTTCGTATGTGCTTGTCAAATTTTCGTTATTTGTAGACTACCGTATTAGATCTACCATTACTATCATTAGTTTGTTTATATAATCATCTTGGCGGGCTTTCTATTTGCGTGGTATATTAATTAATACTTTATACCTTATAGTACGCGTAATTCTCAATTAAACGTCTACTTACGACGATAACTAGTATCAATACGCAAACTAAAATGAGAAGACGCAAAAAAAAACGGATAACGACCCTGTCACATAAAAATTAACCTCACATTGTTTATGGAGAACAAGAGGTGAAAGAAAACGACATTAACCAAGATTGCATCAAGAGAAATTTGAAGAAATTTTGGAAAAGCTATCAACTTGCATTTCAGGATGGAAAGTTGCTGAAGTTTACTGCGCGAAACATCAATAATCTTCGGTTATAATGTTTGATAATGTTAGTTGATTAAATTCACAAAACTTCAGAAATCCTCTATAATGAATTATATCATCACCTTAGTGAAAATTCGGTTTTCAGAAAAATGAAATCTCAGTGAAAAGGAAAAGATTATCTGATCAGAGATGCACAATCAACAAACGGAGTAATGTCACTAAAGAAATACAATCGAAGATGAAGAAATAAATGTTATTATAAAATTAGTTGGTGGTAAAATCTGGTGAGAGGTTTTCGGTCTATAGAATATTATATCAAGGAAAATGGTTAGATATTCAAATTTTTTGAAAATAAATTATATTGATTTAAATACATAAAATCGGTATAGTATGTTGCGTACATTAATATCGTTAATTATAATAAACTCGTTTTTCTAAAAAAAAAAAAAAAAACAATAATTGCGTGAGTTCATTATTTCTCAATAATGATTGAGAAATATCGGAAGCTAAAGCTACAAAAGTGACGAATAGTGAAGTGGTGGGAGAGCAACAATATATGCCACTTTCAAGGGGGGAACGAACGATTATAAACCATTTAAGGCGAGTTCCTGAAGAATATTAATTATATATTAATTTTACTATAATTCGTATATACTTTAAATCATATGATTTACACCGTAAAACCATTAATATTTTTAAGAAACGTTTAAATTTTATTTATTACCGGTTACTATTACTAATTAAAAATATAATTCGTAATTTTGTACACTTTTTATTTTTTTTATAATTTAATATTAAAAATAACAAAAATTGACCAATTTTTTTTTCACTAACTAAAAAATTACTTACTATTATTTTTAGCTATCATTATAGTCCTAATAAGTTTAATCCATTATATTATCTACAATTTTATAATATTTAACAATTAAATAGAATATAATAGACTTTTAAACACATTTTTCTTATAAATAGTATTATTTATTAATGATATTAAATATACAGTATATAATAAAATAATAAAATAATTATAATTAAAATTTAATTATAATAATTATATTTTTTTAAAAAAAATACATAGTAAATAGAATATTAAAGAAAAATTTATAATCATAAATATTAATTTAAAAAATTTTTAGTATATAAAATAAAAATTTTAGTAATTATTAAAAAAGAAAAATAATTTATAAAATTAAGAATTAAAAAACCAAATTTAAAATTAATTATTATTTAATTTTACAATATTTAAAATTTAAAAAACCATTTATAATAATAATAAAATAAATTTTAAAGTAATATTATTAAAATTAATTACTAAAATTTAATATAATTAATGCATTAAAATTTAGTTAGTCAATTATTATTTAAATTAAATTAATAAAATTTAAAGATTTCTTAATTTTTATTTAATAATCTAATATTTTTATTAATATACAACTATCTTATAATATTAATATTTTAATAATAAATATTAAACTGAAATTATACAAATAATTTTATTAAAAAACAAAATCTCAAAAAATTCTTATATATATAAAATATTAAGAAGTTTAGTTAATATAAAACAATTTTAAAATATACAAATTTATAAATACTTAATTTTATTATATTATTTTTACTAAACCAATTTTATTAATACTATTAATATTTATATAATTATATAATATATTTTTATTATATTATTTATATTACTAAAAATTTTTAATAAATTATTAAATATAATATTTTAAAAAATAACAATTTTTTATGTATATTAAATTTTAATTATAAAATTAAAATCAATTTTTATAATTTTATTTAAATGTAAAAAGTTTTATTTCATGTAATATAAATAATAAAATTATATTTTTAATCTTGAAATTAAATAATTAATAAAAAATTAAAATGCAAAACTTATTTATATTTCATAAATATTAAATCAATCATTATAAAAATTTAATATAAATACTATAAATTTAACTTTGCTAAATAATTTTACTTAAGTATGAAAAAAATAATTTTATTTAATTAAAATAAAGATATTAATTATAATATTATAGTAATATAAAAATTTTATATATTGTAATAGATTACAAGGATCCCAAATATCTCTTATTTATATCAGATATAATGTATAATAAAATTTTCAATTTATGATATCTTGATTAATATTAATGCTATTAAGATAAAATTTATACTGTTAGATTCGTCTTATTGAGTTGAATCTAATGATATAAATCTAATTAGTAGATTTTTTAAATACAGGAGTATGTAGGATAAGAAATTTTTAAAAATACTTTTGAAATAAGCAACTTTTTAAAAATTTTATATGATCGATCAATAAGCAAACTCAACCCCTAACCTATTTATATATAGTTTGGGGTTCTAGATTACAATTTATTAAAATATATATATAATAAGGTTGTAATTAATTAGTAAAATAATTAAAGTTAATATTCTTTAAATTAAAATAATAAAAAGTATTTTAAAATTGCAAAATAGCATTTTACAAAAAAAATTAATAATACAAAAAGTAATATTTTATAAATATCAAATTAATTATTATAAAAATTTAAATTTAAGTAATTTTAACTTATTAGATAATTTTATTTAAATATAAAAATTGGTTTTATTTTAATTAAAGTAATAAATTATACTTAAAATTAAAAAACAAAAAAAAAAAATAAAATTTTAAATTAATATATTATATTTAAATTTATATTTTTAATATATTAAATAATTTTATTTAAATATAAAAAAATAGGTTTATTTAATCAATGTTTATTTTATATATAATTAAAAAATATATATATATATTATTGTAAAAAATATAATATTTTTTAAAAATATAATATTTAATTTTATAAAAATTTAAAATATTTAAAATTAATAAATTATTTTATTATATAGATTTATATATAATTAATTCTTTATTACATATTTATAAAATTTTTTTTAAATATTTTGCATTTTATTAAACTCAATTTTATATAAAAAATTTTATATAATAAATAAATAAAAAATTTTTTATTACTTAAATTAAAGAATTAATTTATTTATTTTTTATATAAAATTTAAAATTAAATATAAATTTTATTTAATAATTAGTAAAAAATATTTTGTAATTTTATTTATATAAGAATTTTTAAAAATTTTAAAACAAATAATAAATAAATTATTTTAACATATATCGTATTTATTAAAAACCTTTTTTTTTAATTTATTTTATTAATTATAACAATTAAGTTTAATTAACTAAAACTTTATGTAAATTAATAAAAATAATAAGTTTAGTTATGAAATTTTGAATTTTATTTATTTATTTTTTTTAGAAATATTATTAATATTTATTTTTTTCTTGTAAGTTTTATTTTTTAATTAAATAGAAAAATAAAATAATAAGTTTTATAATTTTTATTGTAAAACTAATTTCTTTTTTATTTTTATTAACTAGAAACATTTACTAATATTTCTTTATTTATTTTTTTTTTGTAGATTTTAAATTGTGATACTAAAAAAATATTAAATTGATTAAATTGAATACAAAATATTAAAAAAAAACTAAAAAAATAAAAATTATGTGTGAAAATAAAAATATTAAAAATGTTAAAAAAATTAAAAAAATAAAATTGTTTATAAATAAATAAAAAGAAAAAAAAAGAATAAATAAAGAAAGAAAAAATAAGAAAAGAAACAAAATTTTTGAATAAAGGTTAAAATATATTTCATTATTTCTTTAATAGTATAATATATTTTACTATATATAATGTAGTATTATATAATATATTGTTTGATATTAAAATATTTATTTTTATACACATTAACTAATATTTATTTAATATTAAAATATGTATTTTTACAAATATTAATTAATGTATAATATGTATTGTTTAATATTAATTATCATTTTTATATATATTTTTTGATAGAAATTAATTAATACTTTTTTTTTTTAATTCAAAGATTGTGTTAAGTTTATTGTAAAATATTTAACTAAAAATATTATATACAAAATACAAAACCCACCCAGCACTACTAGATGTGACTCATGAATGAACTTTTCATAAACCCTAATAACAAAAAATTAACATAAAATCTATTTTAAATAAAACTATTCCTAAATAAACCTTAAATATATATAAACAAAATCATCATCACATTAATTAACCTAAGATAACCATCAATAAACTATCCATATCTTCTAATAAATTACTATTATAATATATATCCTGATAAAGACTTATAAGTCCAACTAAAGCAACTTTCAGAGTGTATTAGCGTATACAATTATACAAAGGTAAGTTGTAAAGCTTTCATAAATCGTTATTTGCGTATTATAAGAGGAGGTTTTAATAGAGGTTCTACAAAAGGTGAAGAACAATGGAATCGATAATATCATGGTTGACTAGTTATGTTGGAGTAGATCAGGGGTGATGTCTAGTCAGTGGTGAAGAAGTTTTATACTTTCTTATTATGCCGTTTAACTTTTTCCAAGTAATAGTGTGATCACAGCATTGTTGCCATAATACAAATTTGAAAAGCCAGACTAGTCTAATTAAGAGTTTAGCACAAAAGGATATTGCACAGCAGCTTGACCATTTGAATCAGTTCTGAATCTGATGAAAAGTGGTTGTGTCTATTTTACCAGAGGCGACATAAGTAAGTAGATCTATAAAATTGCTGGAATTCTCTGAAGTGCCAGTCCAACTGTTGATTGCTGACTTTACTTGCTCGATTGTTAAGAAATCATCAAATTGTGTAATAGTTATGTCTAAAAATTCCCTTAGTTGTGTAAAAATCTGAGATCTCAAAAATGCCGTTTGTGAACAGGATACAAGGTGTAGAGCAGTTTTGTTTTGTTCTATTTTACAGAAATGGCAAGTAAAATCTTTATAAAGTGACAGTTTCTGAATTCGTAGCTAATGCCTTACAGGTAATTGTTGATGTATGAGTTTAAGTAAAAAAGGGAATTGGTTAATACAAAATCAGTATTAATTGATATAAGGTTATATTATTTTATATTTTAAGATATCAAATAATATTTAATATTAGTTGATATTTGTTTAATATTTTTCAAAACTTTCTGATATTTTTATTGTAAAATAAGATAAAAAAAATTATAAACTCATTAAAAATATAATATTATATAATACAATAGTTTTTTTTTACAATTATATAATCTTTAATATTATACTAATAGAATTCTATATATTTTAATATAATTTACATTTAAGTTGTAACAAATTTAACTAAATTTAACTTAAATTTATATTGTAAATTTTATTAAATTTAATTAAATTTAACTTAAATTTATATTGCAAATTTTATTAAATTTAATTAAATTTAACTTAAATTTATATTGCAAATTTAATTAAATTTGATTTAAATTTATATTTTAAATTTTAGTAAATTTAATTAAATTTGATTTAAATTTATATTTTAAATTTTAACAAATCAAATTAAATTTAATATTATATTATAATTTTAAATTTTTATAAATTATATTGATTTTTATAAAATTATTATATATTTTTAAGCAAATTTAATATTTTTTATAAATATATTTAATTAATATAATATTATAACAAATTATTTAATATTATAAAGTAATAAACTGATTAATTTTTTAATAATATATGATTAAATATATTATAAATTAATAAATTATACTTTATTTACTATTTCAGCATATAGTAATTATAAAAAGTTAAATTTTAAAACATATTCTTTAACTACAAAAAAAGAAAAAAAAAAAAAAATGTAAAAAATAAAATTAAAGTTTATTCAAATTCTCTTAATAAGATAAATTAAATAGTAGTAATTATATAATCTAATTATAATAAATACTAAAATATTTAATAAAATGTAAATAAAAAAGTTTGATTTTTTAAATTCTTAATATTTATTATATCTAGAAATGTGTAATTATTATCATTTAATTTGTTTTATTAAGAAAATTTAAATAAGGTTTGATTTATCTTTTCATAATTACTAGATATTAAAATAATAAATAAAATAATTTTTTAATTTTATAATTATTTATAATGTATATTTAATATTTTTTTAGATCTCTATATATATAGTAGTATGATTTAATAAAATTGATATAAATTATTAAATAATTACTAATAGCTAATTATACTATAATTTATATATAATACTTATATTAAACTTAATAATTTTAAACAATTTTTTTTATATATATTAATATATTTTAAACTTATTAGTCTTTAATTAATTATTATTAAAGATTTAAAGATTTGAATTCTAAAATAATTATATAATATATCTATATATCTATATAATTAAAAATATTTGTAACGTTTAGAATACCTGTATAAATAAATTTAAATTGTGTAACCTTATTTTTATTGGCCATATTATCACATAATGTTATACAAAATCCCAAAAAGGAATTTTGCTCCCTACAAAAATTGGAAGTTTCTTATTCCGAAAAAGGAAATTTATGTTACACAAATTCCAAAAAAGGAAATATTTTCCCTTGCAAAAATCTGGCCAGTTGGTTTTACAAATATTCTGAAAAAGGAAATTAGTATGCCGATCATTTAATTCTGACCAGCATTACAGCCATTATTACAATTAAATATAAAAAAAAAGGAAAAGTGTTAGGGATTAGAGGTAGATTAGGGCTAAGATTAGGGATTAGAATTAAGGTTAGGGTTAGGAATTAGGGTTAGTATTAGGATTAGATTAAAATTAGAGTTAGGGTTAGGATTTGTATATTATTTTATTAATAAATACCAACCTGATGCGAAGCAGCAGGCTTCAAGCTAGTTTAAAATAAAAAAAAAATAATAAAAAAAATATAATTATTATCTTTTTACAAACTTTTTTTTTGTTATTACATAATGATTTTAAAATAAATTTTATAGTTTTAGTTTTAAAAATGTTAAAAAATAAAAATTATTATATATATTTTTTTTAATAAAAGTTGTTTTAATTTTATAACTCTAATTTTAAATCAGTATTTTTTCTTTTATAATTATTTAATAATTACTGTTTTTAATTTAAAAATCTTAATTAATAACTTTACTTTATTATAAATTTAAATAATTTTTTAGAAGTTTAAATATTTAGTCATTATTTTTATAAAATATAAATTAATTGCATATAAAGCTAAAATACAAACCTAATAAAAAAATAATAAGTTAGTATTCATCTATATTTATTTGTTATTATAAAAATAGTTATTGATTATTAGTTTTTTGTTTTAAATATAAGAAGATATTTCTATAAAAAAAAAATATTTAGATTTTATATAGAATTTATTTAAAAAATAATTATATAAATTCCAGATATTTTTATTATTTAAAAAATATTTTAAATGTGATTATTTCTAGATATTAAGTATTTGTTCAGAATTTATCCAGATCCAGAATTTATCTAGAAAAAAATTTTATATATAATAAAGAATAATTAGCAAATTAACAGGTTAATATGATAATTATTATAAGCAATAATTATTTACATTTTAAATTAATATTATAAATACCTGCTTTTTAAGTTTATTTAGTATATCAAAAAAGGTTTAAATATTACTTTTATATTTTTTATATTTTTTGATTGTTTAATTTATTTATTTTTAAAAGTATTATCCAATTTTTCCATATTCAAAATTTATCCAACTAGAATTTTATATCTAAAATTTATTCAGTTTAACTTGTTTAAAATGTATTTAGAATTTGTCCAGAATTTTTTTATATATGAAATTTATATAGTTTAATTTTTTAGAATTTTAAATTCTGCTAAATTTTGAATATAAAGAGTATAAAAAAAAATTCTGGATAGCAAATTTGACCAACTTTTTGAATAATTTTTATATATTAAACAAATTTCAAACATTTTAGGTAATATTTTCTAGACATTCTTTTTTTATAAAGCATAATCTATTATGATCTATATTATTAAAATAGAAATCTTAAATGACTAATCATTATTTATTAATAGATCAGTATAACATTATACTTTAAGTAGTATTTTTTTCTTAATTTTTTTGATCATTATCTTTATTATTTTCTAAAATTGCTTATTTTTGGGAAGCAGGAATAAAACTAAAAATGTTTCACTTTTTTTGTATTTATAAATAAAATTATGGTATAAGTTAAGTTGGAAAATAAAAAATTGCAAAATAATATTAAAACATATCTTTGAAATTGATTGATTCTACATTGTTTAACTACATCTAAATAAAAAAGTAAAATAGTTAGTTATTCTTATTCTAATTATGATATTAAATACAAATGTATTCATGCTGAATTGTTTTTTACTTGCAAGAATGAGGCATACTTTGCAATACTGGAAATTTAGTTGCAAATTGTATTTTTAGGATTTTTTAAAAATGAATCACTTAATATTTTTGGATTAGATTTATTTTGTGAATCATAAATTTCAATGTATAATGCTATTCTACTGGAAGTTTCAGCACATATTTTATAATAAAAAAAATTTTTTTTTCTGCATTTTTTTTTTTATCTTAAAATACATGTAGTATATTGATATATAACTGTATGAATTTTCCACCATTCAAATGGCAGATGATTACATTTGTTTTAATTATTTTACAAGTCATTTGTTATTTGACAAGTGTATGGATTATAGATGCCACCCAAATCCGAAATAATTTGGGATTATGGCAGCCCAAATATACAAATCCAAATTAATTTACAAATTATATATATAAATTTTGTAATTTGTACATTTGGGATTTGAGAATTATGGCAACTAAAATGTACAAATTAATTTGGGATTTACTTAAAATAATTTGGGTGGCATTTATAGTATGGATCGAGAATTAATTGAAGTATTTTTCCATTAGATCAGTAATCTGTATATAACTTAAAAGAATTTGTAATATTGTTCGTACCAGGTACTGTTTTAGATAACAATTATTTTGGACCATATTTTATCATTAACGGTTTGTGCTTTTTTTTCTTTCTAATCGATTATTATTTCTCTATAGTCCATACTAAATCAATCTTTAATGAATCCTAACTCAGTTTCTCATCCCATCCGTTTAAACTCACTAACAGTTTCATCATGCTAACCATAATTATTTTTTCATTAAATATGATATGCCATCTGTTGTACGTGATCAACTTCTCCGATTTTGTATCACGAGATAAATAATTAAGCTAATCAAAATTAGGGTTTGTGCTAAATTTTTAATCTATCAATAGGTTTATAAGTTAGCAAGGTATAGTGAATAACAAATGAAGTTTATAAAGCCTATTCACCACAAACAATTGACTCAAGTGCATCCGTAGTATTGTGCCCTGCCCAATAAAATTGATTTAAAAGACTTGAGTATACTATGAAAAAATGTATATCTTGGTAAAAATAAGAACTAATTTATTATTTACGTTTAATTACAAGAAAAAATTTATTATAAATTTAGCAACTTACTATTTAAACCGTTTACTATAACTTTACTCTTACTTCGATCGAAAACCTTTATTATTATTATTATATTTGACGATACAATGATAATTACTTTTCGCATAATTTATTCTCTTTTTCATACTTGACGTCGTTTGTTACTTTATTTATTTATTTTTTTTTTTTAAAAAAAAAGTATTCGTATTATTCAAGAATAATTTGGAGAGGATGATCATTTTTGTACTCGTAAAAAAAAAACCTAAACTATAAAAATTAAGAAATTATGACATGTTACATTTGATCGTTATGAAATATCAATGAAACACGCGAAAATGATAGGAATGAAGTAATAAGCTTAATTATAATGTTATCTTTGAATTTTTTTTTTTTTTTCGTAGATGAATTTGTTTGATTCACTAAAATGCTAAAAGTAATTATTATACTATTACTATGTTTCTAAGTTATCGGTGATATTAATTAAAATGATGGTGGATTTACACCATATGATTATGGATCTTACTTTAACTGGACCGTGTAACGTTACAATAATTTACCATTTAAAATCAAATTTCGAGACGAAAAATCTTACTTTTTACAAGTTTTTCTTATTTATTTTTCCTTTATTAAGAGGAATTACTAAATTATTTTTTAGTATTCTAGAAAATTTCAACTAACCATTTATATGCCTATTGAAATATAGATCATTGAATCTTATCTATTTTGGGGGTTATTCACTTAAATGACAGTGTAATAAGGAAGGAAATCAATCAAAATGAAAGAAAAAAAAAAAAAAAAATAATCTATTTGAAGGATCTAAATTATTAAATTACCTAAAAAAAAAAATTATTTTTAGTTTGACAGCAGCTTTAAAAAGTCAACAAATATACAAATTTATTTTGAACGGATTTTAAACCACATATAATGTATATACTGTTTAAAACCCTAATTTTAACGATAATTACACAATAATTCACAATCTTATGTGGTTCGTGCTACAGTACGATTAATCTATTTATAATACATAGACATACTAAAAAGTATATAATGCATACTTCCGATCTAATCCAAATTCCGAAGTATAAACAAAGAATCGCATGCTTCCTTCACGTAAATGCATGGCTTTAAAAATAATATATATGTCTATGCTAAATTAAAATACATTACATAACAATAGTAATTAAGTACATGAATAGTGACAAGACGTACAATAAATTTAGTTTTGGAAATAATGTAACAATCAATCAAATTTCTTATTTTTCTTTTTGTCCTTTGTTTCAATGTATCAATTGTTGATGTATTGTTATAAATTTAAGGTTTCTTGTTATTGCACGCGTTGACCCCAATAACATAATAATAAATTTGTAAATAAAACAATTGTTGTATAACTGTCAATTTTACTTTGCATCGATACATATGAATCATCCTTCTTTTCAGCCTCTTCGATCTCTTCATAATTTATTATCTATTTCGGGTCTCATTTGCACGTGGTAAAGTAAAATAACGTTGATGATAACAATAGTTCCGTTGTCATTGTAAAATCGCGAACATTGTTCATTATTTTAAAGTTTCTTTTTTTAGTGATTATTACGTATAACTAACTAATTATCACGCTATACGTGTCAATATTTAACCAGTCATTATTAATTATAAAATAAAATACATAAGCACTCAATTGACTTTGTTTTTTGTCCAAAAATTTTTTTTATTGAAATGAATCCGGAACGATTTAAACGATATATCCTAACTAATCACGTATTTGTTCCACCATTGTTGTATCATTTTTTAAATCGCGCAAATTTTAGCGCGTTACTTTTACTTCGTAATGTACAAGTACTCGCAAATCAATTAAGAGGTAGTGAAAGATTAGCTGGCATAGATTTAATGAACCGAAATGTAAAAAGAGAAGCTTACCGATTACGATTTTATAATCGACTTCTAATTGATTTAGCAATGAATATTATTTGGCAATATTTACCATCTTTTCAAAGGAACCAATTCATAAGACTTGCAAATAATGTGAATAATATAAACCAGAATCGTGTGTTAAGAATTCGTCCGATTGACAATACTGCTACTCTTGATCGAATCGCTCGAATTAATAATCGACAAATCACTAATAATTATTTTGAACAAAGTTTTTTCGATGGAACAAATTTTAACGATGATAGGAGTCTCGAATCCTTAATTTTACCCGCTGGATTTCAATAAGATTGAAAAACCGATTAATCTATAATTAGAGATATATTTTTTTAGCAAGTTGTTTATTATACATGTTATCTTTTTAGATTATATACATGTACTCTTTCTTTCTTTCTTTTTTTTTTTTTTTTTTTTACATTCATACATTTTTTCATTCCTTATTAGCTAGACATTTTCATTGTATTTTTTACATTATACACATATCCACATTATTCACGTAACACGTATTTCGTTTCGGAAAACAGAGAGAGATGAGGTTTTTTTGGATTGATTATCAAATCATGTTTGGTAGTGTTAGTTACACATTCATCTGCATTCTATTATTTTTACGTGATTATTTTTATAGAATTTTTTTTTTTTTCAAAATCAAACACGCTCACTTATTTAGATATATTTTAGTTAAATGTGGTATATTTCGTTTTAGAGAACAGGGAAAATGGAATTTTTTTTTTCTGAATCAATAATCGAATTATGTTGGGTTCTCGCCTTCAGTGTTGGTAGAGGACCAAAAGATTAATTATTATTGCACATACTGTACATACGATGCGTCGATATATTCTATAGTTATACCTTATTTTTCCATAATTATTTTTATATAGCCAAAGTCAAATACCTCACCTCCACTTTTATATATTTTAGTTAAATATGATATATTTCTTTTTAGAGAACAGGGAAAAAAAGGAATTTTTTTTCTGAATTTTCTGATCAATAATCGAATTATATTTGGTTCTCGTTTTAGTGTTGGTTGTTATTACACATACATACGATATTACGATATGTTGACATATTCATTTGTATCCTATTATTTCTTGAATTTTTTTTTTCCAAGATCAAACACACTCGCCCATTTAGATATTTTAGTTAAGTGTACTATATATTGTTTGGAGATAGGGAGAAAGAAAGTTTTTTGTTTACGAATTATATTGGGTTCTACTTTCAGCGTTAACTGAGGATCAAAAGATTAGTTGTTACCGTATTTATTTTATTTTATGTACATACATACGATACGTCGACGTATTCATTTGCATTTAATATTCTTGCATAATTATTTTACATAGAATTTTTTTTCACGCTCACCTCACTTAGATATTTTGGTTTAGAGTATAATATTTCATTTTGGAAAATAAGGAGATAGGAATTTTTTTTTTTTTTTTTTTGAATCAATAATTGAATTATGTTTGTTCTCGCTTTCTTGGTTAGTCGAGAAACAAAAGGATTTAATGAAATTAATTAAGCACATATACATATATATATATATATAGCGATAAAGATAAAGAATTAGTTAAGCGCATTATATACTGTATATAGAAATTGCAATTTTTACCATTAAGAACATTAAGATATACTTAATAAAAGGAATAAAAGGAGAAAAAAAAAAGATCTTTTTCTTAATTGATGAAATGATTCATGTTTTATTTGTTTAAATGAAATCATAGTGAAGAAATACGTATTATATCAACTTGAATTCATTTTACAATTTTTGTATATTACGTAAAATTTTTTATGATATTACCTTTTGATCGTATTTTTTTTTTTTTTTTTGACGTGATATTTATTTCTACTATTTTTACGCATATCAGATATATAGTAATATCATAAAAGTTCATTTTTTGAATTTTTCATATACAGTCATCCACAGTTATATGCATAATAATTATTATTTGTATGTGACTGCGCATGAATTATAAAAATGAATTGGGTGGTCCGTTATCTTTGCAAATACATTAGTCAGTAGTTATAAAACTATATCCGAAATATCCGAATGCTTCTAATTACACAATTATTTTTAAGCTTCTTTTTGCCGTATTTGGGGTATTTGGGGTATTTGGAGTATTTGGAGTATTTGGAGTGTTTGGATTATTTGGTCGAAAATTTGTTAAATTATATGTAGGTAATTATGTGTAATATTTCAATTATTCTACCATTGGAATTGTATTTCTACCAACATTCTTCCATATTTTTAGTATAAATTTACAGAGTTAGAGTATTCTGAAAGAGAACTTGTATTTATAAACTTTTGTAGTTATGAACTTAATGACGGAATGGTCGGAATGAGTAGATAATAATATAGACTTTAATCTTTATAACATAATTACTTTTTTAATTCATAAACTAGATAAATAAAAGAATATTTAAAGCATTTTGTAATTATTTATTATAAAGAAAAGTTAAAAATTGAAGCTTTGCTAAAATTATAACTAATAGTATCTATCTTATAAAATAGTAATGATGAAAATTACTATCATCTTTACATTAAAAGAAATATTTAATATTGTCTGTTATAAGTACATTATATTTATTATAAAGTGGTAGTAATATCAGTATCTCTATTTTATTTCATATGTTAATGAAATGGTCAACCAAATAATGTATTTTGGAAAAGAAGTTATATATATTTAATCAATTATTTATAATACATTCATTATATTGTATGCATAGTATTTGAAATTTTATCAGCAACCTTTTGCAAATTACCTCAATTCAAATCAGAATAACTCTTTCTTGGTTAAAGAATATTATAATTATAATTTTTTTTTTTTGTTTAAAAGAATTTATTAAAAGAACTATAAGTAATATAATCACTAAAATATGTGAATACTAAAAATCTCAAACCGCACAAATTCCTTTTCTTCCACCTTATTCACGCCATCACCGTTATCACATCAATAAAATACTAAATGAGATCGTAAGGTTGGGCGGATTAAAAGAATGAAGAAATAATAATTAAAATTTATGAAGAAATATATGATTGGGTTTTTACAGTAAATATAACTTGTAATAATAAAGGAAAAGACTGATAAATTTACTATATATTACAAATACAAATGATGAATATAAACAAAAAACAAAAAGGAATGAAATTTACAAAAAAAAAAAAAAAAAAAAAAATTATATTTACTGTAAATGCAAATATAACAAAATGGAATGAGTGATCAAAATTTCTTGATTAAAATTTTAAAATCAAGTGAATTAATAATCTATTAATCTATAAATATCCCATCTTGAAAAAGAATTTTTTCCCATAATTTGTTGTAAAAAAAAAACTTGACAATTATTCCGGAAGTTTTTTTAAAATAAAATTACTCTCGAGATCATGTATAACATTCTGATATCGAAAAAGGAAAAATATTATTAAAAATACGTTCTTTTTTTCCTTTTTTTTTTTTTTTTAATAATTTGCAATAAAATTTCTAAAGCGACTGAAACGATTACCTGACATTTCAAACAATATTAAGAATCTAGGTATAGTTGCCTAAATAAAAAGGAAATCAATAATATTATCAAGAAAAAAAAAACATCATTAATATACGTCTACCTTATCTTTATTTACGATTAAAATTCCGTTCGAAGCCTTTTTTACGACATCAACTACAAACATAGTCTTGACAGATTTTACCAACACGCCATTACAATAATAAAGTGAAGTACACGGATCTTTTGCAAACCACATTCCTAAAATCATGAATATTATAAAATTCATTAAAAGAATCTCACTCATATAAAAATATATTTAAATATACTTACTATTTTTCTTAAATAAACTTTTAGTTCTTGTATACTTTGTTTTATTTCCTTGTTGCACTATTCCACATAATCCACAATTTTTTTCGCAAAATTTTCTTTCAACATGAAAACTTTCTTTTACCTCTTCCTCCTCATTTTCTTGACTATAATTTAATTCTTCAACAAATCTTTCAGGTGAACAATTTGAAATCGTACCATGAAACATCCTATGAGTAATCTCTTCGATACTTTTTCCAGTCCTTTTACTTAAACTTTTTTTATAAGCTTCATGACGTTTTTCAAGTTTGGTTGGCATATGTAATTCAAATATTCCAAGAATTTTTGATTGTGAAAGTGGTCGACCTTTAAATAATGATTTAACTAAAGTATAATTTGGATCAGTCTCGTTTAATAATATCATTTCTGTTTTATGAATCTTTGTGGGTTTTTGTGAAGGATTAGATGATGAAGAATTCTTTTTCGGGTCACGTCGGATTAATTGAGTTAAACGGGACGAAAGGGATTTTTTCGTGACGGATGATGATGATGGTGAAGAAGAGGAGGAAAAATTATTTTGAATAATTGAAGTTTCATTTATTTCACAATTTTGACCCATGATTTACAACAAATAATCAGAGAAAAAAAAAAAAAAATTCTTTTTATATATATTAATAGAAATTTTTTTTTTTAGAAAATCTTCGGAAAAAAAAAAAAAAAATTAACTCTATATATATATATGTATGTAAGAAATCACATTTGTCATAAAAAGAAAAAAAGATGGGATTAATTAAAGTATAAGGGATTTTCGTATCCAAAAAAATGCTCGGCTAATATTATAAAGATACCCCTTTGAAGATCTTACTAATTTTGTACTTTGTTGTACAAATAAAACTCTATTGTTTGCAAGTGCATCAAAGTTTCACGAATCAAAAACAAGAAAAAAGAAAAAAGAAAAAAAGAAAAAAAAAAATATATATATATATATATTTTTTTATTATTATTTATTCGTTTGCAATGATCAGTTTGGAAATGAAGTTAGATAATCAAGCTTTCATATGCAAAATAGATTTTACAAAGAAAAAAAAAACAAGAAACGTTGCAAAAACATTCGGAATATTCGGAACATTTGATCAACGTCGCACAGATTGCCGAATTCCATATGGGTAAACTCGGAAATAACTAGGAAAATAAGAAAAAATCTTTTTATGGAAAATGAGAGTAAATTCGCATCCGAAAACTATCCATTTTAAATATACTAAGATTAAAATCAAAATAATATATCGAAAAGTATGATTTCTTACTGTAAAAACGATTGTTAAAAAAAAAAAAAAATAATACATATACATTCTTTTCCACATGTAATATGACGTTGAAACTATAAATAGTTTACTAATCATTAGGCGGTAATCAAAACATTATTTGACAAATTTGATAGTAAAAAAGGTTCTTACATCAGAACACAATAAAAGAAAGAGGAAATACCAATTAGTAACTGTTGAACTTTAATAACACCAAGCTTTGTTTACAATTACATAGAAAACAGATATACTGTATATACAAAATCAAGCTTTATTGCGTTGACTTTGGAAATATCGGAACGTTTACCATGCTTTAGGCGGCGTTTACATACAGTTATCACGAAATCATTTCATGTTTATATATCTAACATAATATGAAACAAACAAACGCAACAAGCGAAACAATAGATTCACGAGAGAAAAAACGGTCCACATATTTATATTATCAATATTGGAAAGGACTAAAAAAGTTCAATCGTAAGAAATAAATTAGACGAACAACAGTGAAAATATTTTTAAAGAAATTTTATTGACCGTTATTAAAATATGAGGAAAATTTTATACAAGATGACTCGAAGTATCCAAAAAAAATACAATAACTTCATTTCCTTATTATCCGATGGATTATAAGTTCATGGGGAGAATTTTCTGACCTAAACACTGATCAGCAGGAATAGGACAGGTTTTTTTCGACAGATTCTGGAAAGACTTGTAGAGCTATATTGATTTTACGGTGTTGCATGATCATAAGATGCAGATATAAGAATTTGCTTTAACTAAATAATGAAAAATTATTTTTCTTTATTTCTTTGTATCAATTTATTTCCCATCAGTTGATGATTTTATCCAAGTAATTATTTATTTAAGTAAAAGCAGTAGCTCTTTTTTTATTTTTTGGAAGTATTTTTTAAGTTTTAACGAACTGAAAGAAGAAACTTATTAATCAATTCTTAATTAATAACTTTAAATGTAATTTAGACATGATGCATGATCAAGATTTATCAGCTGATATTTATTTTAAAGTAATTTTATTTAATTTTTTTTTTTCGTTGAGTTTTCCATCCTTAATAAACTAACTTAATCAGTTATGATATTCTGCACATTTTTTTAGGATATATCTATTAGTTTCAGTTTAGCTGAAGAAATAAATTTTATAATAGAAACCTTAGAGGGAATAGTTTTTCTTTTTTTATTTGGGAACATGATCGGAACTACGCCACGCGGCTGCTGATCAATATTAACCCCCTTATTACGAATGTAACGATGGTAACGTGGTCATTTTTGTTATGACAATTTTAGTTAAAAAAAATTGATTATCCAAATTCAGTTAGTTACATTTTATACAATTTTCTGCAAAACCACAAATTTGAAAAACCTATCATAATATAAAATATAAAATGAGCGTATTTTTTTAATATATTAAATATTTTTGATAAAAATGATAAAAACTCTATTTTAATAAAAATTAATCATAAAAATTGTTATGATCCAGATAATGATAAATTTTGTTGTAAAGAATGTATTCCTCGTTGCATAATTGAAGGATGGACCAGTGGAAATAATGATATTGATAATTTTATCAAGGATACGATTTATAATGCAATAGGTTATAGTTATCCTTTGCTTCTTGAATGGGTTCCATTTGATAAATTTGAAGATATAAAACAAATAGGTAAAGTGGATTTGCAAAAGTGTATTCTGCAACATGGATTGATGGCAAAGCAGAATATTATAAACAAGATGATGGCGGAAGCTGGATGAAAGAAGAACCTGAACCCATAAAAGTTGCTTTAAAGAGGCTAAATGGATCACAGAATATGTCAGCTGATTTTTTAAACGAGGCATATTTCGTGTTCTTTATATTTTAATTGATTCTTTAAAAAAAATATTAATGTTTTTATGGAATAACTAGAGACCCAAAAACTGAAGAATTTATGATGAAAATGCAATTTGCAGATAAAGGAATTTGAGAAGTATTCTTTCAGGGAACTTTAACAACATTTTATGGAATGATAAAATGGATATTTATGTAATTTAACCGGAGACCTTCAAAATTAAATTCATCAGAATTTATTCATAAAGATTTTCATAGTGGAAATATATTAAATATCAATAATAGTTCTTATATTTCAGACTTTGGATTATTTGGACCATCAAATGAACAAAGGTCAAATAATAAAATATATGAAGTATTGCCATATATTGCTCCAGAAGTTTTAAATGGAGAACCATATACATTATCTTCTGATATTTATAGTTTCGGTGTAGTTATGACGGAATTATCATCCGGAAAACCTCCTTTTCATAATAGAAAACATGATATTAGCCTAGCATTAAGAGTATGCAATGGACTCAGACCAGAATTTGGAAAGGGAACTCCTGAAATTTATAAGAAATTAGCTCATAGATGTATGAATGCTAATCCAAATCAAAGGCCAACTGCTAATGAATCAGATGAAATGTTAAATTATTGGAATTATTTGAGGATAATGAAAAATATGGTTACAAAGGAAAAGAGGTTAGAATCATATTTGAAAGAAGCTGATAAAGAGTTACCAAATATTTCTACCTCATATGAAAAAAATTCTGATGCTATTTATGCTAGTAGGGCATTTACATTTAATAAATTGTCAAAACCCATCAATTCATCTTTTATTACTCTCAATGAAGAAAATATTGAAGGATGGTGTAAGTAAACGTAAACTAATGCTTTTTTTTAATCTTATACTAGATAATGATAGTGATAGCTAAATAAATCGCATCAAAAATTTAGTATTTATTTACATTAAAATGCTAATTGCTAATATCAAGTAATTTTGTAATCATGACAATTATTAATTTTTACTAATTGTAAGTTATTGGTTTTCTATCTTAATTTTCTGATATAAGAATTAGTAAATAATGTCCAAATTTTAAGAAAAATAAAATTTTAATCTATAAAATATAATAAGGCATATTGAAGTTTGATATTAAATAAAGGTGCAAAAAAATGCAATATACAGAAATGTTTTATATCAAAACCCGGTTGATATTCTTGAAACTGGTTGAAAAGTTCGTATCTGTAATAAACTGGACTGAATATGAGAGTTTATTAAAGTTTATCGTTTCAGTAAATTATTTTTACAGATAGTAAACGTTTGTATGATCGGTAATTATTCTACTATTCTAACAAATTTTATTGTATAATAAAAAAAGCTTACAAAATTTGCTAATCAAGGTGTATATTTGGCACGGCATATTGTGGGGGTTGTAGATATCCTTTGCCATTGAATAATGCAGGCTGATGAGTCTTGTTAATCTAAAAACTCAAAACCGGAATTAGTTTGGATTACTAGTTTAGTTTTTTTCCCTTTATATTTTTTTTCCAGTGCGTTTAGCTTGAACTCACCACTAGATGCGCTCTGAACGTTTTTTGGATTTTGGCTAGGTTATGCATATTATTTTTGTTTTTCTTATGATGTACTATAGTGTCGCTCGTAAATTTAATAAACGTTAACACTTAACAACTAACTAAATAAATAAAAAAAGCAAATCATCGGATTTTTGTAAAATTATATTATTAACGTACGTATTTGTAATTTATATTATGATAATAAATCTTCGAATTGTTTTTCAAACCTGACAGACTGAATTTTTAAATCTTGTCGTCTAAAACCTTTTTTTTTTACCGCCTATACTTCTGCGCGACGGGATCATTATCTACCGTTGAAATTTTCTTTATTAACGTAAGTACTTGTTTTGATATCTATAAAATCCTTTTTATTTAACGGCAAAAATATTTCATATATAATCAAATATAGAGGCGATGAAAGGAAAGAATTTTAGTAATGAATCGTAAAAAAAAAATTTATGCGAAAAGAGAAAAGTCGCATATTTTAGCGTCATGAAAAAGTCTCACCTTTTTCATAGTTGAAAGGACAAGAAATTCCGTTTTTGGAGTTATCTAAGCCAAATTATTAATTTTTTAAATCAAATAATAAAAACTTTTTAGGATATATTAAAGAGTAAGTATTAATTGTTAATTTTGAATAATGTGATTAATGAGAGGGGAAACATTTTAATGATGGGGAAGATGCAGAAAAGAATTAGTAAACAATAAAAAAAAAAAGACAAATATGGAAAAAGCTGAGCCCAATACCCAATAATCTTTAAGGAAACATACTGAATAAAAATTCTATACTTTTATTATTTAATTTTCTTTGTTTATTAATATAATCAAAACCCTCTTCGATAATCTAACTTTATAACATCCTTCTCATTTTTTGGGATATATCTATTAATTTCAGGTCGCAAAAGTAATAAAAACCCCAGAGAGAATAGTTTTTCTTTTGCAGCTGAAGTGTCGATCAATGTGTATTAATACGACAAATCCCTGTGTTATTGTTTACAATTTGTTTGTTACATTATAACTTAACGCCAAAATACGCCAAAATATTTTTCTGAAAAGATTTCCAAATGCATACCTTTCTTCATAATTAGTAATCAAAGAAGTAAATATATTTTCCGAGATTTTCGCGTACGCAATATCGTCTATAAAATACACAGCTTTTGTAATATGAATATTTTCAAAGTAGTTTATTTTCACAAATTTAAAAACAAACTTACTTTTACCAGAATATAAAATATAAAATGAGTTTTAATAATGAAACTCAAGTAGTATCTGAATTTAATAAATTAAACATTTCTGATAAAAATTCTATTTCCGAAAAAATTAATCATGAATATTGTTATGATCCAGCTAATAATAAATTTTGGTGTAAAAGATGTGTTCCTCGTTGCATAATTGAAGGTTGGACCAGTGGAAATGATGTTATTGATTATTTTATCAAAGATACGATTTATAATGCAGAAGGTAATAATTATCCTTTGTTCCTTGAATGGGTTCCATTTGATAGATTTGAAGGTATAAAACAAATAGGAGAAGGTGGATTTGCGAAAGTATTTTCTGCAACATTGATTGATGGTAGAGGATATTATAAACAAGATGATGGAAGTTGGATAAAAGGGGAACCCAATTCTATAAAAGTAGCTTTGAAAAGGCTAAATGGATCACAGAATATGCCAGCTGATTATTTAAATGAGGTATATTTTTTGCATATATTTTTAATTAGACGACACAAAATAAAGATTGATTTGCATATCCCGACCGGTCACCACCAAAATTTTTAATTTTTTTTAAAATCAACTTGTCACATGATAAATCAAAATTAATCTAGAATTTTAAAAATGACTAACGACTACCAAAAAGTTAATATTTTAATATATTAAATTAATTTATTGTCAGGTATCGCATTGGATATAATTATTATGCTATAAATTTCTAAATGTAACCGAGAAACGAATTTTATTGGTTGAAATTTTTTTCTCTTAAAAGAAAAATCTCGCGTCACCGGGTTAACATCTGACAATTTTTTTTATTTTGTGTTGCCTTAATTTATAAAATTAAATTTAATTTTATTTATTAATTTTTATGCGAATAATAGTTTAAAGCACATTGGAAATTAAATTGTTTACAACATGATTCTTTAAGATTTTATGGAATCACTAAAGATCCAGAAACTAAAGAATTTATGATGATAATGCAATTTATAAATGGTGGAAATTTGAGAAATATTCTTTCAAGTAATTTTAACAAAATTTCTTGGGAAAGTAAACTTGAGTATTTACGTTGTTCAGCAATGGACCTTGAGAATTTACATTCACTTAGATATTGTCATAAAGATTTTCATAGTGGAAATATATTAGGTTACTATGTTTCAGACTTTGGATCGTCTGGACCATCAAATAAACAAAAATCAGATAATAAAGTTTATGGAGTGTTGCCATATATTGCTCCAGAAATTTTAAATGGAGAATCATATACAATATTTTCTGATATTTATAGTTTTGGTGTAGTTATGGCTGAATTATCATCCGGAAAACCTCCTTTTCATAATAGAAAACATGATACTGGCTTAGCATTAGAAATATGTAATGGACTCAGACCAGAATTTGGAAAAGGAACTCCCAAATTTTATAAGAAATTAGCTCATAGATGTATGAATGCTAATTCAAATCAAAGACCAACAGCCAGTGAATTACATGAGATATTACACTGTTGGAAATATTACAGGAATAATGATAAATATGGTTATAAAGGAAAAGAAGTTAAAGCTGCATTTGAAGAAGCTGATAAAGAGATACCGAATATTTCAACCTCATATGAAAAAAATTCTGATACTATTTATACTAGTAGAGCATTTACATTTAAAAATTTGTCAAAATCAATTAATTCACCTTTTATTACTTCCCTTTATCTCAACGAAGAAGGTAATGAAGGTATTATATTTTTATAATTTTTATTAAACACTAATCAAATACTAATTTTATTAATTCAATAGATTGTCAAGATTCTCAATTAATTGACTTAGAGGTTCCTAACACATTAAAGTCAGAAGGTAAATATAATTTTTACACACTGTATTTATTTTTACGATGTAAAATAAATATAAACTAATGGTTTAATTTAATTTTATAGATGGTGATAATGATAGCATCAAAAAATAGTGTACTAGAATTACTTTATAAATATAATCGCTTATTTGGTAATATTGCATTAAAGAATATTATAAAGTAGGACGAATTTCTAATTTGGCTGGAATAAGTGCTATTAACTTTACAATGACATTTATCGAACAATTGAACAATATTTCTTAATTATAAGTTATATTTTTTTCGTTGAATTTTGTGATATTGAGCAATAACAAGAATTTTTAAATAATATCAAGAGATATGATTTGAATTTTTTCTTTTTTGGTCTAAATAAATTTAAGAAAAAAAAACATTTTGGTTTATGAAATATAACAATAGATACAAAGTATATTAAAGTGCGAAAATTTATTGAAGAATCAACCGAATTAGGTAATTCTAGTGAAAATGCTTATTAAGGTGAATTAACATAGCGATTGTTGTTAATAATAATATACAGTATTTATCTCGCTTGATTGAAATCTGAAAAGTTTCTTAATTTTGTGATGCTATTCACCTATCTGTTGCGATTTTTAATTTCAAAAAGCGTGCGGCCATTGTGGTCACAAAGGTAATATTTTTATCGTAAAATAATAATTGCATTTTTTTTTAATTACTCTTTCGGAAGTAATTGATTACCATGTATTTTGTATTATTCTTTAACTGTTTATAATAAATAATTAACTAGATGTATTGAAACTTTTTATAACGGTAAATAAATCTGATATTTTTCGATTGAGTTCTCAGACTGAATAAAATCCATAAAAAATTTACATTATATTTAGATGTTTCGTTCTGTAAATTATTACGAAAATCACGAATAGGAGGGGTCTGGTTCATTTCACCGACAATTACTTCACCGATAATCACTTCGCCGACACACGCTTCGCCGACAGGGTCATTTCACCGACAAACGTTTCACCAGTCATTTCAAAAACTTAAACATTAATCTTATGTTCATTACTAATTGGAAGGAACAATTAAAAATATATATATATATATATTGAGATTTAATCTGAAAACATAAATTAATATTTTATATTTATTCTTATGTACACACTATCTCGTATTATATAATAACAATAATTTTGGCTGTCTTGTACAGTTGTATAAAGAAAAAAAATTATATTTAATTTTATTGTGATATATGTAAGTGTCGGTGAAACGACTTGTCGGTGAGATGATCCTGTCGTCGAAACGTTTGTCGGCGAAGCGATTGTCGGTGAGTTAAACGCGACCCAATAGGAGGATATTTCTACAAATTAGGTTATTTTAAAAGGTAATATATTACCGTAATATTGTAGTTTATTAATGTTCTTAACCAGCGCTTTCTTGGCCGGAAAACTGTGTTGAGAATAGGAGCACCTGAGTAATTGTTTTTTATATCGGACAAAATAATGCAAATTTAAAAATCGTGGTGACGTGTTACATTTACTTCCAATTTTGGTTAAACTTTTCTACGAAGTGAACGTTTAAATAAAAGAAATTTGGAAGTGAAATTTGTGATTACCTTAATGTTATTATCCAAGTTGGATAAAACAAAAATTTGAAAAAATTTCAAGCACACTAATTATTTTGCGCTCGTTCTCCTTATTTTAAAAATGTTATATCAAACGAGATGGCTTATAAAAGAGAACAATATGATTAATTTTATAAACGAATATCACTCCAATAGTTTTTGAAATGATTTTAAAGTGAGGTATGCTTTATATCCTATATACTTTTTTTTTTTTTTAAAAAAAAAAAAAAAAAAAAAAAAATATTAAGCTGAATCTAATTTCGTGATTCCTCTTTTAGATGTATTTACCAGGTGTACTTTATTTACTAAAACAGAAATGAGCAGATATTTTTGGACCTTTGGGCTGCGTCTGACGAACGTACTTCTTGAAGAATTAGTAAAATATTTGCACGATTACTTAACAAAAACTTTGGGTCAATTTTTCCCACTTATTAGATTTGTAGAAATTTCTCGAACTGATTTTTTTGATAAAGTTCGTCCTTGTAAGACCATTATACCTTAATGAAATTGAAGAATTTTATTATAAAGATATCTTACCAACAAATACATCATCGTCGCTTAGAATTAAATTTCTAGAAAAAAATGAACCAAATATTATCGAACCAAAACTTGCAAATATAATAATTAATTGGATAGATAAAAAAAAAGACCACTTTAATTAGAACTAAAGATGATTCATTATGTAAATTTAAACTTATTTATCGTGGTATTCATGATGGAATTAATGATGAATCATTTAAAAAGAAATGTAAAGGTCGAGTAGCAAGTTTGGTTTTAATTAAAGTTAAAAATACAAATAAGATCTTTGGCGGTTATAGTTCCATCGGGTTTAATCCATCAGGATCTGATCTTGTTTTGGAAAATAGGTTTGAATTTTATAATTCATCAGATAATTTTATTTTTCATTCGAAAATAGTAATGATATTAAAAATATGAAAATAAATCATGTATTGGATCATGATAGAGCAATATTAAACCCTCAGGAGGTTGATTTTGGTTTTGATTTTGTTGTGATTCATTAGTTATGAAGGATTAAGAATTATAGTTATAGTTATTATGAAATAATTTAAATACTAAGTCAACTTATATAATTGAAGAAATTAAAGTTTATGTTGTAATTAAACATTGGAAGATTTGGAAAAAGTTAAAGTTACATAATATTCATCTTATTTTAAAAGTGCTTTTTCAAATTTATGGATTAAAAGTATTTAATTAATATATGTGTATGAAAAAATTAAATCATTCCTATTATAAATTGTTAAAATTGTTGAGGGATTTCGTTATTACAATAATTTTTACTGTTTTTCAAATGATTTCTTTTGTACAACAAAAAGCTGACCAAGATTTGCTGACCAAAATTAGTACGACAGTACCTGTAAATTTGTATTACTCTAATGTGGT
This sequence comes from Rhizophagus clarus, assembly GCA_015698045.1. NCBI lineage: Eukaryota > Fungi > Glomeromycota > Glomeromycetes > Glomerales > Glomeraceae > Rhizophagus > Rhizophagus clarus. Next base: position 1,106,423 of record BLAL01000169.1, on the reverse strand, counting down.
TATTTTCGTCAAATGACAATTTGGCTGAAAAATAATTATCCAAATTTGGTTATAGTAAATTAACGACTACGAACGTAATATTCTATCTGAGAACAAACTTCTTACGCTTACGGAATATGAGTTTCGTTAAAAAATACCTAGTATCAAAACTTAATAAATTAAATATTTCTGATAAAGATTCTATTTCAGTAAAAATTAACCACGAGAATTGTTATGATCCAGCTAATAATAAATTTTGGTGTAAAGGATGTGCCCCTAGTTGCATAATTGAAGGATGGACTAGTGGAAATGATGTTATTGATAATTTTATCAAGGATACGATTTATAATGCAGGAAAGAGTAAAAAGAAAGGACATTTTCCTTTGTTTCTTGAATGGGTTCCATTTGATAGATTTGAAGATATGAAACAAATAGGAGAAGGTGGATTTGCAAAAGTGTATTCTGCAACATGGATTGATGGTAGAGCAAGATATACTAAACAAGAAGATTGGTGTTGGATGAACGATCCAAATCCCATAAAAGTAGCTTTGAAAAGGTTAAATGGATCACAGAATATGTCAGCTGATTATTTAAATGAGGTATCTTTTTCGTTATCTTTTTTTTTTTGATTTAATTGATTATTTAAAAACCATTAATATTATTTATTTAAAATTATAGCTTAAAACACATTGGAATTTATATAAACTAGATAGAACCACTTTAAAGTTTTATGGAATGACCAAAGACCCAAAAACTGAAGAATTTATGATGATAATACAATTTGCAGACAAAGGAAATTTGAGAAGTATTCTTTCAGGCAACTTTAACAACATTTCATGGAATGATAAAATTAGATATTTATGTGATTCGGCTGGAGACCTTAAAAATTTACATTCATTGGGATCTTTTCATAAGGATTTTCATAGTGGAAATATATTAAGTAATGGTATAAATTCTTATATTTCAGACTTTGGTTTATCTGGACCAATAAATAAACAAAAATCAGATAATAAATTATATGGAGTATTGCCATATATTGCTCCAGAAGTTTTAAATGGAGAACCATATACAATATCTTCCGATATTTATAGTTTTGGAGTAGTTATGGCGGAATTATCATCCGGAAAACCTCCTTTTCATAATAGAAAACATGATATTAGCCTAGCATTAAGAGTATGCAATGGACTCAGACCAGAATTTGGAAAGGGAACTCCTGAAATTTATAAGAAATTAGCTCATAGATGTATGAATGCTAATCCAGATCAAAGGCCAACAGTCAATGAATTGTGTGAAATATTTTTTTGTTGGTATCTTTATAAGGATAATGAAATATGTGGTTATAGAAGAAATGAAGTTAAAGCTATATTTGAAGAAGCTAATAAGGAGATACCAAATATTTTAGCCTCATATGTAAAAGATCCTGGTGCTATTTATACTAGCAGAGTATTTACATTTAAAAATTTGTCAAAACCTATTAATTCATCTTTTATTACTACTCTATACCTTAATGAAGAAGAAAATAAAGGTATTACGTTTGTAATAAAAGTTATTTCACGGAAAGCCGTAGATGTTATTGATCATCACGGCGGAGCCATGATGATAATGAGATCGAAGTAAATCCGTGAGATAACTAATTTATACCACGTCCTGTATGGCCGTATGCAATTTGTAATTATTGATAGGTTTGAATTAACATCAATAAAATTATCAATAAGGAAAAGCATGGACGACTATTAGGAAACGTGGTATAAATATTTTTATAATTTAATTAAATAATCATTAATTTTATTTATTTTAATAGATTGTCAAGATTCTCAATTAATTGGCTTAGAGGTTCCTAGCATGTAAAAATTAGAGGGTAAACACAATTTATTATGAACAGTATTTATAATATTTATTTTATGATATAAACAAACATAAGATAATGCTTTAATTTAATTTTTATAGATGATGATATTGATAATACCGTATTGGTTGCTAAATAAATGTGTATCATTTTTTTTTATTTACGATTAATTTTCGCAATTTATTTATCACTCATTTAGTTTTAGTTTAAGGGATGAATTTTGACGATAATTAATTAATAAAAGAAATATCATATAAATAATAAATGTTGCAAAAATTCGCAATCTAATTGGTGCACGTGTTAAATCAGCTGACATATTTGCTTACATAACATTTCACGTGCTCACGTGTATATATATACATATATATATATCTTTGAAAAACGGCGATAAAGAAATAAGAATTTTCTTTTATTAATTTATAAATGTGGTAATAAATTATAAGAGACTTTGATAAGCTTTTCCAATAATTTTGCTGAAATTAAAAAAATTCTATATTTCTTTGCAATGACAATTATCGAGCGATTTGTTAAATTTTGTCTTTGATAATGTTATTGCTATTTATCTAATTTGATTGAAATCTGAAAAATTTCATAGTAATTTTGTAATGTTTATCTGTTATCTGTTACGACAAATACGACTTTAATTGCGAGTCTTCGAGAGAAGTAACCGCAAAAATTCTCTTAATACTCTTTCAGCAGTAATTGACTTTCATGAAATACGTTTTTAACATAAACCTAATAGAATATATAATTATGTTAATTATTACACGAGAACTGAATAGATTAAAACTTTATTATTATGGTAGATAATTTAATATTTTTCGATTAACTTATCATACTAAATAAAATTCAAAAAATTTTGCAATGTATTTAAATTCATCATGAATGTAGTCCATATTAAGTAGTAAACTGTCACGTTAGCATTGCATAATTGTGTTCTCCTAACCAGCACTCTCTTACCAGAAACCGTGTTAGAATAGTAACCGAATAGGGTTATACTAATTTTCGCCCCAGGTTCCCATTGGATCCGACGTAGAATTAGCTCGGATTCCATGTAATGACGGCAGAAGACATGGGTCCGGATGATTGCAAATCAAAGAAGTATGGTAATTCGGCCACTCTTCCTTCCCGACGTGGTGGGTTGTTGATTGCCTGGGTATTTCCGGCCAGGGCGTTGTTGGTATTCGGTAATGCCTGGGTCAATGCAGCGATAGCTGCCCTTAATTGTTGAAAGTCTTGTTGATTAGGTTGAGCCATATTGTTCACTATTGGGAGTGCTGGGACATGATGGTGATCAATCGAACCCGGTTCACCAGCCAGAATCAATGTAAGTAGGGGGGCGAAATTTGTATAACCGTTAGAAGGTAGAATAGAAGTATATATAGAAAATCGTATCCGATTTTAGTAAGGTTTGTATTTACTTCCAATTTTAGTCCGATCATTACTGCGCCACTCATCGCAAAGCTCTACCGAAATTTATTGTAATACACTAAACTTAAAATAAAACATCATGATTCAGAAAATAAAGGAAAATCGGAAACAAAAAAAATTTTATACGACTAAATTGAATCATTATCTAATTCTATGACATAATTAATAATTTTTTCTTTTTTCTATAGAAGAATCTAAGTACTAAATATATTAAAACATTCTGAGTCCTACCATACGGCTCTAATATCGGTTTCACTGTTTCAGTTAGTATTAATTATTTATATAGACTTGATATTATAACATCATCTTACAGTGCACGAATACCAAACAACAACAAGTTGAAACTTGTTGAAAATCATATCTAAAAAAAAAAATGTCAAAAAAAAGACTCGAAATAAAGTTTCACTTATAATGGTAAAATCTAAAATATGCGTGAAATACTATTTTTAATCTATTATTTGGATTAATGTGGTAACTGTAACATTCGAAAAAACAAACTCAAAGACTTAAAATTACTATTTATCATTAAAAAAAAAACCTGAAACAAAATTTCTCAAAATAAATTTTTTCATTGTGAAATCATTGTTTGTGGCTTGGGCTTAATTTTTAAACCATAAAGATCATTTTAATTAAAATTAGTAAAAAAAAAATTGCATGCATATGCATGTCGTAAACGATCGAAAAAGGGAATTTCATAAATCTGCGGATAATGATACATAACAATATCGTGTAATTAATATGAATTTAGGTTATATAAAGATCTCAAAAAAAACAAGAAAAGAAAAGAAAGAAAAGAGAAGAGAGAAAGAAAAGGAAAAAAAAATTATATATATTGATATAAATTAAAAATGTCAGAAAATGATCAACCACCGGACGTTAAAATTTCTCTGAATGATGAAAATTTTTTAAAAATTATTTTACAAGATTTTTATCATAAAATTATGGGAATCAATGATTTAAAAAATTTTGAAATCATTATAAATGAATGGTTAATTTATAAATTTGAAAATGATATAAATAAAAATCCAAAAATTATTTTAAAAATGATGAAAAATCATGAAAAAAGTAAATTCTGGTTCTCAAGTTTAATTGGATTGTTTTATCAAATTGGTTTAGGTTGTGATATTAATAATAAATTATCCTTAGATTTTTACTATTTGGCTATTAATAATGAGATTGAGATTGAAATTGATAATGAATATTTAAGTAAATATGATTTTAATATGTTACATTTCATTGAAGAAAATAATAATGATAATGATTTTAATTTATTAAAGATTAAAAATATAATTATCGGAAAATACTTATTATCATTATTTTATTATAAAGATATTATTTTAGATACAGAAGGGTTGGATCATTATAAAAGTAAAAGTGAAATAACAAGTAATGAATGTATAAACCTTTTAAACTTTGCTAAAAATGGTGATTCTGATGCACAATATATTTTAGCCTCTCGTTATATGGATGGAAAAGGTGTTTCAATGAATAAAGAAAGGGCATTTAAATGGTTTTTAAAATCTGAACGAATTAATTATAATATTAAAACACACGAAAATGAAAGAAAAGAATTCGAGGAGGATTTAAAATCCGCAGTAATAGGAGGTGACGCAAACGCACAAAATAAATTAGGAAATTATTATCAAGAAAAAGATGAGTGGAAAGCATTCGAATGGTATTTAAAATCAGCTAAAGGTGGAAATACAATGGCACAAAATAATTTAGGCACTTGTTATGAATATGGTGTAGGGATAGATAAAATTGAAGAGAAGGCATTTGAATGGTATTTAAAATCAGCCGAAGGTGGAAATATCTTAGCACAAAATAATTTAGCTGATTGTTATATGAGTGGTATAGGAACATGTAAAGATAAAATAAAAGCATTTGAATGGTATTTAAAATCAGCTGAAGGTGGAAATGCAATAGCTCAAAATAACTTAGCTGATTGTTATACCAATCCTATGTTAGGGAAAATTACATGTGAAAAAAAAGCGTTTCATTGGTATTTAAAATCAGCTGAAAGTGGAAATGTAGTAGGACAGTATAAGTTAGGACGTTGTTATGAAAGTGGTATTGGAACAGTTAAAAATGAAAAAAAAGCTTTTGAATGGTTTTTAAAATCAGCTGAAAATGGGAATGATAAAGCACAAAATAATTTAGGTATTTGTTATGAAAATGGTATAGGAACAGATAAAAATAAAGAGAAAGCATTTGAATGGTATTTGAAATCAGCTGAAAATGGAAATGATAAAGCACAACATCTGCTGGCTCGTTACTATGATAATGGTATATTAGTAAATGAAGATAAAACAAAAGCATTTGAATGGTTTTTGAGATCAGCTGAAACAGGAAATAATGTTGCACAAAATGAATTAGCATGTCGTTATGAACATGGTATAGGAGTTGACAAAAATGAAGAAAAAGCATTTGAATGGTATTTAAAATCAGCCGAAAATGGAAATTCTAATGCACAATATAGTTTAGGATATTATTATGAATATGGTATAGGAACGGACAAAAATGAAATAAAAGCATTTGAATGGTATTTAGAATCGGCTAAAAATGAAAATGCAGCTGCACAAAATAATTTAGCTGGTTGTTATAAATATGGTAAAGGGGTAAATAAAAATGAACATAAAGCATTTAAACTTTATTTGAAATCAGCGAATAATGGATCTGCTTTGGGACAATTTAACTTAGGTTGCTGTTATAAATTTGGTATAGGAACAGATAAGGATAACAAGAGAGCATTTGAATGGTATTTAAAATCAGCAAAAAATGGAAACATAAATGGATATTATAGTTTGGGTGAATGTTACTATTATGGTATTGGGATTGATAAAAATAATAATGAAGCAATTAGCTGGTACAAAAAAGCTTTGAATAATGGGATTGATGACGCAAAAATTATGTTAAATGATATTACATTAAGTATCTATCATGCCAATTTTATCTGAATTACATTTAAGAGATAAAATTGGTGTGATTTTTCAAATGATTGTTAGCCTGTATTCTAACTCGGATAAATCTCTAAACTTTACACATTTAAAGAAATCGATGAAAATTTTTCTGCATAAAACACAATTTTTATAGTTTTAGACTTTACTTTAAAAAAAAATATCTAAACTTCTAAAATTAGGAAATAAGACTGCTTAATACTAGCAGATTAAGATGAATTATTTGTTTCAAAATCTATATGTATGATAATACCAATGACAAAGGTTTTAAGAGTTTTAAGGCTAATTATAACGTTATTGATAAGAGTATGTTTCTAATAAATAATAAGAATTGATATGTCCAATAAATAACTTTACCAATATAATAAAATTAAGATCACGATTATCGAAATCCCATAAGAAAATCCGACTAGTATAAATCTCAAAATTCGATATTCTGGCCCTCATTATGTTACATATAGGAGAATCAAAAAAGCAATTATTCATCAAATACCAACATAATATTTTATTTTATCTATACTAGAGATTAAATATCCCAACCGTTGATACTTTTTAAACAAATGGAATGTAAAGAATGAATATTATCATATTAGTATATTTGTTTATTAAAATTGTTTATTTATATAAATTTACGAATATATAATAATAAATATTCGTCTTTGATATTACAAATGTTCACTCATCATCCTTAGTTTTGTCTAGATTTTGGGAACTAAAAGTAAAATTTATTACTTCATTATTTTTGCATAATTGATTATGGGGTATTAGATTTTGAGATTTTGTAACTGTCGGGAATTCATACTGATATCATTTTGTGTGTTGACTAATTCGAGTAATATAATATCATTTTTTAATTGTTTGGTCCGTTACAATAAATTATACAATCGTTTTTATTGTCTCAAACTTTGTTACTGTGGCTGTAAATTGCTTTGCAGAAACTTTTAAAATCGAAATCATGTCGTAGCCAAGTCAAAATTATATTATAAACGAGACCGTCACCTGATTTAGCCGGGTCGTACAAACCACCCTAGTGTCGCTGGTAGCCGGATAGTTTTGCCGGGTTACACATGATTCGAAACTGATTTCCGGTTAACTACTTTATTAATGTAGTAAAAAAACTTCGATTAAATAATTCCCAATACATTGTATTTTTGTTAAGGATTTCCATGTTTTTGGCAATTTTCTAGTGCTACAATATCATTATACATTTTTCTCAACAATCTGAAATTTTGCGATCATTTGGTTTATTATATGATTCTTTAACAATTCTTTAGCCTAAAAAATTTATTTTGACATCAGTAAAGATTAAATGTCATCTGTGTATGAAATCTAATTTACCTTGTCTAATACTTTATATAAATAAGTATATGAGTACTTGTTGTTCTTCATTATCACCTTCAATAATATAATCTCAGTAATCGAGTTTTGGAGTTGAAATTTTATGATTTTGAGAAGTTTCCAAACCAAATATATTTACCAGTTCATAATAAGAAATTACTTTATTTTCTAATCTTTACTATAAAAAAAAAATTGTAAACAAGCATATAGAAACTAAGCGTATAGAAACTGAAAACATGAATGACAGTATCATCAAAGATTGAAATTAAGAAATATTTTAATAACGGATTAATAGAAATCAGAGCGAATATGAATTAATTCACAACCAAGATGAGTTAAAGGTTACATCAATAATGTTTGACTTTCTTTTCTTAAATACGATTTTAACCAATAGGGGATCTATCTCCATTTTGTATGTCCGGAATTAAAAAGTATGAAGTGTGATTATAACTGTTGTTTTACCACTTTAATTGTATGTTTATTTCAAACTTTTAGGACTTTGAATAAATTTGGGCTGCTATGTAGGGGACATCAAATGGAACATGATTACGCAGTAATTTGCAAGTTGTCCGCTCAATCCTTGATCATTATAATTACAATAGTTTATTTTTAAAATAATTAAAAGATGCTAACAGAATGGTCCATATATCGGCACTTACTATTATACGGTATATAAACCAATAACAATAACGATTAATTATGATGAATGATGGTCTTTAAAAAGTTTGAAATTTTTCAAGTTTCAAAATGCTTATCCTACAAAATACAAAACCTAAGTAAATACCGGTTCATTCACTTCAGATCATAATGTGAACACCCAAATGCTATGTAAACAGTGAACATTTAAATAAGTGGCAGAAGTATTCATATATGATATCTTTCACCAATATCTATATCCTCCACGGACACCCAAATGATTTGTAAACAGTGATCATTTGGACAAGTAGTCGTACACCATAACCCAACTACCTTAGGGATAGGCATACACCTCAAGAGTGATATATACAGTCGGTGCTCAAAAATATCCGGCAAATTTAAATGATCGGCAAAATCGAAAAAATTTTATTGAATTTTAACCTTTAATTTTTCCGAAACTATCTTAATAACAAAAAATAAAACAGATATTGCCAGAATCCTAATATTATGAACTTTTCAAGTATACTATTAATATTTGGTAGGGTACCCTTTACTTTTAATTACAGCACGTACTCTTCTTGGCATGCTAGAAACTAAAGTTTCCAAAAAATTTGAATCAATCTTGACCCACTCTTCCTGCAGTGCCAAGATAAGTTCTTCGGTAGATTTTGGTCTTGGATCACGCTTACGAACTTGCCTTTCCAAAAAATCCCATACATGCTCGATAGGGTTTAAGTCCGGGCTCTGGGCTGGCCACGGAAAAAAATTAATTGAATTTTCATTTTTCCAGTCTGTTACTATATTTGCTCTATAAACGGGCGCGTTATCGTCCTGAAAAATGTACTTATTTTCATTACCAAGAGACACAAAAAAAGGTAGTAAATGTTCCTGTAAAATTTCCAGGTACTTTTTTGCATTAATATTTTCTCTAATAATTACTAATGGACCAATTTTATTACTAATAAAAGCACCCCAAACCATTATACCAGGGCTGCCTTGTTTAACTGTAGGTAAAAGACAATCAACATCATATTTTTCTTTAGGTTTGCGCCAAACCCAATGGTTAGAGTCATTTTGAAACAAAAGATATCGAGATTCATCGCTCCATACCACATTTTTCCACTCTTTTTCCCAGTTTTTCCTTTCCTTACACCAAGATAAGCGTTTAAGACGATTTTGTTCTGAAACAAAAGGTTTCCTGACCCCAGCCCGCCCATGATACCCTAATTCATAAAGATTACGACGTATAGTAGCTGTACTCACAGATTTAAGCTCCATTTCTTTAATTTTTTTGGTTAGATCTTCAACAGACTGCTGTCTATCATCCCTAATTAAACGATTAAGATGCCATTGATCACGATCATTCATAATGGGTGGTCTACCAGGCCGAAGAGATGATGACGTTAACCCATCTTTTTTCCACTTAACAATTACGTCATTTACTGTACTTCTTGGTATATCCAAAGTTTTAGAAATATTAGTAATGTTATGTGAGCCCTTGTAAAGTCCGACAATTTCACCACGCTCAAAAGGAGTAAGCTCACGAGTTTTTGTCATTTTTATACAAAGAAACGTATTATAAAGAAATGAATTTTTTTTTTTTAGAAAATCTATCATAATTTTTATTCAAAAAAAAAAAAAATTATCAAATTTGGTGCTATCGGTGTTGATTTATGACCATTTAAAGTTAAGGATACGTGTTAGCAAATTATTTGATGATCGGCATTACCAGATACTTTTGAGCACCGACTGTATAATATTCTTTACCACCATCTATATCCTCCATTATGACCATCGGATCCTTCACAATGCTCAAGGGCACTTGGCAGACAACTACTATATAATCAAGATGGTGGATTTGAACCTGATGGCTCATACTCAGGTACCATAAATGTATGGTTCCACTTTCGAAGATATAAGCCTTGGGGAGGGTTCTCGTACGATGGGCCCCAGTCATCTATTCACAACCCTTTAAAGCCGTTGGTCAGCCCTTATAAACCTCCGCACGTTGCTTTCGTGGTGTGCAGTCAAGATTTATGGCCAGTAAATAATAAGAAGAACTTACTCTATATTATTTCCTCAACAAATCAACCTATTCCTATTCACTCATAATATTTTCCTATCTACATGTCAATCTATTATTTTTCATTTTAAATAATTTTTAAACATTAAGAGAGTATTAAATTAAAATGATTCAAAAAAAAGATGCTAATACTCGAAGTTCACTCACACTACTCACCATTGTTAACATACAAGGCGATCCTAAGTTTTAAATTGATAGATCAAACAATTTGTGTTCAATCTCGATAGGTTAAATTTTAAATTTTCGAAATATTTACCTACAGAATACAAAATCTAAGTAAATACCGGTTCATTCACTTTAGATCATAATGTGAACATACAAATGGTATGTAAACAGTGACCATTTGAACAAGTGGCAGAAGTGATCATATATGATATTCTTCACCATTATCTATGTCTTTCACGGACACCCAAATGATTTGTAAACAGTGATCATTTGGACAAGTAGTCGTACACCATAACCCAACTACCTTAGGGATAGACATACACCTCAAGAATGACATATATGATATTCTTTACCACCATCTATATCCTCCATTATGACCATCGGATCCTTCACAATGCTCAAGGGCACTTGGCAGACAACTACTATATAATCAAGATGGTAGATTTGAACCTAATGACTCATACTCAGGTGTCGTCAGTGCCAGGCTATGCCCAGCGGTGGCTAAAGCCCCTATACATCCCCTCCGGGGTAAAATCCTATCAGATCCCCTTCCAGTTAGACTCTAGCGCCTCACGGCGTGTCTCTAACAATACCATGGATAAATACCATTTCCATACCATACCCCCATCTGTAACCATCTGTAACCATCTGTAACCACATCTGTAACTAACAAACATACCAAGAACAAGATAAAACGAAGAATAAAGAAGAAAAAGAGGAGAGGTTACAGATACTACAGATGTTACAGATGATTTTGGGAAAAGTAGTCTGAAAAAAAAAATTATATAATAGCTTTGAAATGGGGTACCTGATGCGTAACCTGTAACCTCAACTTTTCACCCATCTGTAACTAGCTCAAACGCTTCACCGAGCCCAATATGATATGTAAAAAATACCCTTTCACCCATCTGTAACCACCCATCTGTAACCATCCATCTGTACTCACCTATTTATACCAATCATCAGTCATCATACCAGTCATCAATCTGTTCGTACCTAAATGTATCAACCCCCAAGAGACAAATATACTGAAAAAAAACAGCTAATATTGATCATCTACCTAAATGTTCAACTATCTCTTTTAATGGTTTTTCAAATCCAAACTCTTTAGCACGCTTTGCATTATCTAGTATCGAATTCAGATGAACTGTACAAAGATGTACCGATATAGACAGCTTACATGAAAATATATATAAGCTAATCAAAATATATAGATCGGTCTCTCTAGATGATGAACTTACTTTTACCTCTACTCGAGACTATGAGGAACAGTTAAATAGTATTGAACCAGATGTTGAATCGATCAAGATTTGGCTACTCAAATGAATTAATGAGCTAGAGATGTAGGAGAAAAAGCTTTATATCGATTTTTATTTGATTTATATGTAGTAGAAGGAATAAATGAACCCTTTGCCGTATTTTATGGTATGTATTGTATTGTAATAGATAATCCCTTAAGCAAAAACTTTGTTTCTCGTGCATTGAAGGCCTTTGGCATCATAGTAACAAAAATGTCAAGAATGGTAATAGATGGTAAGGAAAAAAGTACTATAACTATAAATGTGACTAGAGAAGAGTTACTTGAGCTTTTTAGAAAGAATGTAATAGACTATTAATTCCCACTTGTAGGGTAGGCTTTTTCATTAAGCCATCATTGAATAGTTTTAGAAGTGCTTTAATACCTTCTATTATTTTTTCGTCACTTAGAGGACGCTCATTCAAAAGTTCTCTATATCGATCAAAAGGTGTTACTGATACTGGGGAATTATTTCTAGTAACACATACATTCTTAACTTGGGATAGGAATTTCTTATACTCATCTCCAAGAGTACGATCATTTATTCCATAAGCTTCTCTAAAAACATATTTAGCCCAAATATCTGAATTTTTTGCCTTCGATAAGGCGTCTGGTATTAAGTAAAGTTTACGTTCCTTAGGAGAATGAAAGTTCTGGGCAAATTCCTCTAACGAATTATTCTTTCACTGATTTCTGCACAATGATGTAATAGCTGATCACCAGGCAGGGTCTGTGCGATAACCGTTAAGGTGCTAAAGCATAATAATATATTCTAAAAAGAAAAACATAACCTTTATTCTTTATTTTTTTTCTGAACAATATGTGAATAAGTGTCTATTTGCAATACAGGACTACCGTAAAAGTAAATATTAATGTTAAAAGTATATACTGTGAAAGGCGAAGTTGATTTACAATTCCAAGTTCTACACTCTTTGCGTAGAGACGCTATGCCAAAAAGGGTTTACATTACCCCTATTTTTATCATTGTCCGCAGTGATTAATAATGACAACTGATTTCATTACGGAAATACTACTTAAGGTATGAATAATTTACAAGACTATCATGGGGATATAAATACGATACAAATTGAATCTAAGTATAATTTTTATAAAATGCCGGAAAGAAACATTATGTGCTTTCTTCAAGGAGTAGAGGAGAAATTTCGTGTTGATGTCGATGGATTAGAAACTATCAAGGATCTTAAGAATTTAATCGCATGCCAAAAAACAAAATTTATCCGTGGTATCAATGTTGATGAATATAAAATTTGGGAAATAAGATCAAATGATGATATCATACGATTGAAAGATAACCCAGCTGAGAGAAAAGATAGTACGGCATTGAACGAATACCAAAGAATACTCAGATTATTTGGAGAGAATCTCGATGAGAACCATATTTGTGTTTTTATGGGTAAACCACACACGGAAGTAGAGATGATGAAAGAGATTATAAAAGATATGGCAGGTCATATTCGAGAATTAGAAAAATGATTCGAGATTTAACTGACAAAATTCAAAGTAAGCGTAAATAGATGTATGACTAAGTCTTCAGATATCACTCTATTAGACTAATAGCTTATTATATTTTTGATTTAGGTGTAACAGTAAATGATAGCTCAGGTAATTATTACTTACCCCAGTTGAAATGCATCTTTTTTTAGCATATGTTCCTAATGCAATTTATTGTATATATAGATGAAGAATTGGATGGTTTTCTTCGTAATGTATGCAATGCGGAAATTATTATGACGGGCGATGAGTTATGGGTACATAAGAATTATGAATCAAAGAAAGAAAACCCACCTAAACATGTTAGTATTGGATGTAAAGTAAATGAGATTGATAGTAATGGCATATTACACGTAGTTATTTTTGGTTATGATGAAGAGAAAAAGTTAATTTATTCATTAGAACAGCTTGAAAAATGGTTACTTAAAAAGTTTGGGCTAGAAAAAGAGTTTAGAAATAAAAATTATTCTCGTGATGCTATTATGGTTAAACGTGGAAGTGGGGAGAGAAAGTATGTGAATAAAGAATACAAGCGGAAATAATCAGCCTGTAATTCTTAGCATCAAACACATTCACATCATGTAACATAGCAATTTTTATGTATTAGTTGTTGCTTCTGGTAACTTTTTTATTTCATAAATAAAGTATTACTATATTGATAATGGGTCTATCCCGGTCTTTATTTTTGCATGTATGAAACGGATTTCGTTATATAAAATAGTTTTGAAATGCAAGATGTGAAGATTCTTCATGGTTACACATGTGGCCGATCATACGGCTGGTCTTGCGATATACATGCTAACCAATTTCTCTATTTTTTCCCAAATAAATGTGACCAGAGGAAAAATAGCGTCAACATGCAATTTCAAGATTGCCGGGAGTAAGTGTCTTTCTGGTAGATCGCCATGCTAAAAGGGATATAATTTTCCCTATATTCATTAACCGCAGTGATTGACCAATGATTATCCCTGACTAATCTTTCGTGCGTGGGAAAGGGGGATAAGCTTTGAAATATAAATACGACAAAATTAAATCTAGACGTTAAGCTAATAACGAAAAATGTCCGAAGTCACTCTTCTATGCTATCTTCAGGGTGAGAAGAAACCATTTAACGTAGTGGTTAACGAAACGGATACGATTGAAGATTTAAAACAGTTAATATCATATAGGCTATTAGCAAAAAAATATCGTAATAAATGAGTTCAAAATATGGAAAGTATCCATTCCTGTCGATGAAGCTGATATCCTACAAAAGGACACATCCGAGTTAAAGGGTGGTGAACTACTAGAAGACAATCAAAATGTAACGTCCATTGGAAAAGTTCTTAATAACTATATTCAAGTCTTCATGGGAAATCCAAATTCAGTAATTATTCCACCTAACTTGGAAAAGGTCGTTCAAAATATGGGTGAGAGGATACGAGAGTTGGAGAATAAGATTCAAGATTTAATCAATGAAACTCGAGGTAAGGATTTTGCTTAGACCTTTCAGGTTTCGTATTTTTGTACTAATGGATTATTTTTTTTCAGACGAAAGATTGGATGAGTATGCAGATGAAGAACTTCACGCTATAAGGGTAGGCGATGTGTTCTTGATAGATAAGAAGTATACTAACACTAAAATAAAAAAGAAAAAACCTGTTAAGATTAGTTGTAGAGTAGTTAGTATTGGTAATACAGGAAGGTTAAAGGTGGCTCTTCTCGGAGGAGTCTAGCGGAGAACAAAAAGCAGTTTCTTTGTTATTGACGCTCGAAAAATGGTTACTTGATTGTGCGGGTTTATCTATCTTGTATAGAAATAAAGATGATACGCACCTCCGTAGATACCTTAAAGTAATACGTGGCGAGGGAAGGAAATCCTTTAAAGAAATTCACGAGGATTATATAAATAATCGCTGAAATAATAAACAGGAAGAATTTATATATATTATCTCGTTATTTATTATGTATTTTTGCAGTATCCAGAGACAATTTATTTCATAAATAAAGTATTATTATCGAATTGTCATTAGAAACATTATAAACGAGTCACGTGAAATGGTTCAATGTTTGTGCGCCCAAAAGATAAATATTTTTTTTTCTTTTGTGATCACCTGTGCGACAGTTAATTTCGATAGGAAGCTGAATACCTCTATTTTTACCCAAATAAATGTGAAAGAAAGTATACAAGCAACACAGGACCAGCTCTAAAAGTAAATATTAACGTCAAAAGCATATGTTATGGAGGGCTGAAGGACTCGCAATTTCGAGATCGCTGGGCGTAAAACCAGCTATGGTCTTTCCAAGTAGATCTACATGTGAAAAGGTATGAGGATTCTGTTTACATGTGCTTCCGTGAAACTCTTGGCATCATACGACAATGATAATCATTCTTCTTATCTCCTTAACTCCTCCTAGCAAGATATAAAGCATGTAGGAGTATGTGGAAGTTCAGCCAACTTTCCGCAAAAAACTTTCCGCAAAAATAGTTTCACTAGCGTAGCTAACGCAAAATAAGGTATGTATATACCAAAAGTTATGTATGTATGGGAATGAGTTTTTCTCACTATGGCTCTTGCATTTAGAAAACGAAAATGACTCACAGGAGTATTGTCAATCTTAAGTGTTGCATCCAGGATGGTAAGGATGAGATAACTTACATAATCTCACCCTGCAAGGAAGATAAGGTCGCTATTCTCGAATTTGCTGTTAAAACTCTATTAGCAAATCAAGGTTACCAAGCTCTCTCCCTCAACTTCGGTCTATACGTGAACGATTCTAAGGAAAGTAAACTCATGGAATCAGGAGAAGAGATCTCTAAGTATTTCGATAAGCCCCTTGCTCAGGATCAAAGTCACATTCTCATAAAACCTAGGGATAATTAGTATTTTTTCTACTTGTATCATGCTATGTAATAGTTTTATGTATTGTAAGCCGGCTTCCAGCAACGTTTTCATTTATTTCTTTTATTTCATAAATAAAGTATTTTTATCGAACGTACATGAGAAATGGGTCACGTGTAATGATGCAATGCCTGTGCTACATAAAAACCTATATTAATGCCCAGTATTCTCTTTCCCGAACAGAAATAAATTTTTATCTTACTCCGCGGGAACGTAACACTATTTTTTATCTGAGCCTATTTCAGCACTATAAAACGTAACACTATGTCCACCTCAACAGCTGAACACGACTCTTACTTGGTTGAGAACTGGGATACAGAGACCCTTATCGATTTTTTGAAGGAGCAGAACCTTAAACTCGACGACATGACTTGGGAATACTCCGCAAAGAAAAGATTACTGGCCTTTCCTTTCTCGACATGACTAAGGATGATTTTAAAGAATGTGGTTTGAAGATAGGACCTGCAACACTTCTCACAAAAGAGGTCCAGACCTTCAAAGAAAAGCCGAAGCGTGTGTTTTCCTCGTACAAGAGTTTGAAGGAAGTATTGATGAAATATGGCATTGACTCCAATGGCACAGACATCATTCCACTATTTTCTCTACAAACCCACGAAATTCAAGAGACTGACAAGCACTTCGAGCACTGTATGGCAGAAATTTTAGTTAGATTAAAAAATTACAGAACTTTGGTTGTGGATAGCTTGGAAGCCATGCGCAATGAGTACGCTGTGGCCATTCTTCATTCTGCAATAAATATAACCAGGGATGCCACAGGGAAAGAATTAAGTATGAGGCCTGAATACGAAGTAATAGGTGAAGAAAGCTCTGGGCGGGTTGATTATGCAATCAAGGTGAGTGAAGCATGGCCACATTTTTTAATAATATTTAGGCTGTACTAATGCCATACTTTATTCTTCCTCCAGTCAGGATGCCGAGAACCTTATTTGCATTACGGAGGACAAACCACAGCGGAATGTAATCGAAGGCTTCGCTCAGAATATCAAACAGCTCGAGAGTTCATACGAAACGAACAAGAGAAAGCGAAAGTGGGATGATGGGGATGACTTTGATTATCTCTATGGTATTGTGACGACAGCTCGAGATTGGCACTTCCTGCTCTATACCCCCAGAAGAATTTCGCAAGGGAGCAAGCTACCGTTAAGCATCGAATTTTCTGAAGATGCTTTGGATAAGAAGTCCCCGGAATACCAAACGCTATGTAATGGTGTGAAAAAGGTTTTAAGTGTGGTGGTAGGGATAATAATGGATAGGGCGTGTGTGGAGATAAGCCTGAAAGGAAGAGGGTTAGGATAGAGGGTTATCGAACGAAAAAATAATCACTTTGTATATTAGATAGACGTCATGTATCACAGGCTAAGTCCCGAACATTTGTATTTATTTTTGTATATATTAATAAAAAAAATTGAATTTTTTGGGTATATATAATAAGCGAAAAAATATATAGTCATGGAACCGCCATTCCAAGCTATAAACAAATTCATCTGTATCTAATAACATTTTAATAAAACATTCGTGCTAGAGCTAGTATATGTCCTGGCCCTAAAACATCCGTCTTGGTGAATGCATCGTATAATGCGTTCGGTTTATATTTTGAAAGCACTAAATCCGGATGATGGAGGAATTTCATGAGCGTGTCATTCCTCCAAGTTTTTATCACTTCTTGCTCCCAAGTTATTCCTATTAACGTAGTCAAGTTATCAATGGAATAGTTCATTTGGATTAGATTCTGGAGTGAAGATCGTTTATTTTTTTCTAGAGTAAATAGACTCACTCCTCCCATAACAGCAGATTCAACACTAATAGGAATCTTTTTACGAATATCTGATCTATTAGCTAGGATAGATAAAGGTGGAATTAGAGCCGGATAGTAGAAGTTAGCTAAGGGATCCAACTCAAATTCAGCTACATATATAGTCCCAATATCTTCTAAATAATCCGAAAGTCTATTAGCGTATCTGTAACCTTCACGAATCAACTTCTGGAATAACTTACCGTTTGGGTCGATCCATCAGCCAGTTAGAATGTTGAGTACTGTTTTTTCCGCGTCCATAGTTGATGATTTATGCTGTGGTATATGATCAATTGTTTATGATATACTTTTTCCACCACAGTTCAATTCGGGTTTTCTTACGTAATTTGAAATCAGATTTCTACAATATAAATACTTCAGATGGATCGTCTTACCTGTTCCCACATTAAAAAAGATGGAAGTGTTTGTGGCCGTGTTTGTACTCGCTTAGCGGGATGCTCGCTCCACTGGAAATCAGGTTCAAATAAAATGCTAAAATCTCCATGTAGAATATGCTTTAAACCTACATTATCTTATACGGGCTATTGCTCCAAGCATGCCAAAAAAATTTATTGTCGCCTTGAAAGAGAGAGACAATGAATAAGCTTGTCATAATGATGATGCCTACTTGTATGATGGTCGTTTACTTTAGTAAACCCCTATTAATAAAAAATTTCTCTTGGCATTTTTTTCTGAGATCGCACGGTCCCAGAAATTTTTTGATAATTTTCAGAACATTGAATAATTCCTTTCATATATAAAATTATTATTGATCATGTCCGTTAACGAATCTAACGTATTCAAGTTTGAAGTATTGAAACAGCGCATTGCTGAACTTGAGGCCGAAAATTCTAGGGTTTTAGCCGAGAAAGCCAAGCTTTTAAAACAAATTGCAGAAAAGAGAGCAAAATACGAAGCTGAGAATGCCGAGCTCAAGGGTAGAATCGAAGAGTTAGAGAAAAGTAGGGCAGATGCTGATGCTAAGAATGCTAGGCGTGATGTTGAGAATGCCGAGCTTAAGGATAGAGTTGCGAAATTGGAGCAGGATTATGGGCAGGTGCAAAGTGATTCGATGCCTTTAGTATCTTCGTTTACTAGAAGTGAACCTGTTGTTATACCTGATTGTGAAACAAAAGATGCAGTACCAAAAGTGCAGTTTTCTACCAATAATTCAATATCTGCAAACTCCAAGACATCAGAGGACAGGGAAATGGATGCTTTCTTGGATGATGCACATAAGAAAAGCGTTAGTAATGGAATAAGGCAACGTAATAAGGAGAAGAAACTTCAAAATGATTTGATTGCTCAGGACTCAGTTATCCCTGACTCAAGGAATGATCAGTTGATTTCAGAAAATTTGGAAAGTCTTGAGAAAACCGTGACAAATTTGTCACGATCAGACTATGTACATATAAATACCTCCGAAGTATCTGGATTGGTACAGGATGATGAAGTTGATGTAGTTGACACAAGTCAAATTATAGAACAAGGACTAATTTATGAATTGATCCAGAATCAATGTGAAATATCCTGCCAAAATGATTCCACATCCTTGAATGACGAAATTAATAAATCTTGTATTCAAGATATGGAAAACTTAATTCCAGGCTCTGCAGAAAGTTTATCACATTTGTTTGATAAAGCGGTTAAAAAGGGTCAAGAAGAAATTTTGTGTTGGTATTACTATTCCCTTGAATTCGAAAACAGGGTTAAAAGTCTTATAGCTGACGGTACTATTAAGGATAAAACAGCACGAACAAAAATTTATAAGGAAATGAAACCTTTTCTCCCTTGCATCACAGATGCAAATTTACGTAAAAAAACTCAGAGAGCCCGGAAGATTCTTAAATTAGGGGGTGGGCATTGCTAAAATCAAGCAGGTAACATATAGCGCAAGCAGTATTTCGGGATTAACCAATGCTCAGATTCAAAATATAATAGATCATGTGACTTCAAAAACCGTGACAAATTTGTCACGATCAATCTATATATCTCCGAAGATTAAAGTAAATACTCTGGCCAAATCATTAACTTCTGGTCCAAATGCATCAGAGACACAAGCGAGGAAGCAAGGCTTGTATTCGGCTAAGGTAAGTACTTTGGCAAATGTATTATCTGCACCTCAATCCAACACAACTTATGACCAAGCCTATTTTCGCAACAAAACATTGGATCAATACCCTGCTTTATATAGGGAATTTAGTAGTGAAAATTTTGACTATTACGGAATTACTGACGAGAGATTATGTCCATTATGCGAATTAGAGCATGGTGATGAGGAAAGCATAGAAAGTACATATAAAGCCAAATCCTATTTTATTAAATGTGAACAGCGCGAAATTGAGATAGTTGCATAGTCCGGTCACTTTGTGACTACATTTGCTTACTGACGCTTGATTATTTTTTTTTTACATGTCAACTAATACCTAATTAGATTGATTTGCAATTATAAAAAAAGGCAACATGACCAAGTCTGATAAAATATTAACTCCCGAATATCTGGATTGGCATGCCAAATTAAGTGGGTTACCAAGTATTTTAACGGATAAGATTCGGTCCAGCTTATACAAAAAATATAAAAAAGAAACTGGGCATGAGCCATGGCAACTATCAGAAGCTGTGATAAGTATATCAGAAAAACCTCAAGCCTCTGATTTCAAGCCTATCACCTTCGAAGCCAGACCCAATTCAGAATTAATTATCAAATCCGTCTTAGAGCACTTCCCATACTTGAAATTCTGAAATAGTTTTAGAGGTATTGATAATTATAATTTTGCATTACCTCAGCCGTGGAACTTGCCATGCCCTATTTGTGATGGAAAACATGGGAATTATGGATTACATGGCGAATCGTACTGCGAAAATGGGAATCAGCTCCCTTATGATCCTGAATTAGCGAAGTTCTATTCTCAAGATAAGTTGGAATATTGTCTTGCCTACAACACTTCAAGCAATAAACTCAAGTTCGCAATTGTAGCATAAAAGCTTTATCATGTACTCTCACGCTTGTATTAATTTTTTTTATCACTTGCATGCATTAATAAAGTACCGTGAATATGTGAAAACTACAAAATCCCAAGACTGTGACGCGCGTCATGATCTCAAAGTTTAGCACTTTTTTATATGAAGTACTATAAGGCATGATTGTTTTAATCTGGTGTAACTGATATCTGTATTAAGTAATTTGCGTAACTGATCAAACCGATAAATCAAATTTATATATTACCCCATCTCTTTTTTTTCTACGTTCCATACAACTTGTGCACCAAAAACATGTCTGATCCACTTCTAATTCTAAAAGGAGAAATAAAGCGCCTCGGCTTCGTTTCAAATGAAAAAATAAGTTTATTTGGTTACTTCACCGGAAATGAAAAGAATCAGGCTGATGTATTATCTCTCCTTGATGACTGTGATACTGATAAAGAAAAGCGTGATTATTTGAGATCCCTAATCTCCCAACCTGGTACGTTTCCTGAGACATAAGATAATGTTGCTTAAACTCTCGTTTTCTGTCATATTCGCCAATACTTACTTATTCTTGTGCTTTTCTTTCCTGCTTCTTATCGTCAAACCCGCCCAAAAAACACATTCGCGTTATCGTAGAGCAACCCGTTGGTGGTAAGTGATTCGTAATATATTTATTCAACGCGAGTATGAACGCGATTCTTTTTTTATTCCACAAATAATATCGAATGTTCTACTTTTCTCATTTCTTAACCGATAATATTAAACTCGTTTATAGGTGATTTTCCTAATGTGACTTCTCTGCAGAGAGCAATTGAGGATGTCAGAACTGAACTTAATCTTAAGATGGAAAGTGGATTTAAGAAAGTACACAATGCTTTGGAGACATCGCTCTATTCACCTGGTATGTTATTCATCTGATCCATCAATTATTTCTGAAAAACTATTAACGTTTTTTGTTTAGGTTTTGTAACGGAAACTGATAAGGGCAAAGAAGTACGTGATAAAGGATCTGAAATTTGCTTTCCACTCAAAGTGACCGAAAGTACTAAACTACATGCACCTGGAAAGTTTTCACTTCCACCTAACAAAAACAGCACAGATGTTAGCGAAAAAGACATACAAGATTACTTTATGAACGAATGTGGCGTACTAAGAAATTATGTTCCCATAAAAAACAAGCTTAAGCTTACTGTTGAAGATACACGCAATTCGCCAGTACTAGGGACTCGAAAACCTGATTTCGTGTTCATTCCAAAAAATTCACATTTAGATTACCTAAATGTTATGGCCATTGGTGAGGTAAAGAAACGAACTGGTGAAAATTTTAGCAACGCGCAAATAGGACAAGCAATCTCGTTTGGCGAAAAACTACTTCAACTTCAGCCACGGCGAAGTTTTGTGTTAGTACTTTTGACAAATTGTATCACAATTGATATATATAGGGTGACTAGGGTTGATAACCATCAAAAAACCCAGTTCACATATGAATACGTAGCACCCCGACCTTTAGAATATAACTCTACTGATGATAATGGGTGGAAATATATGGTAACAATTATGGAAAGCTCTCCGCAAGACTTGGGGTGGGTTGAACCATCATTGAAATTTGACGATAACATTATAACACTGACTCGAGCCATTGGTGTGGGCAGAACAAGTATTGTATATGAAGGAAAACATAATAATGAATCAGTGGCTGTGAAAATGGTAAAGAAGGCAGATTACTTGCCTTGTATTAAGACGGAAGTAGATGCATTAAAAGATCTGTCGAAATTGGGATCACCTCATATTCCAAGAATCCTTTTTCAAAATGAAGATACCCTTGTAATGACTCCAGTTGGCGAGAGGATTAATAATTTGCGAAAAAAAGACATTAAAGATATTATCACCACCCTCCAAAAAGTTCATTCAAGTGGGATTATACACAGAGATCTTAGAAAATTGAACTTTCTTCGTAATTTGGATGATTTAAGTGAAAATATTCTTATTGTCGATTGGGGTTACAGCACAAACGACTCTGATAGTACCACATTTGCAGGAGCATTGGAATGTATGCCAGACCATATCCTGCAATCATTAATCAATGGAGAGGAGATCGTTTATGGACCACAAGTTGACTTGGTCTGTTTTGTTCGTTTATTCTATTTAATGCTCCATAGACCAACATTGGATAGAGTTCCCTTTGACAAAGATGATAATATCAAAGAACGAGCACATATTTTATTAAACTTCTGGAAAGATTCTAAACAGTCAGATGTATGGAATAACATCTATGAGGCGATAGATAGCACAAGCTATGATCAGTTAATTCGAGAGCTTGAAAGATTATTTTAGATAACTAGTTTTAGAAAATTTAAATTTAATTGTAATTGCTACATCTCTTCTAATGGCTTGATATAAACAAAAACTTAATGTAATATCTTACTAATATATCAATAAAGCCCTTGCTAATTTTTATCTTGCATATTCAGATATATAGTTGTGCATTGAGATGTTTAACATAATAAAGTTTATATGCCGATTTTGTTACACTATTTTGTAATGCATCTGTTCAAACAAGTTCACGATTGCACATAGGCTGATCATGTGAAATCGATCACCTGGCTTAACGCAAATGCGCAGTATGATATTGATATCGGGAAAAATTCTTGCCGAAGCTGTGCGACATGCAAATTGCATATATATTATTCGCATTATTTTTTTCGACTTTACTTTTGTCATGTCTCCGCCACACTATTATCATATCAATAAAACAATATTCGGGTATGGATATTTTTTCCATCAATCAATATCTCACATATGGGATTTGGGGGTATATGTTAATCATGAAGTCATTTTTATCGATTTGCAAGAGGATTAATGGAATGACGAAATGCAGTGCGTAATTGCTGGTAAAAATATGGGGAATGTTTTCTCCTGCGAAATTTTAATAGTGCTATAAAAGTGGCTGTATGAATCATGTTGGCAAGAGGTATTGGAAAAGCTAGTAGTATATCCATCATGTCAGGTTCAGAGCAAAGTAGTGTGTCATCGTCCTTTCTTACCAATCTTAGAATCCTTGGATATAAAATACTTAAAAGTCTTGAAGAGAAAGATGTCAGAGATATTGACGTTCCAGAACTAGGGCCATGTTCCGAATGTAATGAGGAAATTTTTTCATTTCCCATTACAGGATTCACCACGCTCGCCTGTGGCCATACTTACCATAGACTTTGTATAGAAAAAAAGCTTCTGAACTCTTGCCCATTCCCTGGTTGTGGAAAGAACATTGACACTATAGAAGCTAGGAGGGATTCGCAATCATCCCAATCAAGCGGTGTTTCGGCTATATCAACCCTGATGGGCGAAAAGTTTACAATAACTTCGCCAACAATACACGAAGATGCTATGGAAGATGTGGAGGTTGCCGTGTATCAACAAACTGAAAGTGAACGAAGTAGTTTAACATGTGCAAAATGTTCTGAAGATATTGCCCAAGTTTCCAATTCTTCTGATAATTCCAATAGAGAGTCGTGGTTTGATGCAGATGCGTTTTTCAATGAGCTGAACCCACTAAAGTGAGCGCTATCACTTCAGACGACGACATGTATTTTAAGGACTCAGATTTGAATAATACAGACGATGAAAACTCTTCCAATGATTCTGATCCTGATTTATATTTCAAATCTGATGACTCCAACTCTGATGATGAGTATGATCATGAACTTCATGAAAGGCTCACGCGTGAAGAGATGGTAAGAAAAGCGAAGTTAGAGGATAAAACACCAACTAAGCCTGCCTATGAAGAGGACGATTTTGATAAAATACTCATGGAAATTCACGAGAACGATAATATATATTTTGATGATGATGGTGATCCCGTACCTCAGTTAGTAATGAAGAGTCCTATTATTGCTCCGGTTACCGCCTAGGATACTCAGACTGAATTATGCTAAATCGTATATTTCTTTTTTTTCGAATCACGTGGGTGGCTCAACTGAGCACATATCATGTGCAGAAGATATTCGGTAAAATTCTTGCTGAAGAATGGGGGCTGTGTGATGTAGGTTCCGCATATATATTCACAGTTCAGTGATGAGCGATCGATAATCTTTCTACAAACTATGATGTATATCAGATATATACATTATATAGTCAGACATACAGTATATTACAACAATTCTTCCACAATTCGGTCATATTTTTTTTATAGATACTGAGAATAATGCTGTGTTCTGTTTGCGAAGGCCATGGTACAATTACGCAAGCTACTGCCAAGGACTGTACCTGCTGTTATGGGTCAGGTTCGATATTAGTTTCATATAAATGCCAAAGCTGTGACAGTTCTGGTTGTGAAAGTTGCACTCAGGGTAGAGTGAGTGGAACAAAAACATGTCCTTCATGTGACGGTAGTTGTCAAACGATCGTTTATACCAAAGTAACTTGTCCCAGCTGTAGGTAAGTAAACAATATTATATTAATTAACATCTGTTTTTTTCAACTCAAATGAAAAACTCATATTCTTTCATTCAATCAATCAGCTAGGTGCATCTACACTTAGTATATGTTTACAAAAAAATATGGATTTTGAAGTTTTGTCCACATTGGGCCTTTTATGTATTTTTACTATGTATTAGCTTAGCACATTATTAATAAAGCATTTATTAGTTTACCCCTAATTGGACTTTATTTTTCAACACATACATGTGTGAAAAATATTTATACTCTATTGCACGAGTACTGGCTTACAGATTTTTTTTTTAGCAATCATTATTCCGCATGGTGAGGATATATACAATTGAACAATTTAACGTTTATCATGTGTCATTGCATTTCACATACTCCCAACGATATCCTCCATCATAAGCTCGGAGTCCTCGACATACTACACCGATATTTGACTGGTTAATTCCAGTTGTACATTGCGCTTCAGCTATGGATGGAAATTCTTGAGTAGAACCATCGTCAAAAATCTGCCTAATAAGACATTGGTATCTATTATTATCCCTGGAGTTACGAAGCCTGAGACGTACAGCATGTTGAATGTTTTCTTTCTGTGTACACCATTCGAGATTGGATGCGCTGTTGTTGATAGGATTTCCATCAATATGATTTATATATTCTTTCCCTTCTTCTTTGGGACAAAATGCTAATGCTACCAAGCGATAGACAAGATATCCCTCTCGAGCAACTTTTCGATAACCGATATGCAATGAACCTTGAGTGATTTCACCATTTGTTAACTGAATTCTTCCGAGAGACGAAACTCTGAATATTCGTGAATCAAGTTCTATTTCTCTCCATTCTTCATTTGGATCAGGTTTTATGTGATCTTCATAATACATCCAGTGCCAGCCACCAGAAGTTTTTTGCTTCCCACTATAACATTCTGAAATGCAAGTTTCTGAAATTTTTAGTGCCTTACTGGCAAGCCAGATAGAATCCCAAATCTGAACAATACTTCCGTCTAACATTTTCTGCACAATTTTTCTGGATCCGATACGGCCGTGATTTGGGAATATCCTACGTTCAGCATTCTCTTTAGGAGTTACCCATTCCAAATTATCAGCCCAATTATCATGTTTGATACCATTGATATGATTAACATGGGGCTTATTCTCTGGATTAGGGATAAATGCTCGTGCAACTAAAATATGAACAGCGATATTTTTATAAACATTGTTAATTTTTATTCCTATTTGTATATAACCTTTTCTTTTGCAGGGATTTTGCCTAAGTATCATACCTTTTTTGTTCTTGATGCGTCCAAGATTGGAAACTAGTAAGTCTGAAGAAATTGCTACTGGTAACTAAACTTCCATTATGATGTCTGTTATTCATCATCATATCTACTTTTTAAATTTAGATCACATCAGGAAGGTTCTATCAGAATGACTCGCTATACTTTTGCAAAGCAATCTCCCGCAAATGGCGCATACAAAGCTAAACAAAGAAGTTAAGGAAAAACTTCCACAAAATGTAAACAAGCATATGGTACGATTAAGCAGTTGTTCGATCATTTTAGGAAAACTTGTAACGAGGATGTATCTAATGCTAAAGTTAATGATAGGATCATGAATCAGATTTCTGTGCAAGATAAACTTACTGAGACTAACCTTCGAAAAAGAAAGGAAAGGGGTAAAAAGGTTTTCAGGCTCTTTAGTAATGTTGGTGGTATAGAAGCAATAGAATGGTTAAAGTCTTTTAATGCTACTTCAATCTTAAATCTATCTCCAGATGATGTCGATTTTCTTATTGCTAGATTAAACGAATAAATAGTACCTACTGCTATATGTATTTTGTGTAACTTTTGATAATAAAGGGTCCCTTCAGGACTGGCTACGGCCATTTTTGATTTTTTATTTGTAAAGTAGTGTGCCATTAATGTCATGGCTCTCAGAGCCAAAATCATAAATTTTCCGGTTTTCATTCTTCCATATAAATTGGTATAACCCATAACTCTGTTCCAAAATTTTGCCAGATCTCATTAGTTTAGCTGTGACATTAATGTCACACTTCTCCCAATAAGATTTCGAATAAGAATCCATATGACTAAAATAGCCGATCATCTTGAACATGTGCATAATAATTTTCAGGCTATCCGGCTAAAGAAAAAATCTGAAATCTGATTGGCTGATCATCTCGTGATTTATCGAAAGCGCCAATGGAACTCTCCTAGAACTATCGAAGAACTGACAGGGAACTGGGAAGATTCCATGTGATACTAAACTTCGATATAATTTTTGTAATTTAGCTGACTAGATATGATATATGAAAATCTATTAAAACCCAGTATTAATTCTAAATTTCCTATCACCTTCTGCTCATAAGAAGTAAATTGACATCTAAATTGACTAGAATTGTTCTTGGATGATCTTAGATTAATCTTAGATGAATCTGTGATGATTCTAGAATCATTTTTGGACGATTCTATAATCATTCTAGAATCATTCTTGAACGATTCCATAAAAGTTCTAAGACTAGTATCCCATCGAACTCTGATTGCTAAAGGGTCAGTTTTAGGGCGTCTTAAGTCAAATACTATGAATTCCCTAGTTCATCAATGATTGGGGCAAGAGAATCAGATTCATTAATATATTGTCTAATGATACGCTTTGTATCACTTAAACTACCATGCCCACCATGTAGAGAAATATAATTTACATTTTCTCGAATTGCTTTTGGGATAGCAAAAAATCTTTGGGCTACATAAATAGCTGAAATATTTCTATGTCGTTCATGGGTAAAGTATCCAGTTATTTTTTTTTTGGATGTTTTTAGGGGCATCCATTAAATCCTCAAATATAACTACAGTAGCAATTTTGGGGTCAAAGTCTTCTACATCTGGCATTTGGTGATATGAAATCGCTCTAAAAGTAACGTCTTCATTATCATCAAAGAAATCCTTTACTATTTGACATTTAGGTGGGTGATCGATATTAGCTGTTTTTTTTCAGTATATTTGTATGCATATCAGAAGGTATAGATGAAATTTTTGCATATCTACTTGGGCTTTAAAGTGCATTTAAGCTCATTTCTGAAAATGGGACAGATTGGGCCAGATGGGACAGGTTAGATACTCGAAAATAAAAAGTTTTTTTTGGAAAATATCTCTTCTTAAAACCTTTTCTATATTTATCTGTCCTATTGTCCTATCTGTCCCATACTCTTCTTTGTTATTCGTTTTCTCTTTCTTTCTTTGTTAGATTAGTAATTTGAGTAATTATATATGGGACAGATAGTGGGACAGATAGTGGAATTTTTGGGACAGATGGTAGGTATAGTATGGATATGGTATTTATCTATGGTATTGTTAGAGACGCGCTGTGAGGCGCTGGAGCCTAACTGGAAGGGGATCTGATAGGGTTTTACCCCGGAGGGGGGATGTATAGGGGCTTTAGCCACCGCTGGGCGTTAGCCTGGCACCGACGACTCAGGTACCATGAATGGTTCCACTTTCGAAGATATAAGCCTTGGGGAGGGTTCTCGTACGATGGGCTCCAGTCATCTATTCACAATCCTTTAAAGCCATTGGTCAGCCCTCATAAACCTCCGCAAGTTGCTTTCGCGGTGTGCAGTCAAGATTTATGGCCAGTAAATAGTAAGAAAACTTACTTACTCTCTTAATGTTTAAAAAATTATTTAAAATGAGAAATAATAGATTGACAAGTAGATAGAAAAATATTATGGGTGGATAGGAATAGGAGGAAATGATATAGAGTAAGTATTAAATTAAAATGATTCAAAAAAAAGATGCTAATACTCGAAATTCATTCACACTACTCACCATTTTAACATACAAGGCGATCCTAAGTTTTAAACATCTCGATGGTCTTAAAGAGGTTAAATTTTAAATTTCAAAATATTTACCTACAGAATACAAAACCTAAGTAAATACCGGTTCATTCACTTCAGATCATAATGTGAACACCCAAATGGTATGTAAACAGTGACTATTTGAACAAGTGGCAGAAGTGATCATATATGATATCCTTCACCATTATCTATGTCCTCCAGGACACCCAAATGATTTGTAAACAGTGATCATTTGGACAAGTAGTCGTACACCATAACCCAACTACCTTAGGGATAGACATACACCTCAAGAATGACATATATGATATTCTTTACCACCATCTATATCCTCCATTATGACCATCGGATCCTTCACAATGCTCAAGGGCACTTGGCAGACAACTACTATATAATCAAGACGGTGGATTTGAACCTGATGACTCATACTCAGGTACCATAAATGGTTCCACTTTCGAAGATATAAGCCTTGGGGAGGGTTCTCGTACGATGGGCCCCAGTCATCTATTCACAACCCTTTAAAACCGTTGGTCAGCCCTCATAAACCTCCGCACGTTGCTTTCGCGGTGTGCAGTCGAGATTTATGGCCAGTAAATAATAAGAAGAACTTACTTTCTATCATTTTTTTCAACAAACCAATCTTTTCCTATCCACTCGTAATATTTACCCTATCGTGGAAGTTATTTAGAAGAAAGAACGAGAGATACCGTTGTTAGGTGTGAGAGGAGTAAAAGAGAGAGAAGTTGTTGAAGTTTATCCCACTTCGTACCACTCGTAATATATTTTTCCTATCCTATCCACTCGTTAAATGAATAAAAAAAATGAATAAGTTAAACGAAAATGAAAAAAATAAGTTCAAAATAAATAAGTTTAACGAAAATAAAAAATAAGAAAATAACGAAAGTAAAGATAAATTTATGGTCTCGTTTCTCAATATATCATATTATTACATCATATGAGTCAACATTAACGGATAACAAATCATAATATTGTGCCCACATACATATAAATTTTGACGTATTATTTGAATAAAATATACTATATAATATGAGTCATACTACCTAAGTAAATAGTAAAATAACGTGAATCGTTTATTTATTAATAATAATTTTTTTTTTTTTTTTTTGAATAAAAATGAATGTAGAGTTGTTAAGTTAGTTATATTTTTTATGTGTCGTGCCAATTTTTAACAAACATAATTTATGATAAATTAGCTAAGAGAATAATATGTATTTTGTTTATTTATTTATTTCAAGAACGCTTGGTATCTTTTACATGTATCGAGTTACTCGCGTAAATCATATGATTATAGTCACATGATTGTGATTACATATCGAGCATCTAGATTCATATCCTGGTTCAGCAAATTTAATTGGATAAAATTTGTTTTGTGCGACATTTGCTTAGAAAACATTTCAAAAAAAAATTTCGCGGAATTTTTTTTTTAACGTTTATTTCAAATATAAAGATATCTGATATATTAAAACTTTGAAACTTTAAAAATATATTTATTAAAACTCTGAATAAAGCTGTTATGATTTTAAAAGAGTAAACCATTTTTTAAAGCATGTAAGATTTTGAAGTTTTTTTTTTAAAAAAACAGTTTTTAACTCACAAAATATTTTTATTTTATCATTCTTATACTTCACGGATATCATAAATATTACTGATTATATAGCAGTTCTAATATTATACAGTATGTCTTCTAAACCCAACAAATACAATACAAAATAATTAAAATATACTCCAAAATTCTAAATAAACAAATAAATAAGTTAACATTTGGTATTAGACTACAATATGATAATAACGACGGTTTTTTAATTAAGTGTACATACGCTATTTACGAGAAAAGAAAAGAAAAATCAAATTGTTGACCAATCAGATTTGACTGTCTCGGATGGCCACAGTTATCAATTTGTAATGTAACCGGAATTCAGTTCCGAATCACGTGCAACCCGACAAACCTATCCGGCTACCATTTTTTCTAGATAAGCTGGGTCGTTTTGAAATATATATATAAAAAGTTTAAAAATTTTTTTTAAAAACTTAGTTGTGATTCGGAATCAAAGTATGACTGAATTTAAAAAATCCCATCGAAGTGATCATAAAGACCTCTGTAAAAAAAAAGAAAAATGAACTGGTAATAACAGCTCATTAGTTCATTAAAAGAAAGAAACCCTCCTTGCTTAGGTCTGATACGAAATCCCGATTAAACAAATAATCAACCAATACCTAATTCCTTCAAAAATATTTCATTAATATTGTAAGTTCTTTTTAATGGACGAAAAGGAAACATTATAAATTTTTTTACATATATCACCAAAAAAATCCAAAACTATTTAGGCCGGCTAAACCCAAAGAGTGCATAGGCATAAAAGTTACCAGATGAGTTGAAACAAAATAAAATTTATTTTTTTTTTGTGGATTATTATTTTAGGATGTTAAGTTTCGGGATTTTCTTTGTTTCCGACCCCCTCTTTCTCTCCCCCGATTAGTCATAAGGAAATAAATGAAAGAAGTAACAAAGCAACATAGTTCTTGATTACATCAATAATCACGAGTTATAAAATAAAATTCTAAAAAGATTTTTTTTTAAAAAAAATTTCTTATTAATTAAAACCCAGTTATGTAAAAAATATATCTATTAAGAAAGAAAAATTGTTTTTAACTAATGAAAATATGTAATAGATCAGGCGCAGAGCCGCATTTTTTTAGACTCTAGGTTAGTAGGTCCTTTAATGAACTGTTTCTAAATATTCGTTTTTTTTCTTCGTAGATAGCTTGATTATTTAGATACTAGACACGTGGGAATTTGAAATCGCAAATTTACACTGTTAATATAGTAAAATCGGTTATAAATCAGCTGTTTAAAATTGTTTATATACAATAATCTTAAATAATTTATATATTGCTTACTGTTATAACTAAAGAAATTTGTGTGTAATGGAAAGTTTTAGAAATAATAATAATAAAAAAAAACATTAGTGAAATTTTAAAAGCAAAAAGGCAACACTTCCCTGCTCAATTCGAAATCCGCTCAATTCGAAATTTAAAAATTCAAAAAAAAAAATTTTGAAATTTTGGCACTTTTGATGTAGAATTCCTTTATTCTGTGTCACTTTCACGTATAAAAAAAGCTCTTTGATCAATATAATACTTGAAAAATATTTTGTATTATTTAAAATATCAGATTCGATATATTTTTATACATAAATACTAATATTATTCAGGAATGAATATTTGTAAAAATTTTTGAATTAATTTTGTCCAAGATAATTTCGTAACGGAGTTTTGTAAGTTTTACTTAAATTAATCGTATTATGAGTTGTGCACTGTTCTGATCTATTAACTTCTTCAAAATCATCAAGATCATCAAGGTTGGATTTCTTTTCTTGCACTAATTCTAAAGTTTGCATCATAATTGCTTTTGCTCTTAATATGTCCTTTATCACGTACGCTAATGGTGGATTATTTATTTGACTGGCAACTTCCTGATTATCAAAACGTTTAATTCGACACATATAACCATTTGGAATATCCATAGTAAGAAGTTGAAATCGGTTAGCACTATGTAACATTCCAATAGTTTGTAATTTCTAACAATTCGTTCATTACCATTACATTCTTTTGTAAGTTGTACTATCATATCTCTAAGCATTTTGCTTAGTTTTAAACTATCTTTAAGATATTTTCTTCCATTTGTTCCTTCCCATTTTCTTCCTGCTTCAATTGCTCCGATTTCTAATCTATCCCCTTTTAATCTAAAAATTCCATCCCCTTTCTTACCAATTTTCTTTCGATCTGCGTCACAACTTGCATCATTTTTTCTATCACTGGATGTTGTATTCATCCCTTCTCCACGTACCAAATTGATCTTTGAATCATGAAATGCCCGATCAATAATGGGACTCCATATATTATGCTGGTACCATCCCTCCAATCTTGATGAATCTAGAGTGAAATTTTCATTTTCCCAAAGTGTGTGCATTATACTATATACAAGATGAATATAATTTAAATCAAAATGTTCCTTATTAGAATATGAAGTACCATCGGGTAAGAAAGATTCAAAGATGATGCTTCGAATGAGGACAAGTCAGTGACTGAGTATTTCTTCATAAGATCAGTAAGTGGTCTGTTAATTTTTGGTATATTTTGTAAGTTAGAAGAAAATACCTCTTTTTTAAATAAGGATTCTGCTTCTTTATCAACATCGTTAATTATAAAGGAATGTAAGCATAATTCATATGATAAATTTCGCGCATATTCATAAATTACTTTCTCAACAATACGACCCTACAAATAAAGGAATGCATAGTCATTGTTGCATCATGAAGCGTTCTGTTGTAAAGAAACAAGATTAGCAGTGCGAAAAATTTCTTATTTAGGATAAAGGAAGGTACATAGTCAGTTCCTTCTCCAGAACCAACAGACCTTTACCAACGACAAAGACAGGACGCCTGAATTGAGAACTATGGAGCGGTTATCAAGC
This sequence comes from Rhizophagus clarus, assembly GCA_015698045.1. Taxonomy (NCBI): domain Eukaryota; kingdom Fungi; phylum Glomeromycota; class Glomeromycetes; order Glomerales; family Glomeraceae; genus Rhizophagus; species Rhizophagus clarus. The sequence continues at coordinate 1,072,730 of BLAL01000169.1, read as the reverse complement.
AAACAAGACAGTAATTCTCCTAATCAAAACGCATCCTCATAGGAGTTACCCTCACTTCGCAAAATAAAAATTACGCACCTTATCTTTTAAATCTAGCCCCAGATTCTCTGCTTCTTTTAAAAATTGTATCTTATTTCAATGTATCTTTCTATGGGTTACTAATAATATCACCACTTAAAAGTTTATCTATACAATTCGTTTCTTAATGTTAAACTGATAGTTTCAGCATTTTTATATTATTATTATTCTCTTCCACCTATCGCGCCCACTCCTAACGTATCCCCATAGGCTATATTTTTTTAAAAACAAAAAAAAAAAATATGTCGACCAAAAATCATCCAAGTTTTTCCAATTTGAAAATGATGATGGTGAAATAATAATATCATCACGATGTCGGTCTAAAAATCCACGATATGATCTGCAGCTTCGATCTTTTAAATAAGAGATGAGGACTAGGATTTAAAGATTATTTAAAGATTAATAAAAATTATTAGTGAGAAGTGAGAAAGATACAAGTCAAATAAGTCTCACTGTCTTGGCCAAAGTATTTTGTAGATGTATTCATGAATAATTAAGACAGAGTTTAGTTATGCGATTCCGACGAGATACTTTTTCGGAAAAAATCAAATTAAAACAAAATTTTTAATTTTTTGATAAAAAATCAAAATTTTTTGACCAAAATTTTTTGATTTGTAAAGTCACAAATGGATGGAGGTTTAAATAAAAAATTTTATTATTGCGTCTTCTTCAGTAATATTGCATTTGTATTGAATCTTCTTTATTAATATTACATCTTTTGCATCGACGTTACAAGAAGGTAGCTTGGTTTAGAAATAATAAATAAATTATGTTTTTTTACAAGACAATTTGTATCGAATACATCTTATAAAATGTCTATTTAAATCAATTTTATTAGTAAGGTTTAAATGTGATTTATACTGTATCATAATTTACGTCTTTTCCTGTAACACATCTTTTGTGATATCTATATGTAATGTTGATAATGTGATTTATGTTATACCATAATTTTTCTACCAATGATGTGTTCTGATGTATTTATAAATATTGGTGTAACTATGAATAATAGCGAAAAACTAACTTGTCATCTTTAAAGTATACCGCATATCATAAATATCATTGTCAAGAATACGTCAAAAAACAAAAACCAAAAAAAATAAAGAAATATATACAACTTATTAATATAATTTAAAACTTTATTTATAAACTATGCATTTTCGAATATCAACATTTTGATATTAATCAGACCATATTTATATTCAATTTAATTAGCAAAAGCGCAAACTATTGTATCACCATAAACAACTGGAATAATTTTTCATTTACACTAATTTCTCGAATTACAGTTAATTTGCATCATTGATTGTTCTAAAAATTTATTATTTTTATCTTTTATGAGGACAAACCATTCCATATTCATTTTATGACTTCTGATGTACCAGATAGAGTTGCAGTTAGATTTATAATAATAAATACAACAATACAATGTTGCGACACATTTTGAACTAACAAATACGCAAGGTTAATTTCTTCTAATTATATTAAAAAAAATGCCATTATATTATTACAATGCGACGCCTTAACACATGTTATGGCATTGCAAAACCGCAACTCTACCACCAGATTAGGAGCCGAATGGAAAGAACCGGAAAGTTTTTATCTTTTAAGAAATTTTTAGCACCTACAAAACGTTAGATATGAAGACTACTAAAGAAAAAGTGAAATTGATGAACTGATAATTTACATTAAAGCAAATAAATAATTAGAATATTTTCCTAACAAAAGATTTCAAACGTTTGACGTAAAAATAAACGAATCTGGAATAGTTTTTCCTTTGGATACTTTCGTATCACGTCGCCAAATTTTTGAGGCGCAGAAGATAAAATTAAAGAACACAATAGAAATGATTAAAAACATTAAAACAAGTTCCATTATTTGTTCTATTAATAGATTACAGCATACTAAAGAATACTGATATATTTTACCTCAGAATACCTCAAACTAATTACCGCAGCATATAATAATTGACGTGTGACAAAGACAATCATATGCTAAAACTGCAACCAAGTTATTTTGGTTAGTATAATTATCTAATCGATTAAAAATTATTTATCATTATTAATAATATAATTTGGTGTACAACTTATTACAAATGAAGAAAGGTAATTGTATTGGCCCGAGTTTAAAAGTCTAGTTGATATAAAAATATGCCTAGCAAAAGAAAAATTTTTCCGTTTTTTTTATGAACCTTCAAGAAGGAACTTCACGTTATATAATTTGTAAGAATCTCAATTTAACTGACGAAGGCCGGTCTGTATATTTTCTTGCTTTACATAAAAATAATTGTTGATTAACCAAATACTGTAACGCCCAAAAAACTAAAAGCTTTTCGATATTGCATGATAATGAGGAAAAAAAAAAAAAAATTCTTTTTTTTTCCTTAAAAAATGACTTTAAATTTTCATTCCAATCTTTCAAAAGATCTTTCTTTAATATTAAATAATTCTGATGATTACAATGTTATAATTCAAGTTGGCAAAAATCAAGATGTGAAAGAAATTCCAGCACATTCAGTTATTTTACGTGCTCGTTCTCCTTATTTAAAAGCGCATTCTCGACTAAATGGGTTACAAAAACGGGTAATATGATTATGTTATATTACTCCAAGATGATTTTAAAGTAAGTTATATGTTCAATTATTTGATATTCAATATTAAGATTATATTTAATTTTCGTCCACGCACTCTATACAACCCTGTATTGTGTCAAAATGATATTTAGATACTTTGGATCATAAAGTAATAATAATACACATGGTTAACAGTCATTCAAAACACTATAATATATATACAGGAATAATATATATATGGTTAAAACTCTAATTTATAACTGGTCGAGTGTGAAGTGCACCGGTTAACTAAATTAATTTAATTTCTGGATTTTTGTTTTTTTTTTTCAAGATATTTACAGGTGAACTCGACTTGACAAACAGCTATGCGAAGATATTCTTGAGCTTTTGATTGCGTCTGATGAACTGCTTCTTGAAGAATTAGTTGAATATTTACAAGAATACTTGATTAAGCAGCAAAACAATTGGGTTCAACAAAATTCAGTTTTCGTTCTTAATAAGTTTGCAAGTTACAATAAGCTGCAAGATTTTTGTCTTGAATCCGTCTGTGAAAACATAAAACCTTTTATTACTTCTTTAGAAGACTCTCTCATACTGGATAAAGATATTTTTTATATCATACTTGAACGAAATGATTTGCATATTAAGGAAATTGATGTTTGGATTATTTAATTAAATTGGGTATTGAACAAACTTCTGGATTAGAAAGCGAATACAACGATGTAATCAAGTGGAACAATGAAGAATTAAAAAAAACTTTGAGTTCATTTATCCCTCTCATTCGATTTACGGAAATTTCTCCTGATGATCTTTTTGATAAAGTCTGTCCTTACAAAGATATCATTCCTAATCGTATTTATGAGGAGGTTGAAGACTTTTCTTATAAAGGTATATTACCAAAAACAATAACTTTACCGTCTAGAAAAGAAAATTTGAATCAAAGATCATCAAATCAAGCATGCAAATATTATTATCAATTGGATTAATAATAAAGATATACGTACGATAAATGATCCGCATTATGAATTTGAACTTATTTATCATGGTAGTTGGGACGGGATTAATAATTATTCATTTAAAAGTAAATGTAAAGGTCAAGTAATAAGTTTAGTTATAATTAAACTACAAGATTCATAAAAAATCTTTGGCGGTTATAGTTCCATTGGGTTTAATTCGATTGGAAATAATCTTTTATTAATTAATAATAGTGGTTGGCCATCTTATTATTCATCAAATAACTTTATTTTTTTCATTTGAAAATAGTGAATATGAAGATAAGTCGCGTAGTAAATAATTCTAAAGCTATAATAGATTATTATGACAATGGATTTAATTTTGGTCAGGGTTCATTATGTATGAGATATCAAAATTTATAGTATAATTTAAATACGGACATAGTTTATATTATTGAGGAATTTGAAACATTTAACGTAATACGGGTGTTACGATTAACATGTATTGGCGATCACAAACGATGATTTTTAACGAAATCATGAATGGTATTATCATGTATTATATCATTTTATCAAAAAAGGAAAAAAATTCGATACTGCGTATGGCAATATCCGAAGCCAGGCATTTAATTATGGTCGCACAAAATATTTTTTTCCTTCATCGGGTAAAAAAACAGAGAAAAGTATTCGCTGGACGATCCAAATACAAATACATCTCTAGATATACAATATTTAATTAAAATTATAAGATTGATATTTTATTTAGATTTTACATAGTAAATAGATTAAATTATTATTTTTTTTTTTTTTTGATTGGAAAATATGATAAATTGAATTTATTTATGAATTAGTGAAATAGTTTCATCATTATCATTATAATATATTATTCGTTATTTATTCGTTTCATCATCTTGTCAGTTTTTATCATTATTATTGATTTGTGAATTAAAAGCTTTTAAAAAAACACTACATACTATTTCTTTCCAAATGATTAATAATTATGCGTGTAACCTAATATATCACATTGGTTTATCATTATGTAAATAATATATTCATGCGTAACATAAATTGCATCGCAAAAAATTAATAATCATTTTAAAAAAAAATTCTGTAACATACGTATTTTTCAATTTGGTTAAACTCTATTTGTTATTTTTGTTTGTCGTACAACTGATACACCGCATAATTTTTTCTATTTATCGACAGAACCATTGTTTAATTTTTCAATTACTAATCAACTCAGATTTTTTATTTATTGATCATTTATGGTAAAGCGGGTTTTAAAAAAGAAAAATTGGTTTGTTATTTATGAAGTTGCTGATCGGAGATTGATAAAATAAAGAATTAAAATATATATTTTATTAATTTATATGCAAAAACGTCATCTTAGAAGGATTGGATTGGGAGTTAAATTTTATTAAGTGTTCAGAATATACGGATAAATTTATCGATTAGTCCGAAATCGTCAAATAGATATTTCAGATTTATACTTCGGATCGGAGTCAATACCTCCGACGGGAAGACGGATATCTATTTATCCGTCATCAATGAAAAACCAATTATTAATCAAATTTAATTTAATTTAATTAAACAAACCGATTCATTGTATCAAAAAAAGAATTTAATTTCTTCATTTTGCATACACCTGGTGGCACCATGATCAGGATGATCAGAGTACGAAATCCCATGTAGGTAATTACGTCATGTTAATGATCTTCCTGAATTTTTTGTATATAAATCAAAAAAAGAAATCAAAATTTTTACACTTTGTCCCTTTTTTTTAAAAAGAAAAAAAAAAGAAAAGTATGGCTTCAATTTTCCATACCAGTTTATCAAATGACCTTTCGTTAATTTTATGTGATTCTGATGATTATAATGTTATTATTCAAGTTGGTGAAAATCAAAATATAAAAGAATTTCGTGCACATTCGGTCATTTTACGTGCTCGTTCATCTTATTTTAAGGGTGCACTCTCGAATTATTGGATTACGAAAAAAAATGACATGATTATGTTTAATAAACCAAATGTTACTCCGAATGTTTTTGGTATGATTTTAAAGTAAGAATATATTTATAATTTTTTTTTTTTTTTTTATTAATTAATTTTTATTAGTTTAAATTATTAATTTAAGAAAAAAAAAATAAATATTTTAGATATATATACACTGGTGAACTTGATTTAACTAAGCAATCGAGTGAAGATATTCTTAGATTGTTGATTGCATCTGATGAGTTACTTATTGATGAATTAATCGAATATATTCAAGATTATTTAATTGAAAAACGAACTAGCTGGGTACGAAAAAATTTTGTTTACGTTCTTAATAATGTATCAAAATTTATTCGTTATAAAAAATTACAAAGTTATTGTCTCGAAACTATCTGTGAAGATCCGGAATCATTTATCACTTCGAAAAATTTTCTCTCGTTAGATAAAGAGATTCTTTATAGTATACTTGAACGAGATGATTTACAAATTAAAGAAATTGATGCTTGGGATTATTTAGTTAAATGGGGTATTGAACAAACTCATGGTTTTGGAAGTGGGAACAATGATAGAACAAAATGGAACAGGGAGAATTATGAATCTTTAAAGAAAACATTATATCCATTTATTTATCTTATTCGATTTATAGAATTTTCTATTACAGATTTTTTAGATAAAGTTCAACCTTACAAAGATATTATTCCAAATCATATTTATGAAGAAGTTAAAAACTTTTATTATATAGGCACCTTACCAAAAACAATAACTTTACCTTCTAGAATAGGAAAATTTGAATCAAAAATTATTAAACCAAACCTTGCAAATATTATAATTAATTGGATCAATAATAAAGATTCTCGTACTATAAATGATCCACATTATAAATTTAAACTTATTTATCGTGGGAGTCGGGATGGTATGAATAGTAATTCATTTAGATATAGATGTAAAGGTAGGGTTGCAAGTTTGGTTTTAATTAGAGTTCAATCATCGGGTAAAATTTTTGGTGGTTATAGTTCAATTGGGCTTAGTTCAATCGGGGATGATTATTCTATTGGTGAATATGGTTTTCGATTTTATGATGCATCTGATAATTTTATTTTTTCATTTGAAAATAGTAAAGATACTCAAAATATGAAATTAAGTCGTGTAGTAAATCATTCTAAAGCTATATTAGATTATACTGCGGGTTTTAATTTTGGTCGAAGTTCATTGTGTATGTCTGACCAAAATTTATATTTAAGTAATTATTATGGGAATTATGAAAATAATTTAAATACAAATACAATTTATACTATTGAAGAAATTGAAACATTCATCGTATCTAAGCAATAATTTCTTTATTTCCATATTTCAAATATTTCGAACAATTTTAAAAATAGCTTGTATAATAGGAAATATATATATATATATATACTGTATATGTGTAAAATTTTTAATTTAAATTAAGTAGAAAAATATAAGTCTTAAGTTTTTTATTATTATAAGTTAATTAATGTCATCATTCAAAAAGTAAGATGTATGATTCATATATAAGAGTTATTGATCGGAGGTTAAAATATCGGTTACCCCCGAATATATATATATATTTGATATTCTCGAATTGCGTTTGGTGGTAAATATTAAATAGTCTTTTCGATATTGGACTTTAGGTTGTTGGGTTTTTTTTCGCTTATGAATTTTCGATCGTAATAAATAATTATCAAGATTGATATTTCATCCATTACATTTATTACATTTAGTTTTAACATTAAATTCCATAAAACTTATATTTTTTATTCTAAATGGTTTTTTACTATTGAGTTCCATAAATTTATAATAAGTAGCGCGCAAATATTTAAGTACAATTACATATATTGCCTGTAGATCATCATGAATTATTTCCTGATTAAACTCGCAATAATTTAAATGAGCCTATTTTGTAATTAGAAAAAGTTTCATTCATCTCTTTCTTTCCTCGTCATTTTTTTCATTCCGATCTTTTGAACGACTTTTTTTCATATGATATTGATGATTTTAATATTCTTGTTCAAATCGGAGAAAATATTTAGTTATTTTATATACTTGATCACCTTATTTTAAAAAAACGGTTTATCGAATAGAGTTATATATATATATATATATATAATACGAAGGAAGTGACATGATTTTGTCTAATAAATCAAATAATTTTTTGCATGAGATTATGAAGTTAGATATATTTACATAGGTGAACTATAAACTTTGGTGTATTTTTATATGTCGCATCTAATGAACCATTTCTTGAAGAAGATTTAATTGGTCAACAATGTGATCGGTTCATCAGAAATTTCGGGATTGTGTACTGTTCATCAGAAATTTCGGGATTTTTTACTTAATAGCAATTCATTGTATTGAGTATATTTATTTGTATATCTAATTTATTTAAGGTCACTGTAGCTCAGGGGTAGAGCGAATCATTGTTAACATCGAAAAGCATTTCTTTCATTAGATAAAGATATTCTTTTAAGATTTCCTTAAACGAAGTGATATTCAGATTGAATTATTCATTACTTGGAATTGATTAATTAAAAGGATTATTGAAATCCTTGAAAATAGAGAAGTGAGTAAGAAGTATTTAGCATAAAGGAAACGATGATTCCTCTTTTTCGGCTTTTGGATTTTTTTTTTTTTTTTTTTTTTTTTTTTTTTGAATAAAGTCCGTCCTTATAATATCATTTTATTTTTTCGTTCATATTTATAAAAATCTTGAGAATTTTCTCATAAAACTAACCTTTTCAAAATTAACTTTACCACCTAAAATTGAAATCAAGCAATTTCTTAAGATTCAATATAGAACCTATAACTTACCAAATTTTTTTTTTTTTTTTTTATTTAGAATGCTCTGTTGAAGAATTTGATGAACAACTTTTGTACCATCAAGTTGATTATTACTGATTATATATACTGTATCAAATGTTGATCTAGAAAATATGGAGAATAGAGTTTAAAATAACGAAAAAGAAAGAATCTAGACGACAATCAATATTAAAAAAGACCAAAGAATATGATGGAATAGTGAAGAGGGGATGAAGGAGCTGATGAATTGATGAATGAGTGAACAGTCAACAAAAATGTATTTTAGAGACTCGAGATTTTTTTTTTTTTCGTCGTACGAAATTCCTTCATTATCAAGTTTTGGAATCGTTAGAAATTTACTTCTGTGTTAATAAAGAATTCCTTCGATTAGATAGTAGTAGACACAGTTAAATGTAAAAGATAACCACAAAGTAGGTCCTCTTTTTCGGTCAATATATTGCATAAACTTTGACGGGCAATACTAAAATGTTTTTTTTTTACCGGTTGATGATTTAAGGAACTCTTATTCAATATAGTTGTTAATTTAGATAATTGTTCCGAATTTATGACATTGTCACATGATGGATTGAAAGTATCAGCTTCAGGTACACAAAAAAAAAAAAAATCTCTTTTACCCTTTTTTTCAATTTTTGCGTCCACGAAAGAATGACGGCGGAGATCAAACTCCGTCAAAAACAATGGTCATATTGAAAATAGATGAGGAAACAGTTATTTGAAGATTTCTCCAAGTATATATCGGATGGCAACAGCATCAAATGAGCCAATTGTGGTTAGATTAAAACATTCATAAAATTTATTATTATTCTATAAAAATTTAATAAATGTATTTTAAAACATTTATCGTTTATTCCTAAATCAACTTTTTTTTCAAATTTCATTCATATGCTTATTTAATTAAAAGGTCATATTTAAATTCAGAATAAATATATATTACTGATTTGTTTAGGTATACTAACAGACCATATGAAAAGGTGATAAAGTAATAATGTGGAAAAGTGATAAAAATGTTCGGTATCCGGAGGAAAAAATACCCGAAGTTTCAAAATCCTGAAAGATTAGAATAAGAAAATTCCGGACATTCCGACTATAATTTTCGTATTTCCGGAAACGTGAACGATACGAACATTTTTCGACATTTTTTTTTTTTTTTTTTTTTTTCATCTCTGTATTAATAATGATTGAATTATCTTTTTGATTCAGTTTCTTAATATTCCAATGATCTGATGTTATATGTTATTTATGTTAAAAGTCTGAATGAAGAAGAGTGGAACGTCAAAAAAAAAAAAAAAATATGATAACATGATAATAATTAAAAATAAGCTAATTATGTAATTACACACTAGAAATTTATAATAAGATTTGTAATGAACGTGTCAAAAAAAAAAATAAGTGTTAATCATACATGTCTTTTTTTTTTTAATCTATGCTATTCAAATGAAGGTAGAAGAAACTATATTAGGAGATAATTAAAAATAGTTTGTTGAATTTTAAATTTTTTAATGGTCATGAACTCATGAACGTGATAAATAACTTAAATGTATCGTAACCGGTGATCATGAATGAAACCCAATTTGCCTTATCTCATTTTTTTTACAAGTATATATATACTTTCAACTTTGTCTCGTAACCTTTTTTTTTTTTTTTCATTTAACATGGAAAAAAATCTTAGAAGAACAAAATGACTTCGATATTTTATTCTAGTCTTTCAAAAGATCTTTCCTCAATATTAGAAGACGCTGATGACTATAATGTTGTCATACAAGTTGGAGAGGATCAAGATATGAGAGAATTTAAAGCACATTCAGTTATTTTACGTGCTCGTTCACCTTATTTTAAAAGTGCTTTATCAGGTCAATGGATTACGAAGAAAGACGATATGATTTTATTCAATAAACCAAATATTACTCCAACGGTTTTTGAATTGATTTTAAAGTGAGTTAAATTTTTAATTAATCAATAAAAATAATTTTGATGCGATTTTTTTTTTTTAACTTGACAATTTCATAATTTTTACTTTCTTTTTATTAAAAGATATATTTATACAGGTGAAATCGATTTAACAAATCTATTATGCGGAGATATCCTTGGACTTTTAACTGCATCCGATGAACTTTTACTCGAAGAATTAGTTGAATATTTACAGGAACATATTATTGAAGAACATAAATATCGAGTTCAACAAAATTTAATTCTCGTTCTTAACGAATTTACGAGATATGAGAGAATACGAAATTATTGTCTCGAATATTTCTGTGAAAACTCACATCTTTTTATTTACACTAAAAACTTTCTCTCATTAGAAAAGGATGCTCTTTATAGTTTACTTGAAAGAAATGACCTACAAATTAAAGAAATTGATACTTGGGACTGTTTAATTAAATGGGGTATTGAACAAATTCCCGGTTTGAATAGTGATGATATATCTGATATATCACAATTAAACGATGAGAATATTAATTCATTAAAAGATATCTTGGATCAATTTATTCCACTAATTCGATTTGTGGAAATCTCTAATAATGATTTTTTAAATAAAATTCAACCTTATAAGAAGATTATTCCTAATAATATTTATGAAGAATTTGAAAATTTTCATCGAGAAGGTATATTACCAAAAATCATGATCTTACCACCTAGAATAGGAAAATTTGGATCAAAGATTATTAAACCAAAACTTATGAATATAATTGTTAATTGGATTAATAGAAAAGATCATTATAATATAAATGACCCACATTATAAATTCGAACTCATTTATCGTGGAAGTCAAGATGGGATTGATAATAAATCATTTAAATCCAAATGTAATGGACGAATAGCGAGTTTAGTTTTAGTTAAAGTTCAAGATTCAGATAAGATTTTTGGCGGATATAGTTCTATTGGATTTAATTCATTAGGAGATGATTATTCAACCGTATACGGTTATGGTTTAAGAAAATATAATGCAGTGGGTAATTTTATTTTTTCTTTTGAAAATGAAGATGATGATCAAAATATGAAAATAAGTCGAGTAATTAACAATTCCGATGCGATATTAGATCATTTTGATTCAGGATTTAATTTTGGTCAAGGTTCCTTATGTATGATTGAACAAAATTTGCACGTTAATAATATTAGTCGTAGTTATGAAGATAATATAAGTACGGATATAGTTTATATTATTGAGGAAATAGAATCTTTTATTGTACTATTAAAGGAATAGTTTTTTTTTTTCCGAAACTTATTGGATAGTCACATAAGTTAATCTATTCTTAATTTATACTTGATTTTTTAATGAATTAGAATTGATGTATAGAAATATATATAAATTTAGAAATATGTTCCTTATTTGACATATATAAATGGAATAAAATCAGTTTATTTAATAAATAAATTATTTCATAAATAATAAATAAAAGATCTTGGCAAAAAATTTTTTTGACAAAGTCGATTATTTAGTCGATCGACGATCAAAGTTGAAAAACTATGTATGGTATATGGAGTATATGGGATATATGGGGGGTAAACATTGGGGGCATGTTTACAATTGTTACATAGTACAAAATATTATATATGACAAATAATATGTAAATCGTAAATTACGAAAAATGGTAGGATTTTCATTTGGGGGTCAATTTACATAATCATTTTGGGATTGTTATAATAGATAATTTGGTTAGCTCCGATTGAATAATCGTCAACCGGCTTAATTTTTTATAATTCTCTTTCTCCTTGGAATAGTCTAATCTTACGTTGGGTTGATTATCGACGACGGCGGTAAAATGACGAAAATGTCTAATTTTGTAATTTTCAACTTTCATTTAAAATTTACAATTTTGGGTTCATCCTCATGATTTTTTTTTTTTAATGTAAGAAATCGGTTTTTTTTTTAAAAAAAAAAAAAAAAAAAATGTCGGGATTTATAATAAAAATTAATCACCGATCATTAATAAAAAATCATTCCAATTTTCGTGAATTGCGGAGTTTGTTATTTTTATACATTTTTTTACCGACTGATTATGTTTATTATTATTTTAAAATTGTTTTCTTTTTTTTTTTTTTTTTTTAAAAAAAAAAAAATATGTATATATCCAGTAACTTTGATGATCACTTCTATTATGATACCGGGGTTTTAATTTTGTTTCACGTGATTTCAATACACGATGAAAACCCTAACATCACTGTGAAAAATTAAAAACGTTGTTTTAAATTTGTTACAAGGTTACATATGATCTTCACATAAAAAAAAAAATAGCAAAAAATAGAACGTTTTGATTAGTAAAAATTAAAAACGTGTTTTAAATTTGTTACAAGGTTACACATGATCTTCGTAAAAAAAAAAAAAAAAAAAAAAAAAAAAAAAAAAATAGCAAAAAAAAAATTTATTATTATTGTTTTTTGTTTAATAAAAATTAAAACGTGTAATTTTTAATTGTTGATCTTGTAAACCTGATTTTCTGTAAATAATATTTCGTTCTTTATCATTTTTAATATTTTACAAACACCGTTAAATACGTTGAATTATAATTTCAAATCCTTTACCTGGCGATTTTTTTTTAATTATATGTTCATCTTTTTTCAATAATTTGAAATTAAAGATCAACTTTAATTTTCTTTTTAACCATAGATATCTTTTTAACTTATTACATAATTCTTCTAATAAATATTATTAATAGTAAATCGTTTTTAATATTGTTTCGACATTCAACAACATTTTTTCGAAATTTTCAACTTTCTTGAGTAGAATAATTCCTTTACAAATCTTATCTTAACAAAAATTTTACGAAAGCTATGTGGAGTAGGGAATCATTCGGATTCATGTGTAACTAACTGGAAACAAATCCGGATACCAGGATTACGATTCGTCATTTACTCCCAAAATTTGCAACCTTAAATCATGGAAATTTTCAGGTGTGCATATAAATTTTAGGAGTTGGTTCTAAAGCAGTTTCTCGTATACGATGATTTGATCAAAGTATTCAATTTTGTTCACAGAATTTCTATATAAATATGGATATCAGCTTTTCATCACCAAAACTCATTTCGCTGAAGAACCATATCCCCGAGTGAAATTTCGCCAAAGTATCAGTTCATCGAATGAACATTCTACCGAAGAACTCTTTTACCGAAGATATTTCGCCGAACGGATGTTTCATCGAAAATGGTAGCGATCATCATTTTTTCAATTCTCTATGAAAATAAAAAAAATGTTTAAAGAGTGAACTCTTTTTAAATTATATTCATATTAGAATAACTTTATTTAGTTAATAATCTTATGATATTATCACTTTAATATTAAAGTTACTTTATATTGTTAACTGTTACATTAATAAGTAGACTCCTTTATTTTTCTGACAAATTTGTTCACGGAAGTGAAATATGATTAACGACAAAATATTGGACAAAAAACACTAATTTTACTACCATTTTCGACAAACTCCGAAAAATTTGTGAATTCACACGCGCACTATATGTAAAAGTAAAATAATAAATAATAAGAGCAATTAAATGGACAGGAAGGGAGTAAAAAAAAAAAGATTAACGACGAGGTATTAATCAGAAAACACCATTTTCGTCAAATCCGGAAAAATTTGTGAATTCACACGCGCACTATATGTAAAAAGTATAATAATAATAAGAGCAATTACAACTCAATATACGTTGCACCTATTGCGCTTCATCGTCAGTGAAATGGACGATTCTGGAAAAGGATTCTATGAAATGGAAACGAGCTTTTGAGTTTCGATGAAAAGACTTTTCTGTGAAATATCTTTTCAGTGATATGAGTGAAATGGCTCCGGTGAAGCGAAATGTACCATAACCAATAATGATCGTGTCATAACTTATAACCGGATAAATAAATCAACCGGAAAATTATCATTTTTTAACCAGTTTAGCCGGTTTACCGTCTTACGGTTAATTAACCGATTACCGTAATATTAACTGGTTCTAAGCTCTATTATCAGAGGATTCGATATTTAAACGGATTTCTGGAATATTTCTGAGTTGACAAATTTGTTGTGCAATATATTCTTGTTTGAATTATTCTTGAGACATATTAAAGTTTAAGTCATCATATTTGAATGGATAAATCAAAAAGCACTATTGAAATTTCCATTTGAAATCTGAGTTTCCAAATAATTGATTTGTGAAGTAGTTGAGGTAGCGAGATGACAGTTGTGATTGAGCATTATTAATAATCTAGGTAGGTATGATGCATAAGTAACATTATTGATGGAATTTTCTTGTCCTGAATACGATTGAGATAAGGTGTTATCATTTCGTAAATTATAAGGAATGAATTTTGAGAAATTTGTAAGTATGAATTATACTGAAATTAATCTACATAATTTGTCTGCCAGACAAAGAACTTGTAATTTCTTTTTTCCTTTCTTTAAGAAATAATTTCGAAAAGGATCGTGAATCATTTATTTTCATTAAATGATAAAAAATCCTTATGCGTATTCACGTACGCTGCAAGTAATCGTTGATTAACGTTTTCATTGATCAGAGTGCGTTAGTTGTTCTTCCGATAGGGAGAAAAAACAATATTTACGGGCTCATTTTTTTTTCAAAAACAATTAAATAAGGGAATACGTTTGGTAAATCCTTACTAAACCGTTTGTGTATAGTTAAATTATCTTATTCACATGACCATCCGGAACTTTCCTAATGTAAAATATAAAAAAATATGGGTAATTTCCCCATTTTTTTGATAACCACAACAAATTTCTATTTTTATTCCTATTTTTTTTTTTTTTTTTTTTTTTTTTTGCGAAAAAAGTAATAATAAATTTTATAATTTTACAATCATGCGTTATTGGTATAAGATGTAATGTCTGACTAGTTTAATTAACATTATTTAAATGCTAATTATATATTACTACACCACCTAAGATGCTAAGCATCATTTTCCCACTAACGAAATAATACAAATAAGATTCAAAAAACAAAATCATATCGACAATTTGATCATTTGAAAAGGAAATCAGCTGCTTTTTCAGAAAAACGCCACTAGTAACTAAATAATAATATCCACGTCTTTTTTTTTTTTTAAAAAAAAAAAAACGAAGTACAGTCAAACTCCGATATAACGATACGTCAGGACTCATATGAAATTTTGGAAAATATATCGTTATATCAAAATTATACCGATATTTATATGCTCTCATATATAGCGGGAAAATGAAATCCCATCGTTATATCGAATTTTTAATATATATCGGTATATCGGATATCGGTATATCGAGGTTAGACTGTATATGGAATAATCTTTTTAGAGTGGAATTCGTTATAATAACAAACATTAGTATTTTATTCTTGAGTCATACGTTATTTGTGAATGAGTCAAGAAATGAGCATAAATTAATAAAGCTCTACCGAGATAATTATTTACAATATGACTCGTTTTACAGAAATCTAAAATTAGCAAAGCCTGCTTACTCTGCGTGCTTATTCTCCATATTTGTTTCACAATGTTCTATTTTACTAATTAACCTTTTCAGTAAACTTGCTTGGCTATCGTAATGCCACCATTATAACAATGATTTTCATGTTCTATAAATAGAATTTAATATTAGTATATATAGAGATAGTAACAAAGATTTTCTAACAAGCAATTCATTAAAAAAAGTTCATATAAATCTAATATATTTTTCATAATACAATATAAATACTTTGCATTATCTTCATTTTCTTCACATAAAAATATATTTAGAGAGCATAATAGAATTCCACATTTTTATTATTTTTTCCAATATAATATTTTAAATAGCAACAAAATAACAACAAATAGACAAACAGCAGCATTATAAAATTGCAAAATGTTATTAGATTCTCAATACAACATTTTTACCAAATCAAACCTGGTTTATATACCATTATCAATAACAATCGCTCATACGTTAAATTTCATCGTTAATTCCCCTTTATCAACATGGAAAGAATTTCCTCCAAGATTACCTAATTCAGTTTATTCTTCATTATTTCTTACCCCATTATTACTATTTATGTCACTCACATTTGAACCAATTCAAACAAGGAAACGTTTTTACACATTATTATCTTTAGCACTTTTAGTTGTTTTAATTCCTTTAAGTTATCATGGAAGAGAATATCCTCCTCCGCTTAAAAATGCTTTTGTTGCTATTGCTGTGTTTCATGGATTGAAAATGTTTTTGTTCTTAAAATTTAATAGAGTGTATTTAAATCAAAAAAATTCAGAACAAAACAAGGAATTTAAATCATACATCTTGACATTCTTTAATTGGCGTCCTAATTCTTATATAATTCCTCCAATAGCAAACGAAAAAGAAAATCTATCGATTAATAATAATTCACCCACAACTTCACAAATTAACAAAAAATTGATCAATCGTTTAATGATTTTCATTGCAAAATACTTAATTTTTGAATTTAGCATTTTTACACTTATAATTTCCACTAAATGCAAATTAGAAGTTTCGGAAAAAGCGTATCAAATTCGTTTAGTAGAATTTATTACAAGTGGAATTCCTCCTTTTACATTGTCTTCAATGAGATTATATTTGAATTTTATTGGAATAATGTATTTATGGCTTTCATTAAATTATGATTTTATTACTATTATTGTTTCGATCATCTTTCGTTTCTTCTTTCATTCCACACCAGAGAATAATAATTACAAATCTATTTTAATACAATCTGGTCTTCTTACTCCTTCGGAGTATGTTTCTTTAAAAGAATGGATTATTACATTCTTATTTAATACAAAACATTTATTCAGTGAACCTTGGATGTCATCAAGTCCTCGTGATTTTTGGTCTACTCGTTGGCAATTATTAATTAATGAAGGTTTAAAAGAATTAGGTTATTATCCCGTTAAAAATTTATTTACTCCAATTTTTTCAAAGAAAATTGCAAATATTATGGGTGTATTAGGTGCTTTTGGCGTTAGTGCTTTACTACATGAATATCTTATAATTGCAAATTTTAATGTTTGGACAGGTGAACAATTCTTTTTCTTTATGATGCATGGTGTAATATTTATTTTATGGGAAGCTATATTTAATAATAAGAGTGAGGATACCAAAATTACAAAGTTTTTAAAATGGTTCTTATTATTAAATATTAATTTGATACTTCTTCCAGGACTTATAGAACCTTCTTTAAGAAATTTTAAATTTTCTGACATTTCATCTGTTTCGTCATATTTTGCTAAAGAGTATTTGAAATTTTAGAAAATAAATAATATATATATATATTTTTTAAATTACTGGTTTGATAACTGCGTTTGGCAATACATCTTCACGTGAAATACGTTGAAATTTAATTGGCTAATTTTTTGTTATTAAATGATCAAATTATGTAATTGCTATTATTTCGTTTATTTGTTCGTAATTACTTTATAAAAAATATAAAAAGTTTTTATTTCCTTAAAGAATAAAAAAAAAACACACGAAAATCTCTATAATCAAAACGTCAAGCAGCCCACTACTATTTCTTTGATGAAGATATACAGTAAATTATAATTATCGTTTATTACCTGTTTGGAGGTGCCACAAACCATTAGTAGTATCCTGAAGGAGACTATATGCAAGGATTTATGCTTTCTGAAAGAGGCCTTTAATATATTTCAGTTAAAGAATAAATATTCTATTATCATGTTTTCATCAACCAATCATGTTAAGGTTTTTTTTTTGTTAAATAGTAAGATTTTAAAATTGCCAACAATATTAACAAGTTAACTTAGTCATAATGAAGCAATATTAAATCTCTAGTATTGAACTTTGAATATACTAATATTAATTATGAAAAGAGAAAGATAATTGACTTTATGAGAAGTGTTCAAATTATTAAAGAGCTAGATCAAATTTTTAAAGCGTGGTAATTTATCGTTATAAATAAAAATACTGTACAAATATTAAGAAATGTTAAAATTTGCAAAATGTCATCAATCATTACTCAATTTAATCTTACTTTGACCCAATACGAAAATAACATAAAAATGACCAATGTGTCAAAAACAACTCTTTGATTCTGTAGATTACATAATTCTGTATCAGTCATACAAGTACGAATTGTCAGCAATCACAGCTATAATACTCCATAAATCATACTAGAATAAATAGCTTAACTTAATAAATATTACAGAACAAAAATTAAAGCGCCCTTAAGCAAATCTATGCATTTAAATTACAAATATTTTTATACTTTGAAAATATAATTACAAAACATTTATTTAATAAGATAATTTAATATAAATAAATGTTATCATTGATTTTATGCTGATTGAATGGTAGTAACGGATAAACAAATAAGTAATGGGTTAACAAACAAGAATCAGGTGAATAGAAAAATGCGAAAATAACGTTTATCACGAAAAATCAGAAGGGATCTACACGTTTATTTACTAAGTGACAAATAACATATAATTATCACGTGACAAAATAGTGATGATTAAGAGGTTGTCCGGGATTTTGGATTTTGTTTGACGACATTGTGACCGAAACCCGTTCCGAAGAAGCTTTCGCTTCCAACTTCTTTGAACCACACAAACGTTTGATAATGAAATCTTGTTAAGTACAATTTACATCACAAAGTTTTCTACTCACGTGACTTTTAATTTCGGCCTGAATTAGAATTTGAAAATTTTTGTTTGACCTTAAAGACTTAAATGAAAAGAGACAAAGTATTTTTTGTTTATCTAGTGTTATAGCAGGAATAAAGATAGCATCTAAAGAAATTCTAAGATCTCAATAATTATGAGAATAGAGATTAATGATCTCGTTAAACATTGAAATCGGAGATCACTGTTTGTGATACGAAGGTTTATTTTATTATTTATGTTATTACTTACGCCTGGTTACACTATATCTGATTTAGTATATTTAATAAATTTGTCAGTTATTTTGAAACTGTACCTTGTTACAGAGTACCGACGGTGGCTGCAGTTATTTTTAATTATTGTAAGTGTTATCTATTTAAACAAAACTCCTATTTGATGGATTACATTTCATCTTTTATTTTTAGTAGGTAATCACGAGATAATAGTAACTAGAAGCGTTTTGGAAGTAATTTTTCGTGAATAAGTTCGATATTTTTCTTGGAAAAAAATTAATTTTTTTATACTTTTATCTCGCATTCCTTGATTAAAATTTGTGGGAAATAGAGAAAAGTTCGACCAAAGTTTAATTATAGACTAATGACGATTGATAATTGAACTAATAGACCAATAGACTGTCCATTATAAATCTTTCGATTTATGTTTAATTCTTTAAATTCAATGGGGTACAACACCAATTTTTTTTTTTTTTTTTATTGCATGTCAGTTAATATCTAAAACTGAATTTCTAATTAAAATGAGATCGATAATCTTCGGTTTTTAAATGACATTCCAAATAAGTTCAAAGATAATCTCATGCATGATAGTGTTTTCGTTATTGTTATTTACTATGTTATTTACTATGTTATTAGGATAAAGGATAACTTAAATAGGACAAACTATATATTTATGTACGGATACACCTCACGCTGCGATACATTTTATTGAATCTATCTTACTAAAGATGGCACTAGGCAGCAGAAGATATTTCGTTTAATTACTCATCGGCAAACCTACCGTTAATTACCAAAATCGACTTTTCCCCTTTTAGTTGGTTTATCAGATGATCTTGGCGTATTTAACATGTGATTGTTCACGCGACTCAAATAACGCCCAAATTTTAATTCACATACAGCGATTAAACTTGCTCTCATCTACTTAGTAAATTATTTCATTATTCATTAACAAAGAATTTTATCAAGTTATACATATGGGTATATTAGGAACATGTAAAGAGTGTAATCAAGAATATATCTCGTATGAATGGTGTAAAGCATGTAACGTAAATCATTTTCGACAAAATTTTAAAAATTGGACTAGTGGTAATGATGATATTGACGAATTCATTCGAAACGCTCAGCTATCAGCTAAAAGCCATCACAGGATATCAGAATGGATACCATACGAGAGATTTTATAATGTTAAATTTATTGCTAGTGGTGGATTTGGTAAAATATATAGTGCAAATTGGATTGATGGTTATATAATTAAATGGAGTAATAAAATTCAAAATTGGGAAAGAGAAGGTCATCAAATGACTGTAGCTTTAAAAAGTTTAAATAATTCAGAAGATGTTACACAAGAATTCATTAGAGAGGTATAAATTAGTTTATTTAATTAATTTGAAATGAATACTAAGTCTTATGACAAATCATTTTTTTTTTAATAGATTACATTACACCATAAAATTGGGGATATGGATGCTTTTATTGTTAAATTTTACGGAATAACTCAAGATCCCGAAACAAAAAATTATATGATGGTATTGGATTATGCAGATCGTGGGAGTTTAAAAAATCATTTAGACAAGAATTATGGTGAATTAAAATGGAATGACAAGTTACGTGATTTATGGCGTATTGCGGTCGGGATTGAGAAAATTCATGAAAAAGGATTAATTCATCGAGATTTGCATATTGGAAATATATTAAGTTTCTCTTCTAAAGATGCTTGTATAACCGATATGGGATTATGTAAACCTGCAAATAATGATGAATTAAAAAATGCAGAAAATAGTATATATGGTGTTTTACCTTACATTGCACCCGAAGTTTTAAGAGGAAAAAATTACACCAAACCTTCTGATATTTACAGTTTTGGTATAATTATCTATGAAGTAATTTCTGGATTGCCTCCGTATCATGATGTAAGCCATGATAAAAATTTAGCAATAAAAATTTGTCAAGGACTTAGGCCAAAGTTTAATACCAATGTACCACAGTTAATTGTGAATTTAATTAAAAGATGTTTAGATGCAGATCCATTAAATAGACCAATAGCGAAAGAAATCAAAGAAATTTTATGGACATGGAGGATAGAAAATAATTTGGAATTAATTAAGCAGATCAAAGAAACAGAAAAATTTAATTCTAGCCAACAAAGACTTTCAACTAGCTTAAGGCTATCTTTTGAGTCACATTCAGAAGCTATTTATACAAGCAGATTACTAAATTTCGGTGATCTTCCTAGTCCAAAAAATTCAGATGATTATTATGATAATTATGGCAATATAATAAGCACGGAATTTACGGGTAATTAACGGAATTTTAGAATTTTTACTAACTAATATATTCAAACCAATTAATTTGAAAATATCAAATACTTAGAATCTTTACTTAGTGTTTCTCAATTTTCAATTAGTGATGATGCAGGTATATTGTAAATTTCATTTTAGTTTATTTTGATTACAGTAATGATAATTTTAATTAATTTTTTTTTATCATATTGCACTCGTACCACTCGTAGAAAAGTTATAAATAGTGGTTCATTAGCTAACAAAAACATTCAGGATATGTATTTTTTTTTTTTTTTTACCAATATCAAATAAAATATCCTGAAAATATAATATGTTAATACGTTAAAATCATATACACCCGAACGATTACATAATAGTTATTTGTAAACATACATATAATAAAAATTATCAATTTTGAGTTAGTTGTATTCTTGATTCTTGTTACAATGTTACATGTACTTCTGTATATTCCTATTCAATAAAAATAAAAGGTAAATTTTCATTTTCATAATTTGAACCGCGCGATTCTAAAGAAAAAGGTAATTTTTTTTTTAAACACACTTCTTTAGCAGTAGGAACTACATAAATGAAAGTTTTTTTAGCCTAAAAAAACAAATGTTCTTTTTAAATTTTAATAAAAAAAAAGTAAATGTTCTTTTTAATATAAAAAAAAAAATAAATGTTCTTTTTAATAAAAAAAAAAAAAGAATGCGAAAAATCAAATAGAAAAAAAAATCTAGGAGTAAAACATTAATTATTTTTTCTTTTTTTTTTGCAGTGGCATCATCAGAAGAGTTTAACGAGAGAAGAAAACGCAATTTGCAAATCACTTTTTTAATATTAATAGCAAAAAATTAAACTTTTAAATAAACCTTGAGATTTTAAATGCTATTGTTATCGGCATTGGACGATTTGTGCCGATACTGCATACCGGACGATGATTTGCCGATTGGTGACAATTTAGTCGAATGATGCCGATATAAGGATGGATAACGTATTCACATGGTGGCTATGTATATTAGAAATTTTTTTTTTTATTTATTTATAATTATGTTTATTTATATATTTATTTGTATTTTTTATATTCTATTGTAACAATCGGTAGATACTAATAAGCACAAAATTAGCACAATAGTATTCGTCGTTAACTCGCGTAGTGGCTTATAGTAAAAATCGCCCTAAAATCATTAATTAATAGTCACATTTCCCCTTGTCACAAATGAAACGATTTCGATTGTTAATGTGATGTATTACGAGATGCGAGATCTAGATGAGAAAAAAAAGAGATGAAGAACAGTTATAAAAAGAGGAAGAATTGTCGATAATAAAGAAGAGACAAGGATAAGAGAAAACTAGAAAAATAGTTATAACCCTTCCCTATCATCCACATTCGCCCTCTGTCTACCGGTGTATTTATATTTGTTAATAAAATATACATTGTTTCTGTCATATACATTGCATAATTTCCTTTTGCTTTGTTATATTAATGATTCTTGTCCGAGTTGTTGCATCTTGAATTATAGCCACTTGTTAGACGTATTGCTCGACGATTCTCAGCGTGTAGAAAGAAGAAATCGCCGAAATACCTGCTGAAAGAGGTAGAATTGTGCTCCAATCGGAACTAATCCAGGAAGAACATTCGGTAACACTATGATCAAACGATAATACACTAAGATATAGTGATTATGAAATAATTTAATGCCGAATTCTTAATCGTTTCGAATAGCAATTGATATTTGGTAAGCGTTATCTATTTTTATGTTAAGTAAGAGAATCGAAATATTTGAATTATATTTTCACATACATATTTTCTTTCGCCGATTCACGAGGATTAAATTGTACAAAAAAAGTGGAACGTTTTCTGCATCTACGTTGCCTCATTCCTACCTACATTTGTATAGTTCTTTATAAAATTCCATTTGCGCAACCATAACCATTTGGAGGGATTCTTGGCTGTAAAAAGCAACATGCCTTTCAGTTATAATGCTAGTGTCCATCTGTCCATCTGAGCGTCCCTTAACATTTCTTTTACTTGTTCTCTTGTAATAAATGAAAGAGTCACGATTTTACATACCTTTCAGAATAATAATTCGAAGGAATACTGAAAGTAGTTCTCTTAGCTCGAGGATAATTACTTTACCTAAAGGAAAAGTGCTGTACAGACTTTATTATTATTATAAGTATAATTCACAAAAATTTTATTTGTACAAAAAAAAAAGCATTAAAATAATGCAACGTCTGAATTCCCAGGTCTGTATGTGAATGTTTATAATTTATTTTCTAACTATAGTAAACAGTTTTTGTTTTTACCATCCTTTCAAGAATACCAATAAAAACCGGAAAAAATAAATATTTTATTAAGTTTGAGTGGAAAAACCTGTGTTTTGTCTTTCTCGCATTGCGTATATAACCGTGCGTGTTTCATGTATGTATGTAAATAGTACGTATTGAAAACAATGTATTTTGATTTTACAAAATAATTTCCTTCTCGTTTTGATGCAATTGTTGCATTAGTTAATTTCTTAATTTTACAAAATAGCATTAGTCGAAATAACGTAAATTATATATATGCCCTATTCGTTTATTTATATAGAAAAGAGAGAATAGTATGTTCGCTGTATTCAGTGAAAATGATTTTAAAAAATATTATTTAAAACGTTACCTCTCCATTATTGATATACATTTTTGTTTCGTTCTAACATCATGAAGCTTATAATTATTCCTCGTTTACGAAACAGATAAGAAATAATAAATGACAACAGTTGCGAAAAAGACATATTTGACCTATCATCTCGAAAATTTTTGTGCATGGGATCAGTAAATTTTTTATTAATAATTCAATGCTATATTTAATAAATAAATCGTTGCTTAAGGCAACAACTAATACATAAAAAATTGCGAATATATATCGCTTTTGCATGATGTGAATTATATACAGGTATATTTAGGATCATATCTTCTTGTCTTCTTCATAACTAACTATTTACAAGATACACGAGTATACTCTTTATATCGTTGAATTTTTACTCAATATTACGAAAACTCTTTGGAGTTGAACCTAATATTGTTTTGTTCTATAGATGATTGTTCCTATAAGTCGTTTATCAACTTGCTTTGTCAGTTTTCTTTCTTTAAGTGCCAACTGATTCTTGTCAGATTGGCGCGGTGGTGCATTTTTATCCTTTATCAAAGTTTTAACGTTTTCTGCTTGAAAACCGTATACTGAGGCGTTATCATCAGCTTCGTTAAATATCCCATTGCGAGATTTTCGCACTACATCCTTCCATTTCTTAGGGTCTCGACTTAGATCAAGATGATCGTATTTTAGCAATAATTCTTTAGGAATATCGTACACGAATATTACACATGAATTTGGGTTCATATAACGTTTTCGTCCCCACTCGACTGCACACCTAAAATCATCATTAAGGTGAAATGATGCAGATCTACCAAAGTCCTGGTTTCCATAGCATCTACCTACATCAATACCACTTTTAATAATAGACTCAGCGTGGTTTCGGTTAGTAGTGTGAAAGTAATAGGTATGATTGTCAGAGGATGAGCATGATTCGGACAAAAGTAGATTAAGCTCCTCGTCATCACCACTTGCTGGCATTTTATCTACAATAAAAAGATTTGATCCTTCATATGAAACCGCTTTATTTGCGGATGCACTTTCAATAAAAGCAATAAATTCGGGTGAAACAGGGTTGGTTTGTTGTGAAATCCATTCATTAATCCAGTACCGAGGTGTCTGATTCTGCAAGTAGTCTTCTGAAACACTATTGACAATGGTATCAGCCGTTTTTTGAGTGATTGCGAAACAAGATGCCAACCAAATACTTGGCGATATGTCTTCGTTCCAGGTGTTGTTCTCCATTTCCGAAACATAAGAAAAAAGCCAATATTCGGGTGTCTGAGTAGCTAAAATATCATCTGAAATAGAAGAAAGCCATTGAGAAAATTTATCCCGAATAAAACCAACCAGAACAGCTTGATTCGTAATATATTCTCTTTCGTCCATATCCTCTGTAGCCATGTTCTCTGTAGCCGTATTCTCTGAAGCTATATTCTCTGAAGACATTGACATTTGTTCGGTTCTAGACTCTTCTGGATGTACCATAATGCGTTAATAAATAGATAATTCTCATTTGAATATTCAAATGTGGTAAAGTTATACGAACCTTCTAGATTTAATTTGTTCATTTTTTCAGACATGTCCTCATTCAGTTTTAGTTCTTGCTTCAACGTTTCATAAGATTTATCTCCAATGAAAAAATTGTAACGTTGCTTTGGAAATGGAGAATATTTTCTCTATGGAAAGTATATAATTAGTATGATTAAAGTGTTTGAACACCTAATTACTTAAATTGCAAATACCTTAAGATATGCCTTCATAAATTTATTGAAACTAAGGAATATTTTTTTATTGTATTCTATATATGCCATTCCATTGCGTGCAGATACTTTGCCAAGGGGTTCTTTTTCATTCGTTGATTTCTGAAATGTAACTTCGTCGTTTTCGTGAATAAGATTATAATGGAACGCACGTTGTAGCATCAATTTTCCTGATAAAGAAATTAAAGTGAATATTTCATCAAACTTTTAATGATAAGAAACTGTTCGGACGTGATTTTTTCACCTATTCTTTTTCTAATGCTCTTAATTTGTGTCAAAAGGTCCCCGAGATCCAACTTCGAAAAACGCTCAGGTTCTTCGAATAATAATTCTTCTCCGGTAATATTAGCCTCCATTAATCTGACAGCTTGGCTGGAATTAAGATGTATACCACAATGTTCAAGTCTGTTCCTAATATCTATTGGTGCTTTTATACGGCAAATTTTTTCCCAATATCTCTCTTCATTAAATCTTTTAATCAATTTTTCTATTTTTTTAGCTTGTTCATGCATAAGTTTGAGCGAATTCCTGAGTTCTTCATATTTTAAGTGAAGAAATGCATGACCATCGATATTTTTCTGGTAGAAAATTTTAGAATCTTCGGTACCTATACAATTTTCTTTTTGTAAATACGAAACAACATTATCTGTGTTAAGATCATAAATTTCTTCAAAAGATTTTTGAGTTAACAGCATTATGAGGAACTTTGATCATTAAATACGATTAATGGGTAAAAGCTTACATGAAAAAAAAAAAAAATGTAACAGAAAATAATTGGATTTTGTTACTGCAGGGGTATGAATACGAGAATATGTCACATCATTACTGCGGAATAGCCTGATACGTATGACAATAGCGCAGTATATACGTGATATGCGAAGGAATAATTGAGTACTGACAATTATTAGTAAACTTTCGTTTATTTATCACATATAGCAACTAAAGCCGGTGGTTTAACAGAATTCAGAAAATGAGAAAAGGTTAAAAGGGATAAGAAGCAGAAAAGTCGACAGGCACTCCTTATAACATACCTTTTTTGAGCAAGACAGCAGCTAAACGTACACCGAGGCTTTTTTAACTTAGAAATCTAACTCGTGATTTTGTTTAAAAAAAAAAAATAAAAAAATGAAGCAAAAGTCTGTACTGATTAATTAAATTGAAACAAATATTCATCAAGCCTTGATTAAAAAGGGAACGATAGGCATGGTTGTGATTTCGTGTAAGGATTAGAATCGAATCGTTCCGATTAATTGTTTCTAATTGATTGTACCACCATTAAATTTTTGTGGCAGAGCAATTCTAAATTTAACTTTTATTTATTATGTTTTTTTGTATTAAAATACAATGCTTGTTACAATATCACAATGGATATCAGTGATCGGTGGTAACTGGTAACCCTGGCCAAGCTTATAATTCCGGCCAGAATTAAACTTTTGCATAACACAATTAAAAAAAAATCGGGTAACTGGCTAATTTCGTAATTCGGGCCGGTACTGTAGTATCGATTTTGATTCGATTTTCGATTTTTGTAGAATCGATTTCAATCCCCAATTTCGTGAAACTTTCTGAAAGTACAAAGGTTATTTATTAGGTTTATCGAAGGCGTTATTCGCTAAGATATTGTTTAAAATATGGCTAAGATATTCCTAATTCTGTTATCCTGGTTGTGAATATACACATTATTACCGTTGTAATAAAAGTTCTTATTTGTAGTTTATTTAATCTCGTTTGATGGCACCAAACTTTAATGATAAATATTATTGTGTGATTGTTGATTATCTAGTTCGAAGAAAGAAGCCTTTTCTCATCGTCTAATAAAATCTATTGAATTTATTAATAAAGAATTATCAAACTATACATATGGGGTGTGTAAAGAGTGTAATCAAGAAAATACTTGTGTAAAGCATGTAAACGCAAAACATTTTTGAAATTGGACTATCGGTAATGAAGATATTGATAAATTTATTCAAGATGCTCAGCTATCAGCCAATAGTTATCATAGAGTAATAGAATGGATGCCTTATGATATATTCTACAATATTCTATATAATGCAAATTGGATTGATGGATATATTAGTTATTGAGATAATAAAGATCAAAGAAAAGGTCATAGTTCTGAAAAGTTAAAATTATTCAGTGTTGTGACACCAGAATTCATTAATGAGGTACGTATTATTTAATGAAATTGAATAAATATTAACCAACTAACTAATGAACAACATAAATGTGTATGTAGATGGAATTATATTATAGAATTGAAAATGTGAATATTTGGGTAACTCGAGGCTTAAAATGGGATGAGAAACTACGTGATTTATGGCGTATCGTAGTTGGGATTGAGAAAATTCATGATAAAGAATTAATTCATCGATTTGTATATTGGAAATATACTAAGTTTTTCTTAGTGTACTTGTATAACCGATATGGGATTATGTAGACCTGAAGATTATGGCGAATCAGAAAGTAGTATATACGGTGTTTTGCCTTACATTACCCCCAGAAGTTTGAGAAGACAAAATTACGCCAAAGCTTCTGATATTTCTGGCTTAACTCCATATCATAGTCTAAGCCATGATAGAAGTTTAGCAATAAAAATTTGACGAGGACTTAGGTAAGATTTAATATTAAAGTACCACAATTAATTGTGAATTTAATTAAAAGATGTTTAGATATAGATCCATTAAAACGATCAACAGCAGAAGAAATTAAAGGAATTATATGGGCATGGAGGATAGAAAATAATTTAAAAAATCAAAGAAGCAGGAAGAGAACTTCCTAGTCCAAAAAATTCCAATGATTATTATAATAATTACGATGATATTAATAAGCGCGAAATTTTCAAGTGTAATTAATGAATTTTTGTAATTTCGGCTAATTCAATTGATTCCGTGGTACTTATACGTATCCGGATACCATCTTACGTAATTTTCTTTAAGCATCTACCCCGAAGTTAATATTTTCGAGGGGTCCTGAGTAATTGCAGAACTTCGTTTTGATCGGCTGTGTATTATTTTTTTTTTTTTTACGACGCTTAAAATTTTTTCCGTACTGCATCCAATTTATACGCAATCCTTGACTTTTTCGTCATCTTTATGTTCAATGATTCGTTCTTCGTCTTCTATTTCAGAACCACGTGACTATATTTATACGTTTCGCTTCTGTCACTAGTCTTCAAATAGTTTGGAAGATGGCCGTACGCAACTTTGTTCGCTAAAGTCTGTATTTGCCAAAACTTCATGTAACCGTCTTGTAAAACCATCTTTCGATAATCGATAGCTTTCTCATGTTTGCGAAGTTTTCTGTCATCAATTCTTTTATGTTACATTAAGATTTTTAAAACTGTATCTAGACCATATTTTTGTTTTCCGCCGCTAGCTTGTTAGATAAAAATTTCGTTTTTCTTTTTACAAAAAAAATTTTGGAAAGATCAGCGGGAAAATGAAATTATTATAACATTGCTTCAATTAAATAACTTTTTATTTGAAATGAATAAAATACGAAACTTTTGATAATAAATATATAGAATGTAAACATTGATTCTCCCAGAAATTACATTACTTTCCCATTTTTCACTGTAAAGATTTAACAATTCACCTGAACTGCTGAACAGGAACCGGTTACTTAGTTACTAGTCCTGTTCATCATCGCTGGTCAGATTGATTTTTTCGTACTACTCAAAATTTACGAGTATAATTATGTTAAATCGAGTGAGAAAGAACATTAGCAAATTGAATTTGATTGGTCGGCATAGTGCTTCTTTTTTTTTTTTGAATCTAAAAAAAACTAAGTTTTGTTCGGGAGTTGCACAAGAAGATCAGTCTAACTGAAAAAATTCACTAACATCTGAATTCTTTCTGAATAGAATGACCTTGATTATAAATATAACATTAGTAACGTCACAGATTACTCATTTTAGATATAAATATCTTTAATGGACGTTTAATAATTGCCACATCAATTATTAAAAAATGCGGAAATACTTCTATATCATTGTTTACGAAGATGTAATGTGTAATTTTTATCTTAAATTGGTTAATTAGTACGCATTAAAGATGTTTTTTTTAAAAGAAACTCTCTTTAAAATAAAATCAACATTATTAATCAAAAAATGACCAATTATTAATAATATTGAAACATGTTTTTCATGTGTCTGAGATCTTTTTCGCTTATGCTGATATGTAACTATGAGAAAAAAAAAATTAAATTGATTAATAATATATAAGAAAAGCGAAATATATATATATAGGACGAAAATTATCCGTGTTAAAAATAAAACAAAAAGAAAAATCTTTTAATATTTTTGAATAATGTCTCAAAAACCTTTAATTGTTGTAAGCGGAGCCACTGGTAAGTGTTTGTTTATGTTGAACAGAAATTAAACATTATTATATATAATTAACGTTGAATTCTTAAATTAAAAGGCGCTCAAGGTGGATCCGTTGCTAATTCACTTCTCGCTACGGGAAATTACAGAGTTCGGGCATTAACTCGCAACCCGAATTCAGATAAAGCGAAAAAATTGGCATCTAAAGGAGCTGAAGTATTTAAATGTGATCTATCTATTAGGGAGGATGTTGAGAAAGCTTTAAGTGGTGCTGATATCGCTTGGCTTGTTACTAATTTTTGGGATCCAGTAAATATTAATAAGAATATATATATATTTTTTTATATAGTGTGATGATACTAATGATATTTTATGTAAATTTAGTCAATTAGTGGCACAGACGTTAATGAAGAAGAAAGACAAGGTAAAATGTTTGCAGATATCGCTAAAGAAAAAGGACTTAACTGGTTAATATTCAGGTAAATATATTACATAATTTTTCACACGTGCTCTTTATTCTTCGTGTCAAAATTTATATCCTAAATAACAATATTACTAGTTCTCTTCCTGAATCTACTGTTGAATCTGGCGGAAAATATCCTGATATTACCCTATTTTCTGGTAAATATCATGTAGAAGAATACATTAAGGCATCAGGAATTCCGAATTCGACATTTGTTTATCTTGGTTTCTACTTCCAAAATTTTGGATCTCCTAGTTTTATTCCTTTTGTTCCGAATGAAAATGGAGAAATTGAGCTTGTTGTTCCTTATTTGGAAGAAAGTGATAAGCTTCCTATGGTCGATGCCGAAAATGATACTGGTGTACGTGTTTATTAATCGAACTTAGTTTTTTTTTTTTTAAAAAAAAAAAAGAACAAACTTAGTTAAAAAAAACAAATGAAAAAATTTTTTCTAGCCTCTTGTTGCAAAAATTATTGAGGAAGGACCAACAAAGTGGAATGGTAGACAAGTTCCTGTTGCTGCCGAGAACGTTAGCTTTAAACATTTAATTGATGTATTGACCAAAGGTAAATATAAATAATTTTATAATATTGTAAAGTAGATTAACAAATTTAATTATTTTTTATATATAGTTACTGGAAAAAAACATAAATTGAAAACATTGAGTGATGATGATATCGCCAAATCATACTCTAACGCATACAGTGAACCATTGAAGCAAATGGTAAATATAATTTTTTTCGTTTTTTTTTTAATAAAATATTTATTCTATTTTTTTTTTTTTTTTTTTATAGTTCAAATTTAATAAAGATTTAGGAGTTTTTGGAAAGAGTGATCAACTTCAAGATATTTCTATTTCCAAAGAACTAAATCCAACCATTAAAACCTTCGAGCAATATGCTTATGAAACTTATGGAAAAGCAAAGTAAAAATGATAAATGTATTATAGGAGTTCTTTTATCATTAGTTTACATTCTTTAAATGCTTACTAGTGTAATCAGTATAAATAAATATAAATAAAGATTGAAAAATTAGGACCCAGAAACATATATATGGGGTGAGGTTCAATAATGCGTCGACATCATATGCTGTTGTCAGATTGCGTATTTTTATCAAAATTTTTATATATAAGGAATCTAGTTTGACATAAATTTGATGACCATATACTGTATATCATATATATCACAATAAAATATACTTATTTGTAAAATATACAATCGCGTTATTAGCTTTAATTAATAAAACATTATCTTTAAAATAATTGATGTACAAACTAGGATAAAAAAACAATGAAAAAAATTTGTTAAAATGATGTTACTGTATATATAATAGTTTTTACAAATATCATAGCAGATAGTAATTTCGTAAATTAATCTGAAATTTTATTTGCGTAATTTTGCAAGATTTTTAACATCAAGAGTTAAATTTGCGTACCGTCCATATGAAAAACCCTTGCCACCTGACCCCTATATATATTTCTGCCTTGAAAAATTCGTTTAAGAAAAATTTTTATTCCAAAAAAAATTTTTTTTTACAAAAGAAAAATTATCGATCAAAATAATAAGTTTATCGTATCGTCCTTCAAAAAAAATATGCTGTGACGACTTAAGATGTAAACGATGAGAAAATTGGTCTTAAACGGGTTCCAACAGACGCGTTAGAGGCAGCTCCTCCTATGGAAGAGTCATCAACCGTAACGACGGACGTGAAATACCAAGCATAAAGCACAAAAGGTAATAGTTGAGAAACCCCAATCTTCGCCTCCATCATTACCAGAGAAAGATTTTGCCACTATATTTAAAGAATTAGCGGATAAGGTGCACAAGAAATCAGAAAATGAAAAGGGTAAACTAGTCGACTTAGGAAACGAGACAAGTACAAAATCGGAAGTCACGTCAGAGATGTTTCCTGAATCTTCCGGCGAG
The DNA here is from genome assembly GCA_015698045.1 of Rhizophagus clarus. NCBI lineage: Eukaryota > Fungi > Glomeromycota > Glomeromycetes > Glomerales > Glomeraceae > Rhizophagus > Rhizophagus clarus. The sequence continues at coordinate 1,040,118 of BLAL01000169.1, read as the reverse complement.
CCCAAGATGCAAGAAGTGCGTAAGTTTACATGGGATAAAAGTTGGGATGGATTTTTGGATAAGCAGTTATTTACATAGTATAATAACCAAATGATTCGTAGTAAGTTTTTTATAACGATCTTGTTTTTATTACACAAAAAATCATGGTAGTGTGTATGTTGTATATAGATTTAATATTTATAGATTTAAGTTTTAGTTAAAGATCGCTTGCGATCAACGTATTTGATCTCGTATCAGATACACGTAAATTGGTATATAGTGAAGTTTGTACGACTTTTCTAATGTATTTTGACTTAGTATTTATGTTCTCCCACATAATGACCAATAAATAAAATGCATTTACCAATAAAAAAAAAATATGCTGTGAAAGTGAATAAATAAAAAAAAACTAGCCATAAATGTTTTAATAAAAGAATAAAATAGGCGATGATTTTGCAATAAAACACATTTGAATCATGATTGGATTCGAAAGGAAAACGAAAAAAAGATGGACGCAATCGATAAATATGACGCTCACGGGATGGACAGAGAAATTCACGTGATCGTTTTTTCATATTGCGTATGTCCTCCGGACATAGAAAAATAACTATAGAAATTTAAATGTAATTTGCTTATTCATTACATTTTTTGTATAATAAGAATATTTTTATTTTTGCTTTGATTCATTCATATTATTGTTTTAACTATAAAGCAAAAATTATATTAGAATACAAGTCGTATAGAATTATTTTGTAATATTTACACTTAAAAAAATTTTCCATCTGGTTAACTAATTAACTAATTTTAATTTACGTTTATTTTTATCAAGCTTTGTTCCAATTGTCACATTGTAGATGATCCAAAGTTCGTCACACGGTCATTAAAGTGGTTTTAAGCTATTTCTAAATTATTAATTTTTACACCGTTTTAAGAGTTGGCAGTAGCGCAGTTTTATATATAATTATAAAATAGAACAACTTAATCATTATATATATATAACTTTTATTTTCTAATTAATTGTTTTTAATTTAAGGATTTATTTGTCCGAAAAGACGGTATTAGGATCTTCAGGTCCAAAATGATCTTAAACTAGGATGATGTGGATGGTTGGTATGATTTGGGTGTTCTGAGAAGCCTTAAACTAATGTAGTCAGTATGATAAGATTGTGAGATATTGAGATTATACGATTATTATGAAATCAGACTGTTTATCATTGATATCTCTGTAAGCAAATTTTATTAAATTGAAAAATTTTTTAAAAAGTGTTTGTGAAGAATGTAAACAAGAACGTACTTTGTATGAAATGTAATACGGTACATTTTCAAAAATTGGACTAGTGGTAATATTGATTATCGGCGATAGATAGTCACAAGGTATTAGATTGGATACCTTAAAATATGTACAGAGCAAAATGGATTGATATAGAATTGAAATAATAAAATAAAATAAAAATTAGAAACGTTTTGGTCACAATAAGTTTAATAATGTGTATAACTAATTTCTTTTCTAATAAATATTTAAATGTGATTTTACTAACAAACAATGTATTGTAAGATTATTAATAGGATCGAATAACCTGTCATTTCTTATTTGATGATCAAAATATCATAGGCTATTATACTGTTAAGTATAAACTTGCGGATTGTAATGATCAGAAAATACAAACAAACGATATATATGGTGTTTTACTTGTATTGTTCCTGAAATTCAAATTTATATTGAAGCTACTGATATTTACGGTTTTAGTATAATTGTGTATGAAGTACTTTCTGGGTTTCCATAGAAATTTAGCAATAAAAATTTATCAAGGACTTGGATCGAGATTTAACATTAAAATACAACACAATTTATTGTGAATTTAATTAAAAGATTCTTTAGATACAGATCCATAAAAACGACAAACAGCGGAAGATATTAGAAATTATATGGACAAAAAACTAAATGAACATCGTCATTCACGTAGGCAAAACGTCAAAACCTTTTGATATGAATTCTTAACTCTGTTAATTTTTCTTTGTTCCTATCGGAAAAAAAAAATCTTACAGTAGTCCCTTTGATAATACTTTTTGATTGCCAACATCATACCGATTTTCGTAAACACTTCCATAATATATAGTTTTCATCTAACATTATTATTTTGTTATTTCTGTGTTACTCAAAGGACTTAAATTTTTTGATCAACTTGTCTGTGAAGGAAATATTTCGTCGTCTGAATTCTTAAATAGCTTCCAGTGTTTCTTTAACTGATGGAATTTATTGTCCAGTGGACTTTTTTTTTGAAATATTAACTTGTATCTGCTGACGGATCTCGTCAAACGCTTAATAGTTCATTCTATATAAATGTTGCATGGCTAACTTGAGTTCGTGTCGCAAGGTGTCAGATTTTACTTTTACATTTCACAATTTTGGCAATTTATGCATGTCAAAATTGTTTGGTAAATCCGATTTGTCAAATATTTTGACATTTACTATGTGTCTATTTTCGATATGCCAATCTTTATATCTGTATATTGGTGCATTATATCAATCCCGGTCTGACTGTATAATTATTAGTCATGTACAGGATTTTTGATAGACTTGTTAATAGTCATATATCTAATAAGATCCAATTACGGTGTAAATGTAGGTTAAAGTTAAATTAGACATCGCATAATATTCCTTTGTCCTTTATTATAATATTTTGGCCTATGTAACTGTATTGTTTTTTTTTTTTACCTCTGAACAGAGTAAAAATTTTTCAAAGGAGTGAGTAAACAATAACAATAATATCTGTGTTACATTTTTGTATGATTTGCAGATGGTTAAACAAAACTTTCATAGTGACTGATGTTATTTGTGCATAATGTATGTTCAATTCGTGTTGATAATTTTGGTAAAAATTTGCTAATTCTGGCCAATTTTTGTTATTTGTGTTAAATTTGTGTTGAATTTGTGTTGAATTTGTGTTGAATTTGTATTATCTTTGATTGTATATCATATGATTCATATCAATTTTGTATCAATCTTGCTGACAAGCCGCAAGTAATCATGATCTTGATAATTATGATGGTGGAAACACAATTGAATAATGATATTTTATTTTTGCTTTTTACTTTTCTATTTACTTTTATTTCTCTCTTTATTTTATTTTATTACTTTTCTGACATTATTGTCACTTCATTTTTGTTTAAATTAAAATACATTCCTATTATTTTACTTGATTTTTTACCTGATTTAACTATTTATGTACAGTATATGATAGGGTGTATTACCTTTTCATTTATATAAATTTAATTTACATGGTTTATACTTTAAATCCATACCCTTTTTTTATACCATTTAGTCATTGATCTTTAAATGACAGTTCATCCTGTGCGGTTTTAACCAATCTGGCTCTGAACTACTATTTTTATAATTTCCTTATCATTCTTTTGTACCATTCTTACCTTAATAACTTTATATGGTACATTTATTTTCAGATTTTTATGATAATAACATATGGACGGATTTGAATATGGGCGGATTTGTTTCATTTGGATTTACAATGTTAATTTTTTTGTGCAATAATAAATTAAATGACGGTCAACCCATCTATATATTTACCAACCAAAGGTATGTATTAAATAAATTCTTTAATTATTTTTTTATTATTGTTATTTTTTTTATTATTTGAAATATTTTTTTCTAATAACTTCTTTATTTAAATCTGGGTTATGCTTTATTTACAAAAACATAGTAGAAATTTCCTAATACATATGGGCTAAATTTATAAAAATTATTAATGTAAGGTGGCCATCAATGAACATTATATATAACACTTTTTCAATCATTGATGCATTTGATGATATAACTAATGCGAAAAATTCCAAAGAATGGAAATCAGATTTTTAATTAGCATGAAACTTAAATCATTTCAAACAGATGATTTAATATATATGTATGTTTAACCAAATGTCCAAGATCTTTCAAAATTAAAACATGCTTAATTTTATTATTAAACATAATTTATTGGAACATCCAGAACAATTTTATATCGGTATATATGGGAAGATAAATTGTCAAAAACGACTATTAAACTTTTTACCTTTTTTGGTTGAAGATTTTCATTATTTCCATCATCAGAAGAAACGACCATGATAGGTTTATTAAAAGCTTTAACGAATGGTGACAAAGTTAGAAAGTAGATTTCTGGGTTCAGAAGTCAAATATTTATCTGAAAAAGAGTGTAGTGTCGCAATCATGAAAACTTTTTTAGCCACCGATGAATTTTTTTGCATATTTTAAATTAAAGTAGGAATGACATATGCGCATACGCATTTAAAAATTACAAGAATTCAATGTGATTAGAGAAATTAAAACACAAAATTACTTCTTTATAATGATTATTCATTAGTTTTTAGACTTGTAATAGATGAATTAAGATTTATATGGTTCGCAATTTTGGTTGGGATTGTGAATATAATTATAACATATCAGATATTAATAATATTAATTAATAAGATTAGTTATTTATTATATAGTAATCCAATTTTTTTATAGATTCGTTATTTATATAATTTAATTTTTGAATCTTTGTAAATTTATTATTAAATAGATTAATATCAAATAAATAAAGAATATGTTAGCAAAATAAAAATTATAGAACGATTTCTTTTACACAATTTTTTTTTAATTTTTTAATGTATGGCTAACATATCTGCATGATCATCATAGTGATCGTCATAGTGTAAATTCAATAAAGCAGTTAAATAACGTGTGATCACATTCTAAACTGGAATTACAATTTAAGAGTTATTTTACATTATATATATAAATTATTAACAAATCCTTCAGTTATGTCTGAAAAACCTACTAATTCTTATTAAATTGATGATTTGTCAAGGATATAATACTATTTAACTAATGAGTTCGTGAGTATGTAGAGAATCACGGAGTATAAAAAATAATTTAGAATTAATAAAACAAATCGATGAAGCAGAAACATTAGAAATGATATGACAGAGAGTAATAATGCAAGCGACAGCTATGTATTTATTTTTTAATATATATTTTTAACATAGCGAAGGCAATAAATGATGTTTGGTAGGACAAAGGGATAACAAATAAAAAATCGTTTGAATTTTTAAGAATTTCTCAAAATTTCTTTCATTTTTGACTCTTATATTTTCATACTTTTCTAAATTTTCAGTGTTTGTTAGTCTTCCCAATTCAAATTTTCTATTAACATCTGATTCTCCCATGTCAAAGAATCAAAATTATAAGCATAGGAATATATGTTGTGGGTTATAATGCTAAATCCTAACTGAGTACATCTTGCATTCAGTTAATATAGAATAATCTTTTATACGCCAAACAGTCTTTATTGAAAATTAAATATTTATCATGATTTGAAATGGATGTAATATTTTGAGGGGCGAAGTGTTCTCAATAAGTTTATCACTGGTACAGTATGTGAATTTGATCTTTTAATAAATTTTAATCAAAGAAATAATAAATTGTTTACTTATTTATTGCATCTCTTTTTAATTGAATATATCGAGAAAAATATTCCTTTTTCAGTTAATTGTTTATAAGTAAATATAAATTTCGTGAATGTAGTTTTTAATTCTTTAGAAATTAATATCGAAATTATATTCCTCGATAATATATTCTGTAAATAGAAATTAAGAAATCAGATCAGAGTTTAATAAAATAAAATCATTATACAATATATTTACTTACCATTATCGTTATTGTTAGAATTTATATCAATATTCAATCTGATTTCTTTTGTAAAATACCGTAAATGGTTGACTATAGTATTCAGATACAAACAAATTCAGCAATTTTAGAGGGTATTATACTATAGAGGATACAATAGTTTAAGAGGGGGGGTACAAATAAAAGATTTTTTATAAATAGTATTTAACTGAGCTGGGCTTTTTGATAAACGAATAAATGAATATTCAATATTAAAAACATAAATACACTAAATTTATTTATAATCCCCTAAAGTATAATACCCCCTTAAGTAAAAGATCCCAGATACCATACAAATTATGCAAAAAAAAATCTGAACCCTTCATGTATAATACCCAGGTCTTTTGCACCAAATTTATGGGTATAGTACTATACTATGGGGTACTATTATACTTCTTAGCATAATTAAATTTCTATTGCCATAATATTACAGTACAATGTCAAATTGCGTATTGATATAACATAATTAATTTATACTGATGTAATCAATTTTTACTAATGTATTAATTTGTACTGACGCAATCAATTTTATATTGTCGTAATTAATTATACCGATTAATTAATTTGATTTATATAGCATTTAATTATTACAAACACAAAACATTTATCAGTTTTATTAATCATATGATTGCAATTTATGATTATATAACGTTCTAGAAAAAAAATTTTGGGACGCTTTTAAAAGAAAGTCTAAGCCAAAATCTACAAAAAAAATGAAAGGAGATTTAGTAACATTTTCAAATTAAAAATAAACAATTTCTCCTTACAACTTAAAATTTAAAGTTCCAGTCTGAAGTTCAAGTCTTGGAAGTTGGAGCTATTCTTAAAAAAAAAGAAAGAAAATGGAATGTTAGTAACATTCCCAAATTAAAAAAGTTTATTCACCACTTCCCGATAACTTACTTGCACACATTTCAAGTCCAGATCTTCCAAATCTAAAAAAAAGAATCAAAACATTAGTAATATTTCGTTAAATAATTATTTAAAAAAAATTATTTTGAAGATTATCTTTAAAATTACCAGTCTGGACCTCTATGAAAATAACGAAACATTATCCTACAAAAAAAGAAAAAAATATTAGTTAATGTTTTCATATTGAAAATTATTAATAACCCTCTTCTACCTTACATTACTTCAAGAAGCCATATACTGAAAGATCTGTTCTTACAGAAAAGAAAAGAAAAGAACATTAGTTAATGTTCCTGTAGTCCATATATTGAAAACTCCTCTCTACACTCACATTACTCCAAGGAGCCATACTGAAAGATCCGTTCCTACAGAAAAAAAAGAAAAGAACGTTAGTTAACATTTTAGGATCCCGAATAATACTAATATAACTCACATATGAGTTTACGTAGAGTTTATATGAAGTTACTTTTTAAACCTACAAATTGAGTTTGTGTAGATCGGTCAATTTGGGAGTAACTTACATTTTATGTTTGCGTAGAGTTTATAATAAATATATGTGGAAATTTTATTCTATTTTATTTATTTTTCACTTTTTTTCAGTATTTTAGACCAAATTTATTTATTTTTATTATTCTTTTTCAGTTTTTAATATCCTAATTCCAAAAGTTGCATCGTATTTTTCGTCTGGCAACACTACAAAAAATAAAAAAAAATAATTAATTAGTTAAAAAAGAACAATGAAAAACACCTCCCTACCCTCCCTTACCTAAATTCCAAAAGTCTGGTCATGCTTTTCATCTGGCAACATTATAAAAAAGAAAAAAAAAATTAATTAATTAGTTAAAAAAAACACCAAAAAACACTTCCCACCCTCCCTTACTTTAATTCCAAAAGTCCAGTCATATTTTTCATCTGGCAACACTACAAAAATAAAAAAAAAGTTAATAACTTAATTAATTAAAAAAAACAATGAAACACCTCTAGCAACACTACAAAAAAGAAAAAAAAATTAATTAATTAGTTAAAAAAACACCAAAAAATACTTCCCCATCCTCCCTTACCTTAATTCCAAAAGTCTAGTCATGTTTTTCATCTGGCAATACTACAAAAAATAAAAAAAAGTTAATAATTAATTAAAAAAATAATAAAACACCTCCCCCAACCCTCACTTACCTTAATTCCAAAAGTCTGGTTGTACTTTTCATCTGGCAATACTACAAAAAAATAAAAAAAAAGTTAATAACTTAATTAATTAAAAAAAAATAATGAAACATCTCCCCAACCTTCTCTTACTTTAATCCCAAAAGTTCTGTCATGCTTTTCATCTGGTAACACTACAAAAATAAACTGAATTAAAAAAAGATTGGATATTCAGATTATCTGATTAGATCGGCAAGTCACATGATCCTACCTTTATACTGAATAATTCTTTTATAAATTTAAAAAATTTTTTAACTAAGATGTAAGTTTATGCAGCGTTACTATAAAAAAAAAGTTGCGTAGAGTTAATAGTAAACACATGCAGATCATTTGTGAGTTATATTAGTATTGTTCGGGATCCTAACATTCTTGTAGTTTTTATATTGATGAAAAACCTTCCCTTCACTCACATTACTTCAAGGAGCCATGTGCTGAAGGGTCTGTTCCTATAAAAAAAAAAGAAAAGAACATTAATTAATGTTCTTGTAGTTCTTATATTGATGAAAAACCTTCCCTTCACTCACATTACTTCAAGAAGTCATGTGCCAAAAGATTCGTCCCTACAAAAAAGGAAAAAACAGAATGTTAGTTAACATTCTTATATTAAAAGAATTAATATAACACCTCCCTCTGTAACTTACCATTTTGCCAGGAGCTGTATGGCCTGTACTTAAAAAAAAATAAAAATTTAACGGTATATTAAGACCGTTTTGACGAAAAAAAAGTTTTTTTTTTTAAAATGAATTTTTTTTAACGTTTTTTTTAGATTATCGATGGATTAGTGAATCACATGGTCGATATTCATTTTGCATTTTGACCCTGACCCATAATTAATTTCAAGCAGCCCATTTCAGTTTCATATATAATTATTTGTTAAATTATGGATAATTCAGAAATGCCATAATTAATTTGACAGGTTAATTTAATTACGGCATATTGGCATTTTGAAAATTTGAAACTGTAATTATTATGGCACATTATGTCAGGTATAATGGCGTAATTAAATCAATTATGCTGAGAAGTATAAGTACTATAGTCAACCGTTTATGGTAATCTATAAAAAATATATAAACACAATTTAATAGTTGATATAGCAGAGGAAAAACTTTATTACCATCAACTTCATTTTCAAATAATTTTTTTCTTTTAATACTTTACTTTGATCTAAATATATTTTTTAATTGCGTAATAAATATTGACTCCTTAAATTTAATCACAGTTTGCAAATAAATTTAATTGATATCATACCATTACCACTATTATCACCAAACTTTCTTTTGGTTTTTCTAAATTAACGAGTTGACTTTTTGAACTCCTTATAGATATTGCAGAATTAAATATGACGTTTAGAAGTCTACTCTTATAAATAGCACCTGGATTATTTAGTGTTACATGTTCAATATCTGATGATCCTATAATTTTTGTTGGATTATTGTATATTTATTTCATTTTTCTCATTGTCCATTCTCCTAATTTTATTATATAAATCTTCAGCTTACAGATTTTTATTTGGATCAGAATGTCAGCATTCTTTCATTAATTCAATATAACCTTCAGGTGCATTTGTAACAATTGGTGAACATAAATAGGGATGTTAATGGTTTGGTCTAGTTCATCTTAGTCTAATCTTTATCAGTTCTCAGTTCAGGACTAGACCAAGACTAGGACCAATCAGTCCTATGAGACTGCAATCTGGACTGTGGTCCTATAAAAAAATTTTGTGCTAGAATTAAGTGTAATTCCAGCCATAATTTAAATTTTATAAGATAAAATTAAATTAGCCAATAAAATCACGTTACATAAAATGGGTATGGCAATTACAGTATATTCATATATTCATTTTTAAAGATACCCGCTCTACAAAAATTGGAATATGGTTGGCATCTTATGTATCTATAAATTTCCTAAATAGAAATTTTATAATTACTGCAGAATTATGCCAATTTTGGCCAACTATAATTTTGGCAGTTTTGGCATTTCAAATTTGGTCAGAATTATAATATTTTGGCCAGAATTAGCCTTAATTCTGGCTGGACTAGCCAAAATAATTTTTGATGCCAAAATCTGAAATTGAAAATCAAATTATAATTTCAGAAAATTGTTATATAACAACATAATTAATTTATAAGAATAAAAAATTAATTGGTCCTATTGGACCAATCAGTTCTAATCGGTCCATCCTAGGACCAGACTGGTCATCTGGTCCTATAACCAGACCATATATGGTCCAGTTGGTCCAGACTGGACCATTAACATCCCTAGTAGTCGCAAACCATCATATATGTTAATAATAAGGTCAATATCATGATTCTAATCTCAAAAAGGTCTTCTGCTTATCATAAACTTCCACATAATCATTCCAAAATTATATATATCTGAAACTGTAGTATATTTTTCTCCTTGAAAAATATCTGGTGCCATGTAGGGAATAATACTGTAATTCTCATTATAATCCTTGGATTCAATTGCTGATTTACTTATTTTCAGACTTTAGAGCCAATAAAAAAGACATTTCCACTATGTAAATCTCTGTGAGTAATATTTGCACTATGTATATTAATTAGGCCATTTGCGATTCGTCTTAATAATGTATTCAGCTTATTAGTCCATGTAATATTATAAAAGTCATTACATATATAATGTATTAAATCACCATTATTATAGTATGGCATAATAATTAACATATCATTTGTAACAGGATCTTGAATGATTCCATAATAATCGCTAATGTTATTATTATAAAAGTATCTAGTTTTCTGTCTATTTGACCCATTTTGTATAACAATTATAAAATATTTTAAGCTAAAATAATAAAATTCATTTAATAGTCATTCTAAATTTTTGAAATCAAATAGCTAATACTGTATTTCACCTCATTTAATACTCTAGATATGATATTTTTGGAATTATTTAGTTCTTTGAGAACAACCTGTAGATTCTAAACCTAGATTACTTTTACTTTCAAAATTAAAAGGATGATACACCTATTAAATTATAATAATTTATTTGTAACATTAATTTATATGTATTTCAATAAAAAAAAATTATAGCAAAATCATAAAAATTAGTAATATAAGATAAAAATTAGAAAATATAAAATTTTAAATTATACTATCCCATGATAAACTTCACCCTATATTGATTAAAAGAAAGAAAAAAATACTAAATAATTACATAGGCCCCATCAAATCAATTGATTTGATAAAGTAAATGCTCCAATCATCATAAAATACTGTGTCATGCAGCCATAAGTTACTAGTAATATGCAAAATAAATAAATTAAATAAACAAATTAAAATTTAAAAATCAAACCAATTCTAAAATAATTTTCATTAAAGAATACTAACATTTTTATTTAATACAAAGTAAAAGTACCTGGCTTGTGAACTGAAGATGGGATCATGTACTGGCAAGACAGTGACATTACCAAAATCAATATTCTATAACCAGGAATTACTTGTTTTACTTTGTATAATAAAAAAGAAAACATACCTTTTAAATTTAAAATAAAAATAAAAATTAAATTAAATTAAACCAATTTTATGGTAATTATTTTAATAATATATAAATATTACAGATGTGCAATCTTTTTATTTATTAATAGAAAAGGTACATAGTTGATTCCTCCTCCAGAATCAACAGATCCTATTAGCAAAGTAAAAGTACCTAGTGAACTGAAAATGGAATCATGCACTGACAAGACAGTGACACTACTAAAATCTAGATTCTAAGCCTAGATTACTCTTACTTTCAAAATGAAAAGAAAGATATACCTTTTCAGACTTAAAATTTAAGGCCATTAAATTATAATAATTTGTTTATGACATTAACTTATATGTATTTTAATATAAAAAAAATTATAGTAAAATCATAAAAGTTAGTAATATATGATAAAAATTAGAAAATATAAAATTAAAAATTATACCACCCCATGATAATCTTCACCCTATATTAATTAATTAAAAAAAAACTAAATAAATACATAGGCCCCATCAAATCAATTGATTTGATAAAGTATATGCTCCAACCATCGCAAAATACTGTGCCATGCAGCCAAAAAGTTAGTAATATGCAAAATAAATAAATTAAATAAAAAATAAAAATTAAAAATCAAACCAATTCCAAGTTAATATTTATTAAAGGATTTGCTGACCTTTTCATTTATTACAAAGTAAAACTACCTGGCTTGTGAACTGAAGATGGGATCATGCACTGACAAGACAGTGACATTACCAAAATCAATATTCTATAACCAGGAATTACTCTTTTACTTTTGCAATATGAAAAAGTAAACACACCTTGTTAAATTTAAAAATTAATTATAATAAACCAATTTCATGGTTATCTTGATATTATATTAAAAGATGTGCAATCTTCTCATTTATTAATAGGAAAGGTACATAGTTGATTCCTCCTCCAGAATCCAACAGATCCTATTAGCAAAGCAAAAGTACCTAGTGAACTGAAGATGGGATCATGCACCGACAAGACAGTGACACTACCAAGATCAAGATTCTAAATCTAGATACTCTTACTTTCGAAATGAAAAGAAAGACACACCTTTTTAAGATTAAAATTTAATGCCACTGAATTATAATAATTGTTCATGGCATTGTCTTTTTGTGTACTAGGAATATAAAATAAAATAAAAAAAAAATAAGTAAATAAAATAATGAAATAAGCAAGTGAAAAAAAAAAATAAATAAATAAAATAATAAAAAAAAACTACCAATTCATCCATTACCCATCAATTCTCTCTAATCCATTTGACTATCCGGAATATTAGTGGTTGGTGCAAATCGTATTCTCTCCAGTCACCTAGATAATATACAGTATTTGTAAAAATCTTAAACCCCTTAAGCTCAGAACTGGAAATACAGCAAAAAAATAATAAAAACGATGAAAAAAAAAGAACGAAAAAATAATAAAAAAGAACAAAAAAAAAAAAAAAAAAAAAGAAACGAAAAAAAAGTGAAAGGAAAAACGAGAGGAAAGAGAAAGGAAATATCGAAGGAAAAGAAATGAAACACGAACGTACCCACCCACCCACCTAAAAAAAAAGAAAGGAAGGAAATATCGAAGGGAGAAAAGACCCACCCACCTAAAAAAGAGAAAGTGAAAGATAACGTAAATAAAAAAAATAGAAGGGAGAAAAGTAAAGAAACACGAGCGTACCCATCCACACATCTAAATAAAGAGAAAGCGAAAAAAAATAACGAAAAAGAAAGATCGAAGGAACACGCAAAGGAATTAAAGATTAAAATAAATTATTGCTCTAACGAAATAAAAAAAAAAAGAAAATTAAGTATTTTTATACAATTTTATGTTGCACAAGCTTTCAAGTAAACAGAGAAATATGTGAATAACATTTTAAATAACGGACTTACTAATATCACATGTATACAGTATGACTCTACTGTTATCAAATCCATCAGATCGGTATTCCGCGCCACTTTCTCGTATAAAAAAGTGAGTAACTTTTTTTTTTATGACTCATATGATGTTATTAATTATATTAAAGATTAATTAAAAAATACCTTATTTTATTGAAATATACCACATGATTTATTTCACAACTCATGGAAGAAGTTACATATTAGTTTATTCACACGAAAAAAAAAGATTTTTAAATTACGTAAACTAGAGTCGAAGAAGTCAAAAAGTGTCATCGGAATATCGGATCATCAAGTTTTTTGTACTACTATGTAAGCAATTTAATAAAACGCGTTAAGTTATATTAATCGTGTCATATAACGATTGAATGAGTCAAATTGGATATCACATCAGTATCACATTACTCACATCTGCCATCTCTTTTGTGCATCAAATTCAGATTCAGTTACTGGATTGGTTTTTTACACGTGGAATCAGCGGCCAATTTTATAACGCCAGCAAATTTTACGAAAAATGAGATCAGGTGATCTCGGACGATTCACGTTTTAGTAGGTATTGTACGGGACTAGAAAGAATCTCGTTGGTTCCATTTTTTATTATTTAGTGTATAGGAAAGAACAATTTCTAGAAATAGGTTAGTTTTTTTTATCTGATGATTCTGCACGTTATATATTTATAATAAGTTCATTTGGGAATAGTACTTTATGTTCATCCCTTTTAACTTCATTATTTATCCTATGTTGGGAAAAATGTGTATGATAGTTTTGATATTTAGGTCAGGTGCAACTGCGGCAGCTGTGGCAAACGGATCTACATCGGGGGGCTATCACACCCGAATTGCGTGTTAGATTTTCGTTATCTTTATGCTCAATGATTCGTCTATTTCCTAATCATGTGACTGTATTTGGCGTTTCGCTTCTGACACTAGTCTTCAAATAGTTCGGAGGATAACTCATACAGTCATACGTAATTTGTTCGTAAGAGTCTCAAAAACTTTAGTTGTATTTCATATTTTTGTACATACTCCATCTAATTTGTTAAGCAAAAATTTCGGTTTTTTTGTTTTAGTACAGTAGAAAATGAATAAAATACGAAATTTTTTGATTAATAATAAAATGTATATTCTATACAGAATGTAAACATTTACTCACATGAAAATTACGTACATCATTTTCCCACTTTTCACTGTAAAGAATTACTCTAAAAAAAAAAAATTAACTCATCCAAGTCAAAACCGGTTACTGGTTGTATTTTTTGGTCTACTCAAAAATTTACGAATAAAAATTATTTTGTAAATCGAATTGAAAGTTTTGTAATTAATTATGTTCCACTTACATTGTTATAAATTAAAACAAATAAAATTTGTAAAATAATTAGCAATCTGACTTTGATTGATCATCGCAGTTCTTTATTTTTAATTTTTCAGAAATTTTTTCATCTTCTCGTCGCTCCAAATTTCTGTTGCGTTGCACAGATGATCGGCCCAATCAAAAAAAAAAAAAACCCTAAGAAATGATGACATGACGGTAGTATTTAAAGCGTTACAAAAGCTTATTATTCATTTTAGATATGAATATCTTAAATTGGTTAATCAAGGAAAATGTTCATTTAGTAACTTGCCTAACGTGCTATTTCATTTGCCATATCAGTTATTAAAAAAAAAAATAATAATGGAATTATAATAATTTTTATCTTAACCTGGTTAATTAGTTCGCGCTTAAAGAAATGTCGTCAATTTATTATTTTTTTGTCATATCAATTAATAATAATATTGAAAACATATTACATGTCGCTTATACTTATATAATATAAAAAATTTTCGATTAATATTATATAAGAAAAATATATATATATAAATATAGGACGAAAATTATTCTTGTTAAAAAATAAAACAAAAAGAAAAATTTTTTAATACTTTTGAATAATGTCTCAAAAACCTTTAATCGTTGTAACAGGAGCTACTGGTAAATATTTGTTTTATAAGTTGAACGTAAATTAAACATTATTATATATAATTAACATTGAATTCTCAAATTAAAAGGCGCTCAAGGTGGATCCGTTGCTAATTCACTTCTCGCTACGGGAAATTACAGAATTCGGGCTTTAACTCGTAACCCGAATTCAGATAAAGCGAAAAAATTGGCATCTAAAGGAGCTGAAGTATTTAAATGTGATATATCTATTAGGGAGAATATTGAGAAAGCTTTAAGTGGTGCTGATATTGCTTGGCTTGTTACTAATTTTTGGGATCCAGTAATTATTATTGATATATTTATTTTTATATAGTGTAATAATATGAAATTTCTAACAAAATTTATATAAATTTAGTCGATTTGTGGTACAGACGTTAATGAAGAAGAAAGACAAGGTAAATTGTTTACAGATGTCGCTAAAGAAAAAGGACTTAACTGGTTAATCTTCAGGTAAATAATATACTATAATAATTACCATGCGTGGTCTTTATTCTTTGTGTCAAATTTTATATCCTAAATAACACTATTATTAGTTCTCTTCCTGAAACTACTATTGAAACTGGTGGAAAATATCCCGATGTTATCCAATTTGCTGGTAAATATCATGTAGAAGAATACATTAAAGCATCAGGAATTCCAAATTCAACATTTGTTTACCTTGGTTGCTACTACCAAAATCTTGGATCTCACATTATTCCTTTTGTTCCGAGTGAAAATGGAGTAGTTGAACTTGTTATTCCTTTTCTGGAAGAAAATGATCAGCTTCCTGCGATCGATGTCAATAGCGATATTGGTGTAAGTGTTTATTAATTGAACTTAATTTATTTGTTTATTTTTTTTAAAAAAAAGAACAAACTTAGTTAAAGAACAAATAAATTTTTTTTCTAGCCTCTTGTTGCAAAAATTATCGAAGAAGGACCAGATAAGTGGAATGGTAGACAAGTTCCTGCTGCTGCCGAGAATGTTACCTTTAAGCACTTTGTTGATGTATTAACTAAAGGTAAATATAAATAATTTTATCGTATTGTAAAAGAAGATTTTAAATAAACTTAATTTTTTTTTTATATAGTTACCGGAAAAAAACATGAATTGAAAACCTTGAGTGATGATGAAATCGCCAAATCATACTCTGACGTATACAATGAACAATTGAAGCAAATGGTAAATAAAAGCATATATAATGAATTCTTTTTCGTTCATTCCTAATAAAATATTTATTTTATTTTTTTTTCGCTTTATAGTTCAAATTTAATAAAGATTTAGGAGTTTTTGGAAAGAGTGATCAACTTCAAGATATTTCCGTTGCCAAAAAGTTACATCCAAACATTAAAACCTTTGAGCAATATGCGTATGAAACTTATGGGAAAGCAAAATGAATATATTATAAATAGCTTACATCCTTTAAATGTTTATTATTAGGTGTAATCAATAGATAAAGTTAAATAAAAAATTCGTGTTTGAATTTCGATTTCTAATTAGTATGTATACAAAAAAAATTCCGAAAAATATATAATCAATAGCTTATCGCATCGTCCTTCAACAAAAATACGTTGAAAGTGATAAATATAAATTTGTTAGAAAAATAACTATCCATTCAAGTTCAAATTTAAATGTTATAATAAAAAATATTTGATACTTTCAATTATAAAGCGGAAAACTATATTACTGCACAGTATATTATAATTACGTTGCTGATCGTTAGATTAGATTTTAAGTTTTTAATACTTATAAATTTAACTACATTTAGGTTAATTGATTAATCAACTAATTTTAATTTACATTTTATTTATCAAATTTTGTTTTCCATATATCTCTAAATCGGTGATACGATGTATTTTTGTCATACTTGTTGTGAAAAAAAGTTGAAAGTTAAATCTAATCAATTAAATTAAACTTAATTTTATTTGGACTAGTTCACTTAAAACGGAAAAATTTTTTTTCCGACGTTGTGTCTGTTATATAATAGCTTATATTATTCCCTTGTAACTACTTTAGACTTTTGCCCGACCTAGTAATAAAAATAAAAATTTAATTGATCTAGTAAAAAAAAAATCTTAATTCCCTCATAGAAAAACAATAATAATGTAAAAAGATGAGTGTTTGTGAGGAATGTAAACAAGAGCATACTTTGTTTGAATGGTGCAAAGCATGTAATGCGAAACATTTTCAAGAAAATTTTAAAAATTGGACTAGCGGTAGTGATGATATTGACAAGCTTATTCAAAATATTCAATTATCGGCGATCGATAGTCATAAAGTATTAGAATGGATACCTTATAATAAATTTTATGATATTGAATATATTGCAAAAGGAGGTTTCGGTAAAGTGTATAGAGCACAATGGATCGATGGATATATATGGAATTGGGATAATAAAAATAAGAATTGGAAACGTCTTGATCCCAATAAATTTGTAGCTCTAAAATGTTTAAATAATTCCGAAAATGTTAAATCGGAATTTATCAATGAGGTATAACCTGATTTCTAATAACAATTTAAATGTGGATTTTACTAATATATGTATCTTTTATACTGTATATATTTAGATAACAATGCATCGTAAGATTGTTAATGAAATCGAAAATTCTGCAATTGTTAGAGTTTATGGAATTACACGAGACCCAGAAGAAAAAAATTATATAATGGTTTTACAATATGCGGAGAATGGAAGTTTACGAAATTATTTGAACAAAAATTATGATAAATTAGTTTGGAAAAATAAATTTAAAGATTTATGGTATATTGCAATTGGGCTTAAAAGAATTCATAAAAATGAACTAATTCATCGAGATTTACATATTGGTAATATACTCTATTTTTCAAGACATGCTTCTATAACTGATATGGGATTATGTAAACCTGCGAATTATAATGCATCAGAAAATACGAAAAACAGTATATATGGTGTTTTGCCTTATATTGCTCCTGAAATTTTAAGGGGACGAAATTATACTAAAGCTGCTGATATTTATATTTTTGGTATAATCATGTATGAAGTATTTTCTGGATTATCTCCGTACCATGATGTAAGCCATAATAGAAATTTAGCGATAAAAATTTATCAAGGTCTTAGACCAAGATTTAATATTAAAATACCTCAATTAATTGTGAATTTAATCAGAAGATGCTTAGATGTTTATCCATTAAATCGGCCAACAGCAGAAGAAATTGGAAATATTTTACATGAATGGTGGTATCGATTTAATCGTCAAATAGAATTACAAGAACAAATTAAAGAAACTGAAAGAATCAATGATAGTTTATCAACTACTACTTCAACTAGTTCATCATATGAAAGACATTCCGAAGCTGTTTATACAAGTAGATTACTTGGTTTTAATAATCTTCCTGAACCAAAGAATTCTGACGATTATTACGATGAACAAAATGATAATATGATTAGTGAGAAATTTTCAGGTAGCAAAAAAATGATTTTTAAATATCTAAATTAACTAAATTAATTACTAAAATACGAATAAATTTAATAGAATCTTTACAAATTGATCTTTCTCAATTTGAAACCAATAAAGATGGTAAGTTTAAACGTTTTATTTAAAATAACACTGATTTTTTTATTCGTATATTTAATTCATGATTTTTATATTTCAAATTGAAATAGCAAACGAAAATATTTGAAGGCATGAGAAATTTTATTTGAATTTATTATTGAGAGAAGATTTCATTCGATAAACTTTATTATTTATTTTTTTAGTAGTTGTAGAGATTTATACTTGTAATTATATAAATTTTATTTAAAATTAAAAGTTATCGTCTACATTTTGCCAAATATTTTATCCGTTGGGAAATGTTCGGTAGTTAATTATGCCTTAAAGGTTGGATATAGTGTTTCGATGAATCTTTTTTTTGGAATCGATTTCTGTTCGTGGCGCAGCTGCCTTGACACTGAGAATCGATTTTTTTAATTACTATTATCTTTTGTTGTATAATTCTTATATATAATCTTATGATTAACATCATTTTACGCTTTTTAATTTGTATTTTTACGAGGTTATATGCGCACAACAAGTTTTCAAACATTGAAACTGTTAATACTTTATACGTGCATAATTTTATGTCCGTGAATAGAATTTCTTAAAAAAATTCAGTATACGTTTAAAAATTATACACAGTATTAAGAAGAAAAGTTTTATATAGGTTATTAAAATTGAAAAGTGACTTTGTGAAGTATTAAGATACAAAGAATTGCAGAATAAAAAAAAGAAATTCTGACAAGAAAAAAAAAATATAAATAATAAGGTTTCACAACCAACAAGAAATAGTGAAGATAACTGATATATACAGTATAAATACCCCTTTATGTCTTTTTAAGATTTTCAGGTGACTATGATAGACACGTCAGCTTATTTTGTCCAATTTTTCTCAAGAAAATGATCTCATGATAATATTTATTAACAATAGTGCTTCTGTAATGTAATATATTCATCAAATTTGTTGAGAATATTGCAATAAAGCAAGAGCATTATTTACTTTTTGATTATACAAAGAAAAACCAGTTATGTATCTTTCTTAGTAAAGAACTCTTCTTGAGAAAACCAGAAAGAAACTGGTATTATCATTGCACCTGATTATTAAAGGAGTTTTTAACTTGGAAATAAATTGAAAATTTACCTTTTTGATTATACAAGAAAAAAAGTTATATATTTTATTAGTAAAAAAAAAATCTTCTTAAGAAAACCAGAAAGAAACTGGTATTATCATTGCTCTTGATTATTAAAGGATTTTTTAACTTGGAAATAAATTAAAAAGTAAAACTTTTTTTTGTTAAAAAATATCAATATCATTATACTGTATAATACTAATAACTGATCTTATAAAGTTAATATACTTGACTATCCTACTGGATCACTGGAATATATGGACGTTAAAAGATGAGAATATGTTATGAGTTGCTGTGTTGTAACTAGAGATTTTACTTTATAGTATTATGCTGCTGAAGAAATGGAAGTTCAAATGACATTAAATTGATTAAGAATCACATCACAAAAATATTGAGAAAAGAATCACAAGATAACAATTCATATTGTATATTGTAATATTTTCACAATTTCTTACTATACTGTAAAAGATGGACGCGATATCATTGGATGATGCTTACGTGAACGGGCAGAAAAATTCGTGTGATCTATTTTTTTATAGTGCGCTTCACTCCGGACAATTATTAATATAAATACATATTTATTAAATTAGTTAATTATGATGTACTGATATAATAAATCAGTATGTACAAACTGTATTTAACATATAAAATGATTATTTAACAGACGTTCTCTTAAAAATGAAGTTTCACCGCATATATTTTGTGATAAAGATGAGAGACTGAAACCAAAATTTTTATTAAAACAAACGAAAAAAACATTATTTGAATTTCGTTTTTAATGTAAAAAAACCTTTTTTAACAAGAATTTCACTATTTTAAGTTTTGAATTTTGGGATTCTAAAATTATAAACACCAAATTAGCTAAATTAATTTAATATGCTAAACTTCTATTTGGGAGAAATAATCCTGTTTTGTGATTATAGTATGTTTATTATGTGATACTTGCACATATTTAATATAAAATATACTATACCAGAGTATATAGAGATATGGAAATCTACAAAAAGTTTATTTTTATGATCAAAACGAATTTCAAATATTCTAGAAAATTATCTACATATATTTATATATATGTAAAATAAAATTGCGCTATGAAAATCATTGAAATTAATCTCCTTTCTTCAGACAACCTCTCTTACAACTTCTTACACTTTTAGCACATTGATTCTTCTAAATGAAAATGGGTTAAAAGGAAATTATCAAGAGCACAGATTCGAGGATTGCCGCAAATGAGGAAACCGGCACATTCCTTTCCTCCAAAATCTATTATAACCTTCTCCAATGTTATTGTGTAGATCATGCAAGATTAATAGGGAATTGCATGCGCAACAAGTTCTTTTTTGCAACTCGGGTGTCGTGAACGTTATAATTCAATCAACAAAGTTATTGATCGTTAAGTGTTCATAACGCGATCTGAACGGGTGAGATCTGAACGAGCTTCTTTACCATCCGGAGTCGTAATAGTAGGATTGGTGTAGGCTTTGGATCACGACGGTTTTGAGTTTTGACAATGAAAGCTAGCTTTATTTCATAAGAAAAAATTATCTCAAAAACAAAGATTAACTAAATAAACCGATTGGATTGTATAAAGTTATAAATTCTTTGAATTCCTGCGTCTGATCATGTGTATGCAAATCACGTGAAAAAATGCGTAATATGTAAGCCTTCCGGCTTTGCTTCGGGCAATAATATCCTTTGCTTAGTAATTTTGATTATTTACTGGTATGAAAGAAAAAAATAAATATATATATATATTTTTTTTTTTGCGTCACTCGTTTCATTTTTATAAAAAAGCCGATTTTACTATTGTTAGCGTCACTTTTTTTTTTTTTTTTTTTGATTAAACTATTTTTGAATTATTCAATAAAAATTTTTAGGTATTCTGAAATTTTCACGAGATGTACTACAATAATCAATCGTATTTTCTGAATAATAGAATTTTTTTACAATTACTACTAATTTTATTATTGTAGGTAACGATTTTGGTAAAAGTAGATATTCTGCACTTAAGATCAAGTTTTAAATCATACGCACGTTGCCGATCTTCAATAGTAAACGTATTAATTCTTTCTCATAGATGTACTGTACCGTACATTTATTTTTTTACTCTTTATCTTACTATTTATTATTAATAGAGTTTCGATAAAAGAAATAAAAAAACTTTAAAAGAAGGAGGTTTGTGTCATTCATTTATATTTATAAGTAAACTAATTCCTAAATCTAATCGATTGTATTAGGTTTCTATAATTTCCTGGTAAATTTAATTAGCCCCACAATGAAATTGAAAGTGGAAGGTAGGCTGATTAATGTTAAAATAAAAAACTTGGATAAGTATCCATTCAGCTTTTGTGATATCTATATATGGTAAGTCTATCGTGAGAATTGTGTGATTTTTATTCTTCAAAATTGGTAAGACTGGTGCACTCATTATTTGGCGCAAAAAATAATCGAAGCTGGATATAAGAAGTTCTGAATGATCGACAAATCGGAATCATTCTTATTGAGATATCCCAATTCGTGTACTTATTTATTATACAGAAAAATCTACTATTCTTTTTTCGTCATTTTATATTACAAAATTATAATGGTGATTTTATTACCCAGGTGATAAATTACTTTATTATATTGTTTTTCACGATTTTTTTAAGTATTATTATCTTAAACACAAAAGAAATTGCTATATTTGATTCGTCAAAAAAAAAAAAACTCCTTATCAAAAAATCTCTTTACAAAATATTTTAATTTTTTAAAAAGTATATTTTGAGTTTTTTAACATATTGTAATTTATTATATTGTAATTTATTTATTTTAATTAATTTTATTTAGATCATATTATTAACGTTGAAAATAATAGAATATAATAGTTGTTGTATATGATAATTGAATTAGATACGTTAAAATAGTAATATATTATGAAAAAACAAAATTTAAAAATACTATGTCAATATAAATATTCTACCAGGTCAATAATAATACTCGCTTGAATTTAAAATTTACGCGTCTTAAAAAAAAAAATAAAAAAAAAAGGAACCTTTAAAGAAGAAATTAAATATATTATTAACGATAAAGCAAGTTTTGCCGTCTTATTAAATCTGTGTCTTAATTATTGACGCACAAATATACATTATTTTAAATATAATTTATCGCATTATTAGCGTAAATAAGTTTAGATTGTAACCTATTTACGACATTTAATGACGCATATTGCAACATTACACATATTGTATTACTGCTAATTTCATTAACGACATTAAAAAAGTCAATTTGTTTTTGTTGTACATACTTGTTGCAGATGAAATAATAAGAATCAAATTCAACGGATATAAAAAGAAGTATTCTCACAATACGTTAAAAATTCTTTAAAAAAAAAAAAAAAATGTCGTCGTCAGATATAGATTACAAAAAAACAGTATTCGATCTGTACTTTTTTCAAGCTTTTTCTTTTATTTCTGCATTACTTATTGCCAAATCAAGTAAAGCCTTCGATGATATCGTTATATGTTTATCAATTTTATTACCTACCATCATACGCTTTTTCTTGACTTCTCATCCATTTTGGGGATTTTTAATTATCGTATTAGGAATTATAATGATTTATTTTATCCTTGAATTTTATAACTATAAGGTTGGAAAGGAAAGTGGGAACAAATTTCTCGATTGTTTCAAAGTGCCATTTGTCCTTCTTTTACAACTTCGTTCGATAATCCCTTTATTTATAACTTTGTATGTCTTTTATCTTCCCCTTGCAGTTGAAGTATATGACAAAGCGTCAATGAAATTATTTTCACCTTTTGAGTCCCCTAAAAATATTCACACATTTTGCTTAACCAAATCTGATGTTGTAGCATGTGAAATTTCTTATTACATTAGACTTTATATCTTGTGGTTATCCCTTCTTGTTTGTATAGTAGATTTAATTTTAAATTTCGCTATTTTGAAATATAGATTGTACGTTCTAATGAAATCATTATCTATGCTTCGTTTAGTATGGTTGTGTGTCATCACTTTACTGCCTGGAATTGTATTTGGAATTCTTCTTTCGGATGAATCACAAAACTATTATGTATATAAGATTTCCACTTGTCTTTCAATATCTGCTTGTATAGCACTTCTTAAG
Organism: Rhizophagus clarus; assembly: GCA_015698045.1. NCBI lineage: Eukaryota > Fungi > Glomeromycota > Glomeromycetes > Glomerales > Glomeraceae > Rhizophagus > Rhizophagus clarus. The sequence goes on along the minus strand of BLAL01000169.1, from coordinate 1,016,209 downwards.
CATTATTTAGCAACAGATTATGATACTTATTTTTCACAATATATTAATACTCATCGATTATTCGAAATGATTATAAAAACCATTGATTGTTTAACAAATATTGAGAATAAACTCCGTGAATATGAAGGTAAACCTGTGAAAGTTCAAAAAGTCTTGGATGGAAAGTTGGATCACCAATGGGTCAGATGTAATATCAAAAAAAATGATATATGTTTTAATGAAATCTTCAAAGACCTCAAAGATAAATTTGCTGCGAGACACATGATTGATACGAAGATCGATAGTATTAATTCGTCAGTTGATAAATCAAATGCTAAGGTTTTATCAAAACTTAAAAAAATTAAAAAGAAATTTGATAAAGACGTTGGCAAAAAACTTAAAAATGAAATTGGATTGGATCTCGAAGAAAATAAGACTCTTGAAATTATTGATGATCTTAAAGATATTTGCACGGGATCGGATAGAAGAGATTTACAACAAATAATAGTTGACAAGGATTATAAAGAAGAAGAATCGAACACATTCAGTGGAGGAATCGGCACACTTGAGAATTATGTTAGAAATTTTTTCAATAAACTCGAATCGATTGAGGAGGGACCACAAGCAGAATTATCAATTGATGAAAAAGAAATAATTTATAAAACTTTTAGGAACGTAAGTAAATTCGAGGGTTATAGAAAAAAACATGAAGATTTCTTTAAAGATTTATACAAACCTAGGAAATAAATGTTGATCGGTAGAATTTTTTTTTTATTATTAAGTTGTTCTTTGTACATAAATTTATTTTTTAGTATATACAGTACAGTGATAATATATTTATTATATTTCAGTTTATCTTTTCAATATTTTACTTGTAATAAAGTTATTTAAAAATATTCACTTATTAAAGAAAGACTTCTAACGCTTGTTTTCTATACAAATTTATGACTTTTGAAATTCAACTGATGCGCAGACAGCATAGTTAATTATACTTTAGGACGAACGTTAAGGTGCCAATCATCATGTTACACTAATCCCCGTGATGAATTGATGGATCTGCGCCAGAGCTTAACGGCCCATTATAATTTATGAATTTTGAAAAATCGGTAACATTTCATTTAGTAACAGATGTATTTCCACACGAACAATTTTTTGATCTAATAATAACTCGATTCATCTACGTGGCAATCTGTTGAAATTCTTAATATTCATGAAATATATACTATAGATATATATAATGTACTGTACATTTCAAGTTTTTTGATCGTATTAGAGAATCCAGAATTAATTAACAATTAAGTAGTAGTAATTTTTTTGCACATCAAATATATTATTACACTTCAAAATAATGTTTAACTTTTAGAGAGTTTTGTAATAGGTCATATAAGAAAGAATTAGCAAGGTAAGCCTAGCCTTGTTCGATTCTAAGGCAAAAAAATCAACATTAAGTTTGACTGTACTCACCTGAGTATCGAATATGTCACGTTGATATATATAATTTAGATCATAAAATCTAACGACCCATCCTAATGGTGCTGGTAGTCTAGACTCATTTATTCAAAGAATAAAATATTGAAAAATAAATTTAAAATCTGTAAACGTAAATGAAAAGAGATTTAAACATTATTCCTTATATAAGTTAAGAAAAAATTTTATTTTATTTTTTTTTTTAGCGTATCAGTGTTGCTTGGACATGAACTTGTGTCAATAATTAAATTTTAGAAAAAAACAAAGTAATTTTCATGAAATTCACGTAACGTAAAATTAGTCTTTTTTAGATAAGGCTACTAGCTGAAATTATCGTAATTCCGACATTTTCAGGTGATTTTGATCGAGGTTTCACAAAAATCGTTTTTTTACGACATAAATTATATTCTTTTCTTTAAGTCAATTTATTCATTAGTCAATAAGTTAGAATTTCTTTGCGGTTGATGATAAATGACATTTTTATATTGAATAAAATTTTATCAAATGATCAAATTATTATTCAATAAAAACTATTATAAATGAACTACTTAAATATTTATTAAACAAGGTTCGTTGAGTTCAAACGATAGTTGCTAAAAAAAAAAAAATATTGCACTGCAATATCATGAAATTCATCTGTTCAAGCATTAAATTTGTAATATTCATGGATCTCATGTAATAAAGCGGGTTATTATCGAGTAAAAAAGCCAATTCTTTAAAATTTTATAAATTTCATTAACAAATAATAATTACCAACAAGTAGTCCAAAAATTACTGAAAATAATTGAATAAATGTTTCGTGTTGAATTGGAATGTAATAATCAATTCTTTTAAGGAACGGATTCTAAAGAGTAAGAAGGTTAGTTTGATGATGTAGTGTAGAATAGAAAATGAAAAATGATCGTAAGAATATTACAATACAATGTTAATCTGCTTTACTAATAAATTCTTTAAAATTAACATAATTGAGTGATCATTTCTAAAAAATTAGGATCGGAAAAATTATGTATTTTTGGCTGAATGAATTGATCGCCCTTGCAGAATCTACACCACGAAAAAATCATCATTGATGTATGGGCGTAACACTAGTTGTCAACGAGAAATCATTTTTATGTTACCATATCAGATTACACAATCGTATACTGTAGATAAATTGATTGCTAAGTCACAAGTGTTATATGGAATTCCAAGAATATTATCTTTTATCACTCGGCAGTTACTAAATCAAATTATGTTACACATGAGAAATCAACTTGAGGTTAAATTTCATGTATAGAAGTGTATAGTGAAACTATTGTTTTTAATATCTTTCGCGCATTTTCTTATTTCGCTGTAATTTTTGACTTGGAAAGATATGTTATTTTACATTGTAAATTTTTATTTTATTTTCTAGTTCAGCATTTTATATTCTACACGCTGAGTATTTAAACAACCTTAACTATTTGAGAATACAATGTTTTAATAGTTATATTAAAATTTAAACTCTTTGAGATGAAATTTTATAATACTAATAAATAAATAATATTAACAAATACTAGAAAATTTATAAATGAAGACTTTTTGAAAAAAAACTTTAATATTCTAAATAAATAGATATCACAAAAAAATTTTTTATTAAAATAATGGTTCGCTCTTTTTTTGTTACGAAAAAAATCTAATGAATAACTCGTCATACATACACGGTTCAGGACGAAATTCTACACCTCTATCTTAGGTTAAGGATGCTCTATCGGTCACGAATTTTTCAGTTAATCAAATTAATTACTAAATAAATTTTATCCTGAAAAGGTTAAATAAGATTTGTTACATAGGTTATTCTACAAAATTTTTTAAGTGTGCATGAGTAAATATTTTAACTAACTTTACAGTAATGTTTATTACGAAGTTTAAGAAACTTTTGTATAGTATATTTAGTATATTCACAATGAATTTCATTATTTTCAAATATTTCTTTTTTCTATCAAACAGAAAAAGTAAATCAAAATCATTCCAGATTTCAGCTATAGTTACAGTACAGTTTACTCATTTCAGTTTTCATAGTAATAAATAATAACTTTTCTCACAGATAGAGAATGTTCATAACGCTCTCTCACACTATTCATGCTGCACTATTTCTTACGGATTAAAAAAAATAGTTTGCACTACGCATCATATTTCGAATGTGTGCTCTAGATAATTTTCGCTGGTAGTGAAGTATAAATTTTTTCACCTGTGAAATTATTACTTGTTTGTGAGTTACATGAACACTAACAAATGGTACAATATAAAATTAGAATTTAACGTCAATTTTAAATCATGTTACAGAAATTGTTTTTTAGCTTATTTTATATGTAGTGAGTAAAATATGTAATTAAGCATTATAAATTACCCTTTTTAATTCTAACGTGTAAAAAATTTAATACAAAGTCGAATAATAAATAGAATGGATGTAAAGGTAAATAAATTCGCTCTTTAGTTAATAAAATGTTTCGTACGACGATCTCCGTATTACAGCGGTTGCCAAGCCCTATAAAAAAATTGCATAAGGAATTTATACGTTTTTTTATACGGAAAAAGTATATGGATATTGTATAATTATCGTATAATAAACATAGAATTTTCCTTAAAAAAAATATACATAAAAAAATACATGATACGGAAATCTGTCCAATTCCGTATCATAAAATTACGGTTTATATACTGAAAAATACTGAAAAATACATAAATAATACGTTTTTTTAACATAATTTATAATATAAATTTTATTTAATTTTAATTTTTAAATAATAATATTTTCATTGAATATGTTTTGTTATATTATTAAATCAATATTTAAATAATAAATAAATAAATAATATTTTATTTAATATAAATATTTCATTTCTTATTACATTTCTTTAACTCTATTAAAAACCAAACTTCCTTATACTATACTATACCTACAATAATTCTAGAATTATCCTATGCTAGTTTCCAAGAGTTGGCATTCCTACAAAAAAAAACATGAAAAAACAACCCACAAAAAGAAATCAACTCACGAGAAAATAAATCAGTCTGCAAAGAAAGTAACCAACCCACAAAGAAAGAAATAAACCCGCGAAAAGGAAATTACTTACAAAAAGAACTGACCTATAACAGAGAAAAAGAAGTCTCAAAACTGATCTACTACAAAAAGAGAAACTAAATTACCTACAAAAGTAAAAAAAAAAAGAAAAGTTCTTACAAAAAAAAGAATGAACTAACTCACAAAAAGAAAAGAAACCTGAACCTGATCTTTAAGAAGAAAAGACTCTCACCCTATAAGAAAATTAAACAAAAATATTAACTTCAATGTAAAAAAATTATCTTTAACGAAAAAAAAATATTTTACAAAGAACCCTAGGGAGCAAGGTGCGTGGGTGGAAAATGAATAATAAAAACAAAAAAAAATTTTAACAAAGTTGGGGAAAATAAAGAGAAATAAAAATAGGGAATAAAAAATAGAAAGAACCAAAAATGAAAACTTTTTTAAAAAAGTGGAAAAAAAAAAATTTTTTAAAAAGGAGGGGTTGGGAATAAAGAGTAGATTAGAAAGAAAAAACTTATTATTTTTTATTAAAAGAAAGGAGTAGCATGTAAGAAAATCAAAATTTTTTTTAAAAAGAAAGTTAGAGGGAGAAGAGAGAAAAAAAAAATATGGAAATAAAAAAAGGAAGGAAACAAAAAACGTATCATAACAAAACAATAATCACGTGATCACGTGTTATGATACCCGATACGAAGTGACAATGAAATTATTAAGATTAAAAATTCCGTATAAATTCCGTATAGGCGTATACATTCCGTATATATTAATTTTTTTGAAAAAATGTTCAAAAATGAATTGTGTATTAAATATATGGAATTACCATACGGAATCTACAAGAACGTATGATAAATGTATACGAAACGCATCATTTCCGTATACAGATTTCTTATAGGGAAGAAAAAGAAAAATTCCTTTTTTATCCTCATTGAATATCCAAATTAAGTTTTGTATTAATTAACACCAATTTTTTTTTACGACTTTTTCACTATTTGACTCAAACTTACTTCTAACAAAATTAAATATAAAAATGAGTCTTAATAAAATAGTATCTGAATTTAATGAATTAAATATTTCCGATAAAGATTCTAATTTTGTAAAAATTAATCATGAAAATTGTCATGGCCCAGATAATAATAAATCTTGGTGTAAAGAATGTGTTCCTCGTTGCATAGTTGAAGGATGGACCAGTGAAAACGATGATATTGATAATTTTATCAAGGAGACGATTTATAATGCAGTAGATCTTAGTTATCCTTTGTTTCTTGAATGGGTTCCATTTGATAGATTTGAAAATATAGAACAAATAGGTGAAGGTGGATTTGCAAAAGTGTATTCTGCAACATGGATTGATGGCGCAGCAAAATACACTAAACAAAATGATGGAAGTTGGATGAAAAAAGAACCTAAACCCATCGAAGTTGCTTTAAAAAGACTAAATGGATCACAGAATATGTCATCTGATTATTTAAACGAAGTAAAATTTTTCACATATTAATTTTTATTTTAATTTGTTTGTTTAGAAACTAGTATTAATATAAATTTTATTTTAAAATTTTATTTTAAATAATAGCTTAAAACACATTGGAGTTTATATAAAGAGAATAATAATTTTTTAGGTTTTTATGGAATGACTAAAGACCCAAAAACTGAAGAATTTATGATGATTATGGATTTTGCATATGATGGAAATTTGAGAAGTATTCTTTCAAGTAATTTTAACAGCATTTTATGGAATGAAAAAATCAGTTATTTATGTTATTCAGCATTTGATCTTGAAAATTTACATTCATTAAAATATTTTCATAAAGATTTTCATAGTGGAAATATATTAAATAATGATGGAGCGTCTTTTGTTTCAGACTTTGGATTATCTGGACCATCAAATGAACAAAAATTGGATAATAAAATATGTGGAGTGTTACCATATGTTGCACCAGAAGTTTTAAATGGTGAACCATATACATTATCTTCTGATATTTATAGTTTTGGTGTAGTTATGGCTGAAGTATCATCTGGAAAACCTCCTTTTTATAATAGAAAACATGATACTATTTTAGCATTAGAAATATGTAATGGACTCAGACCAGAATTTGGAAAAGGAACTCCTGAAATTTATAAGAAATTAGCTCATAGATGTATGAATGCTAATCCAAATCAAAGACCGACAGCCAATGAATTAGAAGAAATATTATTGGATTGGCGATATCATGTGGGTAATGAAAAATATGGTTATAAAGGAGAAGAAGTTAGAGCTGCATTTGAAGAAGCTGATAAAGAAATACCAAATATTTCGACCTCATATAAAAAAGATCCTGATGCTATTTATACTAGTAGAGTATTTACATTTAAAAATCTATCAAAACCCATTAATTCATCTCTTATTACTACACTATATCTTAATGAAGAAGATAATGAAGGTATATATATATTTATTATAATTTTTATTAATACAGTAATTAATTAACTACTAATTTTATTGATTCAATAGATTGTCAAGATTCTCAATTAATTGGCTTAGAAATTTCTAGCTCATTAAAATTAAATGGTAAATGTAACTTATTACATATCTCTATTTTTCATAAAATAGACTAACAATTATTTAAATAATAGATGATGATGTTGACAACTAAGCAAGATTTAAAAATTTTGTAACCAAAATTATTTATTTTATTCTATTAATCAATCCTAGGAGAATATTTTTTTTATAGATGCCGAATATACTTAAACTTGTTTTTATGAATTATCTAGCTTGAAATGATCAAAGAAGTTATAAATCATATCTCTTGAAATAATAATAATTTTATCACAGAGAATTAGCATAATAATTTTGCTGTAAACTTAAGAATAAAATAAAATAAGCTTCTTTATCTTACCAAATATACTTTGAATGATCAATTAATTTATAGTGACCAGTAGAGACATGCATTTGGCCATATTTTGAGGCTCGGCCCGGCCCGGATTTGAAAATACTGAAACCCGGGCACGGCCCGGACCCGGACTGGTTTTTAATATATGTAAGAAAAAATAAAGAAGAAAGAAATTGAAATTAAAGTTTTATAATAAAAGTATAGAGTTTGGTTAAAAAACAACTCGTATATGGACTTAAAATAAAAAATATTAATTTTCAAGTCTGATCCGAAATTAGAAATTTGCGACAAGCTTAATTTCGGCCAGAATTAAGGAGATTTTGGCCAGAATTAAGAAAATCCGGGTTTTACCAAAAAAAATCTGCCAGCCCGGCCCGGCCCGGGTCTTTTTTTAATTAAAATTTGCCGGCCCGTACCCGGCCCGGCACCCGGGTCCGGGCCGGGCTGATCCGGGTCCGGGCTCAGTTTGCAGGCCTCTAGTGACCAGTCATCAAACGCAACTGATTCGAGTATTATCTATTTTTGCATAATAGTACTGTAATTTTACATATGGGTTCTTTGCTAGGAAAATGACCTTCTGAGAAATTTTTTAACTAAATTTTATTATTAAGCTCATTTTAATCTATTAGTTTTGAAAAATAAAGAACTATAAAAATCTCAATTTTTGGTAAAAAGTTCTCAGAAGGTCATTTTCCTAGCAAAGAACCCATATATAAATGTTTATATTAATATTATTCTTCTATGTTTCTATGTCATTTACTTAAGAATGCATTTTAAAGTTAATTAGTATAATAATAAAAAATGTTTTTTTTTGCATTTTATTGTTTTTAAACGACTGGAATAAAAACCGGTGATTCTTTTAGATAAGATATAAATGTAAACATTATAGACTTGGTTGTAATTTCTGCACCATTCGAAAACCTATATGATAAGCTTTTTATTGTATATGCAACATTTTTTTTTTTTAATATTTAAGACGACACTTTCATTATTTAGTATAACAAGGAACAATCCGGTATTATTCCTTTTTATTATAATTTAATTATACAAGGTCTGATAAACTTATCCCATGAACCGGCCATGCCATTTAAGATTAGTAATTAAACTAGATTTAATTAACCTAAAACTATCTAATTGACATATAATTTTTACTAAAAAGATATTTATTCAAATAAATTTAAACATACCTAATATTTTTAAAATCTAAATTAAACGTGTCCTCCTTAACTAATAAACCTTTTTTAAAAATATTATAAAAATTAAATGGTCTTTTTCAGTTAATACAAACTGTCTTCGGATTCTTCTGATTAACAAATTTATGTTTTCAAATAAATACACGCCAAATACTCACATCAACATCTATACCATAAATATTTATTATCGCGCTAATTGGAGATTTTTAATTATGAACTAGGGTTCTTTTAGTACAGTTAGTGAGTTTAGTTTAAATACTATATTAACAGTTAATCAATTGTGATGTTAAACCTTGGTCTGAGTCCTTGGCAAATTTTCATTGCTAATTATTATCATGGTTTACAGCAGGTTCGCAAAAAAAAAGTTGCAAACTATTTTTATTACACATAGAAAACAGATTTTAATATTTTTACAATGAAATTCGATAAATTATTAGATAAATAAAAACGATTTTTACAACATTTTTTTTATTATAAGGTAAAAAATGTTGCTATTTTCATTTAATTCATAAATAAAAAACATCTCGCACCGTTTTTATTAATAGGCATTAAAAATGCTGCGAAAATATTTTTCCCGCTGAATCCATAAATAAAAACGTTTTGCAACGTTTTTTCATTAGTATAGTTAAAAAATGTTGCGAAAAGCGGAGTGTTACTGCGAATTTTATTCAACCCGTTCTAACCTATTCAACTATTTATTTATAAACTAACAAAATATTATTAATACGTAGATAAAGAAATCTAGTTTAAAAATAAACATAAAAATCTAATACTAAATATTAAATTCCACCAAAAAGAGCCAGTGGATGCTAGTCATTTAAATAAAAATGAACACTTAGGGCAGTCTTAGGACTATGGCCGATCAGCAATGAATTCCTAGGTTGTCATAAAAATCACCCCGAAGTACCGTAAAATATTTTCTTTCAGGTCAAAGACCCGCTTCATATAAATACTATTAGATGAAGAATGTTACAAGTTGTAAAAGGAAGTGGCCGAAACTTATCGGAGCCCTATTTAGTATTTAAAGCTCACTAACTTGTACCCAAATTTAATACCTTAGTTATTTAAAATGATTAAGAAATCATTTTTTTTTGTTATTTAAAATCAAGAAATCGTTATTGTTACTTAAAAATGATTAGGAATTCATTTTTTTGTTATTAAAAATGATTAAAAAATTGTTTTTTATTTTGTTATTTAAAAACGATTAAGAAATCGTTTTTTATTTGTTATTAAAAATAATTAAGAAATCATTTTATATTTTGTTATTAAAAACGATTAAGAAATCGTTTTTTATTTTGTTATTAAAAATGATTAAGAAATCATTTTTTATTTTGTTATTTAAAAATGTTATTTTAAAAATGATTAAGAAATTGTTTTTTATTTTGTTATTTAAAAATGTTATTTTAAAAACGATTAAAAAATCATTTTTTATTTTGTTATTAAAAACGATTAAGAAATCGTTTTTTATTTTGTTATTAAAAATGATTAAGAAATCATTTTTTATTTTGTTATTTAAAAATGTTATTTTAAAATGATTAAGAAATTGTTTTTTATTTTGTTATTTAAAAATGTTATTTTAAAAACGATTAAAAAATCATTTTTTATTTTGTTATTAAAAACGATTAAGAAATCGTTTTTTATTTTGTTATTTAAAAATTGTATTTTAAAAACGATTAAGAAATAGCTTTTTATTTTGTTATTAAAAACGATTAAAAAATCGTTTTTTATTTTGTTATTAAAAACGATTAAAAAATCGTTTTTTATTTTGTTATTAAAAACGATTAAAAATTTTGTTATTAAAAACGATTAAGAATCATTTTTTTTTTGTTATTAAAAATGTTTGAGAAATCATTCTTCATTTTGTTATTAAAAACGATTAAGAAATCACTTTTTTTTTGTTATTAAAAACGATTAAGAAATCGTTTTTTAAAAACGATTAAGAATTTTGTTATTAAAAACGATTAAGAATTTTGTTATTAAAAACGATTAAGAATTTTGTTATTAAAAACGATTAAGAATTTTGTTATTAAAAACGATTAAGAATTTTCTTATTAAAAACGATTAAGAAATCGTTTTTTATTTTGTTATTAAAAACGATTAAGAAATCGTTTTTTATTTTGTTATTAAAAACGATTAAGAAATCGTTTTTTTTGTTATTAAAAACGATTAAGAATCGTTTTTTATTTTGTTATTAAAAACGATTAAGAAATAGTTATTTATTTTGTTATTAAAAACGATTAAGAAATCGTTTTCTTTTTGTTATCAAAAACGATTAAGAAATTGTTTTTTATTTGGTTATTAAAAATGATTAAGAAATCGTTTTTTATTTTGTTATTTAAAAATGTTATTTTAAAAACGATTAAGAAATAGTTTTTCATTTTGTTATTAAAAACGATTAAGAAATCGTTTTTTATTTTGGTTATTAAAAAAGATTAAGAATCATTTTTTTTTGTTATTAAAAATGTTTGAGAAATCATTTTTTATTTTGTTATTAAAAACGATTAAGAAATCACTTTTTTTTTGTTATTAAAAATGATCAAGAAATTGTTTTTTATTTTGTTATTTAAAAATGTTATTTTAAAAACGATTAAGAAATAGTTTTTTATTTTGTTATTAAAAACGATTAAGAAATCGTTTTTTATTTTGTTATTTAAAAATTGTATTTTAAAAACGATTAAGAAATAGCTTTTTATTTTGTTATTAAAAACGATTAAAAAATCGTTTTTTATTTTGTTATTAAAAACGATTAAAAATTTTGTTATTAAAAACGATTAAGAATCATTTTTTTTTTGTTATTAAAAATGTTTGAGAAATCATTCTTCATTTTGTTATTAAAAACGATTAAGAAATCACTTTTTTTTTGTTATTAAAAACGATTAAGAAATCGTTTTTTAAAAACGATTAAGAATTTTGTTATTAAAAACGATTAAGAATTTTGTTATTAAAAACGATTAAGAATTTTCTTATTAAAAACGATTAAGAAATCGTTTTTTATTTTGTTATTAAAAACGATTAAGAAATCGTTTTTTATTTTGTTATTAAAAACGATTAAGAAATCGTTTTTTTTTGTTATTAAAAACGATTAAGAATCGTTTTTTATTTTGTTATTAAAAACGATTAAGAAATAGTTATTTATTTTGTTATTAAAAACGATTAAGAAATCGTTTTCTTTTTGTTATCAAAAACGATTAAGAAATTGTTTTTTATTTGGTTATTAAAAATGATTAAGAAATCGTTTTTTATTTTGTTATTTAAAAATGTTATTTTAAAAACGATTAAGAAATAGTTTTTCATTTTGTTATTAAAAACGATTAAGAAATCGTTTTTTATTTTGGTTATTAAAAAAGATTAAGAATCATTTTTTTTTGTTATTAAAAATGTTTGAGAAATCATTTTTTATTTTGTTATTAAAAACGATTAAGAAATCACTTTTTTTTTGTTATTAAAAATGATCAAGAAATTGTTTTTTATTTTGTTATTTAAAAATGTTATTTTAAAAACGATTAAGAAATAGTTTTTTATTTTGTTATTAAAAAGATTAAGTAATCATTTTTATTTTGTTATTAAAAACGATTAAGAAATCATTTTTTTTTTATTAAAAACGATTAAGAAATCGTTTAAAAACGATTAAGAAATCTTTTTTTTTGTTATTAAAAATCATTTTTTTTTATTAAAAACGATTAAGATATCATTTTTTTTTGTTACTAAAAATGATTAAGAAATCATTTTTTTTTGTTATTAAAAATGATTAAGAAATCGTTTTTTTTGTTATTAAAAACGATTAAGAAATCGGTTTTTTTTGTTATTAAAAATGATTAAGTAATCGTTTTTTTTTTTTTTGTTATTAAAAACGATTAAGAAATCATTTTTTTATGTTATTAAAAACGATCAAAAGTCGTTTTATTTTTGTCATTTAAAAACGATCAAGAAATTGTTTTTTTTTTATTAAAAACGATCAAAAAATCTTTTTTTATTTGAAATCGTTTTGTGTTATTTTTTATATTTAAAACGATCGGTTTTTATTCAGTTTGAAAAAAAACTCTGAAACAGCAACATTTCAGTGTTTTATATATGAAATTCAGGTGCCCTAAGCGGGTCATGAATTTGTTGACCTGACTTGAATATCGTAGACCGGGTTAAGTCAATTACCCGACCTATCTCTGAATCTTAATTATTTTTAAAAAAAAATGATTTTTTATACGTTTTATAGGTTCCATATGGGAACCTATTGATAATTTTGAATTCAGAGGTATTTTACGCTCTGAATCTTTTTTTATTCATTCTAAAGGGAGTTTATTAACAATTTAAAGTTTCGTAGGTCCATTAACTCTAGATTTATTTAATTTTTTTTTTTAATTTAGTGCAAAAAAAACATAATAAATTTAAAAAATAAACTTTAAGAAAAATTTGCAATTTTTGCAAATTTTTCTTTTTCTTTTAAGGATAGCCCTGCGGGCATGATTGTTTAAAATAATTTTCAAAATATTGAAAATAATTCATTTCATGTGCAGAAAAATTAGTTTTTGAATAAATTTATTTTTTTGCAAAGGATCAACATACGAGGCTAAAAAATGTAATTTATTTGTGATGGCTCAACTTAATTAATAATATTACTGACACAGGCGAGGTCAGTGACAAAAGTTTCCTAAAGAAAGTGTTCAAAATAATCAAGTAAAAAAATAAAAAAAAATTTCCTTTGTATGTACATGTTCATGTACTGTACATGTTCAATGTTCTGTTCATAGTACATAAAGTACATATACATAAAGATTAAATGGACCGTTTTTTACCAAAAAGGAAATTATTTTTGATTTCATGGCAATTTAGCATGTGGATCATCTACAAAATTAGATTAGATTGATGATAGAATGAAATAGAAATTTCTATGCAAAATACGCCGGGAATGTTCTTTCAAAAATGGAATGATTTACAGATTTATTCCATTTTTACAAAAAACGGCCAACAAATGCTTATTTGTGTGTTAAAATCGTATCCATAACTTTATTTAATGGTATGACGAACTCCTCCTTCTTATATATTTAATTTAATTACCGCTTCTCTTGACGTATATTTCGTATTGCCGTTTCTTTTCTACTTTTCTACTTGGCAACCGTAATCTTCGCAGTAACGAATTCGGCTTTTTATTTAACCGTTGCACATAGGTGTGAATTTAGCCGTCTTTTATTATCCACGTGATCTTCAGTAATTTTCTTTTTCCGTAGAGAGAGCTTTTAAAATGAGTGATGTTTCATAGACTATTTATGAGTAAAAATCTGAAACAAACTTTAGTACATGGTACAAAATGGTAATAAAAAGAAATTTAAGACAAAAAATAGCAAGTCGAAATAACAAAAATACTTAAATTTTTAAAGATATCATTAATGGAAAATTAGTGAAGATAATCCTCTATTTGTTCATTGTATAGTAGGCTCCATGCAAGAAATTTATTGTCTGTAAAAATTGATTTGAATTCATGAAATATGAGTAAAAGTTTATTACTAATTTTTCGCAAGATAAAAAAAATATCCTTATTAATATTGATATACATTAAGAAGTGTATTAGTGTTTTTTCTTTTATTTATAGGAGTACCAAGCTTAAATTCTAAAGAAATTAGATTTCAGATAAATCGTAAATATATACGTATGGTATGACCTTTTTTTTTGTTTAAGAAATGTATTAAAATTCTTTTAATTTGTAGGAAACGTTAATTGGTTGTAAGAAGAAAAGTAATGATATGTTTTTTTATAATCATTGAAGGGCGTTCCTAACATTAATACAAAATATCGGGTTGGAAGTTGGACTTTAATAAGACCAGACTTTAGGCAATTGTGAGAGAAGGAGTGTATATTTGCCATAATAATTTCAAATTTTTATAATGTTTCTTTCTTTTTATTATATAGAACTAGTTGATTTAGTTTGACTAGTGAATTAATTTCAACATTTCAGTAATATCGTATTTTAACAATACAGCATTTTAACAAATAAAAATCCATTTTTTATGTAATAACTTCAATATTTTGTGTATAAATAAAGATAAATCTAGATCTTATAATGCTTAAATCTAACCCCTAAGCCCTACGATTAATAAAATATATAAAATGAATAAATTTCACGTTGTGCGATAGAGAAAAATCACACAAATTTATTTTATAAATCAAAATCAATGATTAAAATCGCAACATGAAAAGATCAAAATAAGAATTGCTGCTTCGATAACATTCATGAAATTTCCTAACTCAAAAATCATAATGAATACTCAATACTTGTTAGATTTTAATTTAAATTTTATTTAATAATAATGGATATCTGATATATGGAATATTTAAATTACAAACTAAGGAATTTGTAAAACATTTTACTGCTCTAATCCTAGTGTTTAAGTAATTCTGAATTGAATAAGAAAAGAATTATTTAAATTACAAACTAAGAAATTTGTAAAAATATTTTACTACTCTAACCTTAGTGTTTAAATAATTTTAAACAACAATAAAGAAAAAAAAAAGAATACATAATGGCAATATAAATCTTTCAAAAAAAAAAATTGCAACTCTCTTTTCCTTAAGTATCTAAAAAATAAGATAAAAATTAATTAGTATAAAATGATTTTTTGTAAATGTAAAAATTTATCAATTAAGTCATTTCTGTAGCACATACTTAAAGATCATCTATACTCATTTAATCAACAATTTGACATTCCAAGCATTCCGAAAGTTTATTATTTAATTCACTACTAGTAAAATCAAATGAATGACTTATATTATATGCTTGTGGGTGAGATTTGGTATTAAATTTACGCTCAATCGGTGCACTTATAAATTCCATAATATTGCCTCTTAATTTTTCAGACTTAACAGAATAAGAATATCTGCAAATCCAACCTTTAATCACGTACGAAACATCTGATGAGGATGGTCTTTCTAATGGATTTTCATCCCAACATTTTTCCATCAAGTCTACATAACATTGTGGAGTACTTTTGATAATTTCGGGTCGTTCACCTGTACAAATACTTAAGCTAAGTTGCAAATCATGTGCTCTATCATTAAATGGCGTGACACCAGATGTAAATTCCCACATAATCATAGAAAAACTATATATATCACTAGCTGGAGTGTAAGGTTCACCTCTCAAGACTTCGGGTGCCATAAATGGCATAACACCATAAATATTATCATTTTCTTTTTTAAGAAATGATTTTACAGGTTGAGATAATCCTAAATCACTGACATAAAATTTACTTGTTTCATCCGTATGATTTAAAATGTTACCATCATGAAAATCACAATGAATAAGTTTTTTCTTATGTATTTCATCAAGTCCACAAATAATCTCATATAATATATGTAATTTTTCATTCCAATTACTTTTAATTATTTTTGTTAAACTTCCTCTTAAATTGCCTTCATTTGCATAATCCATTACTACCATATGTTTTGAAGTATCAGGATCTTTAGTAATTCCATATACATTAATAATTGCATTTGAATTTATCACTTGACAATGATATTTCCACTATAGTAAATAAAAATTAAATTGGATTAGTAGCTTAATTAATTTTATTTAAAGTTAAATACAAATAATTATTATCATACTTCATTTAAGAATTCATCTAAATCCATATTCGATTTAAGCTGATTAAGACATTTAAGAACTACCTCTTTCTTATTTTCTAACCAAGTGGCTTTATATACAATACCAAATCCTCCCTTATCAAGATATTTAATATTTTCAAATCCACAATAAGGAATCCATTTTAAGTCTTTCTCGTGAATAAATTGACCTATTACTGTGTTTCCACATAACCTAATTTTTCAAAAAATTACGGAAATTTTTAAAATTAATATCAATATTAAAAAATTCATATTAAATAATACTAATAATACTTACTCTAAAGTTTAAATAAAATTTGACAAAATAATTAAAAAGTTAACTATAATATAATATAACTTCAATTATTATTAACTTACCAACTAAAGTAAATTAAAAAAAAAATAAAGAATTTAGTTCAATTAACATGTAAATATCTCATAAATGTTAAATAATTATGCTTACCGACTAAAGTATTAAAATTACCAAACAATTTTTAAGTAAAGGAATTTAATTAGCTTATATTACATTAATATTATATAAATACAGTCAACTTCCCATATAATCATATCTTTTGTTAGATATTACATTATAAACTATGTACGAAATTTTTCAATTTATTAAAAATTTTCTTGTTGAAATTGCATAATTATATAATTCCGATCAGAATAATGTTATAACCTTATAACTTAAATATTATAAAGTATTTATAACCAATTTGTAATTATAAAAAGATATTAAATACTAAAGCAAAAATGGGTTCTTATAAAGTTGTATTCAGATAAAATATGATTATAGGTTTGACCGTACGATAAAAACAAGTATATAAAAAATAACTTACATTCTAAAGTAATGTTTTAAGTAAAGAATTTTCAATTAGTTTAAATTATAATAAATGTTACATAAATAATTAAATTAAACTTATAACTCACGTTCTAAAATAATAGTTTGAACAAAGAAATAAGTATAAATATTACATATATATAATTAAGTTAAAGGAAAAAACTTATAACTTACGCTCTAAATAATATTTGGATAAAGAATTCAATAAGTAGTTTACATGAAGATAATAGAATTAGATGAATAAACTTGTAACTTACGTTCTAAATAATAATCTGGATAAACATTCAAATAAATTTAACAATAAATAAATATTAAATAGGCTGAAATTAAATAAATAAACAATAACTTACTTTCTAAATGCTCTAAATAATAAATTGAATAAAGAATTCAGTAAGTATAAATATTATAAATATATTAAATTAAATAAACTTTTAACTAACCGTCTAAATAATATTTCAGATAAAAAATTCAATAAGTTTAAATTAGAATTAAATATTACGTATACTGAATATAATAAATTAGATAAATAAATTTATATCATACAACCTACTAGAGTAATATTAGGGTATAAGTTTAATTATAATTAATAAATGTAAAAAACTAATTTAACAAATAACTTACTTCCTATATTATAAAATAATTTTTAATTACAGTAGCTTGAATTATATATAAATATCAAACGATAAAATTTAAATAAATGACTTACTTTCTATATTATTATTAGTATAATTTTTAAATAAAATTTAGTTAAATTATATATAAGCAGTATAAATAATATTAGTGTGATAAAACTAAATAAATAACTTACTTTCTATATTATAAAATAATTTATCAACAAATAGTTAGTTGATTTAAATTAAATACAGCTATTACGTAAATATTAAATTACTAACCTTTTACATTATTAACAATTTTTGATAATATTTAATTAGTTTAAATTACATTTACATGAATAGCAAATAAAACTAATAAATAATATTAACTTACCAGCTAAAGAAAATTATAAAATAATTTTTAAATCAAAAAAAAAAAATTAGTTTAAAACCTTAACATGATAGAATTAAATAATTAAATTACCTTCTACGTCATGTTTAATAATTTTTTAAAGTGAAAATTTAGTTAAATCAAATATACAGTAGATATTAATAAGATTAAAATAAATTACAGACCCTCTATAATTATTTAAAGAAAAGAACTTAATTAGTTTAAATTATATTAAATATTACATGAGTTAATGAATATATTACCTTCTACATTATTAATTTTTGAAACAAAAATTATAAATGGTTTAAATTATTACACAAGTATTATAAAACTAAATAAATAACTGAATTTATGACGTACTAGCTAAAAAATTATTAATATAAAGAATTTAGTTTAAACGTATATATATACAATAAATTAGATAAACTCACTAACTTACCTTCTACATTATTAAATAATTTTTTAAGTAAAAAATTTAGTATTGAGCTTAATTATATATAGATATCATATAAATATATGGTAAATAGTAACTTACTTCCTGTTGCTATAGTATAAAAAATTTTAATTGATTAAATTGTATATAAATACTATATAAATACTATATAAATTTTTAATAAAATTAAATAACTTACGCGCTAAAATATTCAATTATTTTTTGCAAGAACGTGTGATCAGTCACTTTATGATTTATATACAAAGAAAATTATATAAAAAATATCACTTACCAATCCTCGCTAGATATTGCCCATGAAATTAATTTATTAATGTCATATATATATAATAGTATTAATAATTAACTTATAACTTACGAACTAATAAATTTTTTAAATAAAAAATTTAGTTAATTATATTATGTATTAAAAAATGACAAAATTAAATACATAATATGACTTACGAACTAAAGTGAATATCAAATAATTCATTAAATAAAAGCTTAGCACAAATTATATATTAATAACATATAAATATGACAAAATCCCTGAATATAACTTACAAACTAAAATATTTAACAAAAAATTTAGTTAATGTATTAATATAATAAAATTAAATAAACAATATAACTTACCGACTAAAGTGAATGTCAAATAATTTATTAAATAAAAACTTAGTTTAATTAATTGTGTATTAAATATTATTAAAATTAAATAAATGGTTATATTTACGTCCTGAAATAATTTTTAAAGAAAAATTGTTAATTTATATTATAAATATATACAAATAATACGTAAAATAAATGGACAATTCATAACTTACGGTCTAAAATTAATTTTTTAAATATAAATGAATTTAATAATTTTAAATTATTTAGATATTATAATAATTAATTAATAATTTACGACTTACCAACTAAATCATCAAATAGTTTTTAAATGAAAAAAGAATTAGTTTAAATTCTATGCATATATTATATAAATATAGTAAATTTAAACATTACATTCTATATTTTAAAAAAAATTTAGTTATTTTAAATTATATATAAGTATAGTAAAACACAACTAAGGTAACTTACGCTCTACAATTTAGGCAATTTTTTAAATAAAGAATCTGGTTAGTTTATATTATATTACATGTATATAAATATGTAAATTAATAACTTAATAACTTACTAACTAAAGTCGGTGAATTGCAAAAATAATTTTTTAATTAGTTTGGATATTTCAAAAAAATAAATAAAATTCTCAATGACAAACTTACAATCTAAATTAATTTAAATAAAATTTAGTTAATTCCAACTACATATAAATACTAATATAATATAATAAAATCAAATAAGTAACTTACGCCCTATTACAATCATATGTAATTCATATTAAAGAGTTAATTATATGTAAATATTATCTGAATATATATAAATGACATGAACTAGTCATGAACTTACAGTCTAAAGTAATTTGTATTAAAGTAAAAATTTAGTAAGGAAATTTCATTAATTATATTATATGTAAATTTGCATTTTAATAACTTATAACTTACTCCCTATTATTAAGTAATTGTTTGAGTAAAGAATTTAAATTAGTTAAAATTATACTATACAGTATCATATATTATTATATTATAGTGAAATAAATAACATAATAGTAGCTTACAATCTAAAACAATTTTTTAACAAAGATTCACTAGTTAGGTTCAAAATTTAAATATTAAACAAATTAATAAATAATTCTCATAACTTACAATCTAAAAATATAAAATTTAGTTAGTTTTAAATACGTAAACATTTATATGAATTAATGAATATTTATAACTTACAATCTAAAATAATTTTCAAATAAATTTTATTAGTTAGTTTAATAGTATCTGATTCTAAATAAAATATAGTAATAACTTACGATCTATCAAATAAAGTTTTTAAACAAAAGAATTTGGTTAGTTCTAGCTATGTAAATATAATAAATATAATATAATAAGTACAATAATAATTTATAACTTACAAACTAAATGATTTTTAAATAATAAATTAATTAGTTAATTAAATTATATTATATACATTACATAGTAGATGTAGTAATAACTTACGTCCTATAAACAATGATTTAATTAGTTTAAGTTATTATAGTACTATATATATAAAATAATAGAAATAAATTTACCTTTTATATCATTAAATAAGTTTAATAAAGAATTTATTAGTAAATTAAATTATGTATATACAAATTTACATTGATAATTTATAACTTACTATCTAAAGTATATTATTAAAATAAAAAATTTGGTTAATTTTAAATTATGTGTAAATTATAAAAATAACTTATAACATACCTTTTGTATATTTTGCTATTAGATAGTTTTTTTATAAAAAATTTAGTTTATTTAATTGTATAAACATTAGTAGAATTAAGTTGACAACTTTAACTTACGATCTAAAGGAAATTTTTAGTAAAAATTTAATCTAATTAATTTAAATTATATGTAAATATATTGTGTAATAAAATTAAATAAATAACTTACCATCTAAATTGTCAAATAATTTTTTAAATGAAAAATTTGGTTAATGAAATGTTATATAAATATAAATATAATAGAATCAAGTAAACAATTTACCTTCTAAAAAGTTTTCATCATAAATGATTTTTAAATAAAATTTAGTTATTGTATTAATTATATAAGTGTTATATAAATATTAGAAGCAAACATTAGATCGGATAATTTACCTTTTATATACTCTGTTAATAAATAATTTATTTAATTTATTTAATTTAAATTAAATGAAAATATTGCATAATACAATAAAATTAAATAAGTAATTTATTACTTACCAACTAAAGCAAATTATTAATTTTAAACAAAAATTGGTTAGTTTAAATACTATAAACAGTAAATTGATTTTACTTATTTAACTCTTTAAAGAATCAATTATCCGGATCCGGTTCATCAAGAGTGAAATTAGCAAAACCAATAAAGTTTTTATTGCTTACTAACTATTTTAAAATGAAGAATTCGGTTAATTGGAAATATAAATATTTTACCCATATAATAATAAAATAACTTACAGCCTAAAATAAATTATCAAATAAATTTTAAAACAGAGAATTTGATTAGTACAATTATTATTATATTATATTATTACATATACAAATATAACAGAATTAAAATAAATAAACTTATAAATTATAATAAACTTACTTTCTATAAATGTTTTAAGCAAAAGAATTAATAAATTTAAACATCATATATGTAAGTCCAATAACACTGAATTAATACATAACTTACTTCCTATATTATTAAATAAAATACTTAGCTGTTAATTTAAATTATGTGTAAAATATTTCATACTAAAGTTTATAACTTACCAGCTAAATATGACAAAAAAAAAGTTACAAAATAATTTTTTAAATAAAGTCTTCAGTTCAAATATTATCGTTATACAAATATAATAAACTAAATAAATTACTGACGTTCTACAGTATTAAAATTAGTTAGTTTCAATTTTATATAAATGCAATGAATAAATATTTGAACTTACCGGCTAAAGTAAATTACAAAATAATTTTTTAAATAAAGGATTTAGTTTAAATACATAAAAATTTGTAAAATAATAAAATAAATATCTCATGACTTACAATCTAAAATAATTTTAGATAAGAATTTAGTTAGTTTAAATTAAATATAATATCATATATATGTAATAAGATTACTTACTAACTAAAATAAGTCACAATTTTTTAAATAAAGAAAAATTTAATTAGTTTAAGTTACATGAACATATTAATATAAATAAAATCAGATTAAATAAATAACTTACTAACTAAAGTAAAAATATCCATTTTTCAAATAAAAATAAAAATTAAGAATATATAAATATATAAATAGTTTAAAATATAATAAAATTAAATAAATAACTCGTAACTTACAACCTAGTAAAATAGTTTTAATAAAGAATTTAATTAAATGTTTTTTATTATTTAAATTTAACAAATAAATTATTACTTACTCGCTATATTTTTTAATGATAATAAATTAGTTGGTTTAAGTAATATGTAAATAATATTATATAAATGTAATAAAATATAAATAAATGACTTACTCCCTACATTATAGATAAAGAATTTGGTTAATTTAAATCATATGAATACAAATATAGCAGAATTGAATAAATATCTTTTAACTTACAATCTAAAATAATTGACAAATAAAGAATATAGTTAGTTTAAATTATGGTATCTGTGAAACGTGAATATTACGTAAATATAGTAAAATCAAGTAAACTTACTTCCTGTATTAAAATAAATACGAGAATTTAATTAGTGTTAATTGTATATTTGTACGTAAATATAGTAAAATTAAATAAATAACTTAAACTTACTTCCTATATTATTATAAATAAATGTGTGTTAGTTAATTATATTATTTTTATAATATACTATATAAATGTAACAAAATAACTAAATATTGTAACTTACGAACTAAATTATCGAATAAAGAATTTAGATTAGTTTAGGTTAACTTATTAGATATGTTAAAATTGCATAAATATTATCGTTACAGATTGTATAACCTACCTCCTATTATTAAACAATTATCCATTCAATAAAAGAAGAGCATTATGAAAATACATATAAAAGATTTCAAACCAAAAGATTTTTAGAGCCAGAATAGCACTATCTAAATGTGGCCGCTAATATCATATGAATACTATAGTTTTTAGCTTACCATCTTAAATTATTTTAAAAATTTAGTTAGTTTAAATTATATACAAGCACTCTATAAATGTTAATAAAATTAAATAAATAACTTACCATCTAAAATAATATTTTAAATAAGAGAAATTAATTAGTTTAATTACGCATAAATATCAAAAAAATGAAATAAAATTAAAAAATTAATTTTTGACTTACGATCTTTAATATATTGGCCACACGTTAAATAAGAGCTTGATTAATTTGAAATGCATAAATAAACAGTAATATAAACAACAATAACTTACACCCTGCAGTTTTATTAATTATGAATGAATATTAAAATATTTAGATATGGATTTTATAGGTCGGTGTAAATAAGGTTAAAAGTAACTTACAATCTAATTATTAAAATAGAGTATGATTAATCTTTAAAGTTTATATTTAAATATCAACCAAATATGATGAAGTTAGGTAACTTACTTTCTACAACGTCATTATTTGCTAAATTAAATATATAGTGTTGTTAAACATCAAGTAAATCAGTTACATAGAATATATTAAATGGAAATGAAAATATTATTCAATTTTTAACTTACAAGTTAAAATATTAAGTACTTTATCTTATAAAAAAAAGAAAATAGATTAATTAATATAAATATGTAATGAAAATAGGTTAAATTAAATGTGAATGTCAATTAAAACTTTAAAATATAATAAATTAAGAGAGTGAATTTATTAAATTAGTTCCACCTTCAAGTTCCTTAATATTGGAATCTAATTTTAATATTTTGTCAAAATAATTTAGAATAATTCTCGTTTGTATTTAGTATAATTATTCATATCATTATATGCTTTTACCTTTATCATCACTGCCTGCCATAGTTATAAAACTGTATTTCTATCCCCTTTATTATAAAAGC
The DNA here is from genome assembly GCA_015698045.1 of Rhizophagus clarus. Classification (NCBI taxonomy): domain Eukaryota; kingdom Fungi; phylum Glomeromycota; class Glomeromycetes; order Glomerales; family Glomeraceae; genus Rhizophagus; species Rhizophagus clarus. The sequence goes on along the minus strand of BLAL01000169.1, from coordinate 992,202 downwards.
CTTTGTTATATGTAGTTTCTATTCTAAAAATAAAAATAGTTTCATTGTAATAATAGATTATGCAAATATAGTTAGCGAAAATTTATTGTTGTCGTACATATGTAATTTTCTATGTAATGTGTATAATGTGCCTTTTTGAGAATTTACAAACTTAAACGCTACCTAATAATATATTACCAAAGTTTTATGTTTGGTTTATAAAAAATTTCTGCTATGTTCAGTGTGTTGTGTGTGTGAGTTCGATTTGTAGAAATAATCGACAACATTTCTGAAAACTAGTGCTTAAATCCGGATGAAATCCGTCATCCGGATTATATCCGGATCGGTTTATGTAAAATTAAATGATGATTGTTTATATAATCAACTACATATAGTATTCTAAAATATTAACAACCAGATAAGCTTTTAGTGCGATTTTCCTCTATAATAGGAAAAAATGTTGGTCAATCATTTTTATTTTGGCCAGATTTTCACTAAAATTTTCTATTCCACTTTCGATGATGACCCACATGCACAGTTGCCGTAGATACAAAAAAAATTGCCTTTTTCGTAAAAAAAGCTTCAGTTAGTTTTATATATACATAGTCTTAAGCTTAAGCTTAGCTTAAGCTTTGCTTTGCTTATGCCTAAGCTTAAGCTTAAGCTTGAGCACATCTTTAGACTAACTTTTTGCAAAACCTCTTCCTGTGCCAGCGAAAATAGCTGTTAGCTTTATAATCATAAATTATTTGCACTTTTTAACTTTTTTACCGATCAATAATAAATTGTTACAAATCATTAAAAATTAGTATCTTTAAAAATTTAATTTTTTTTTTTTAATTTTATTGAAAAAAAAAAAAAAAAAAAAAAAAAAAAAAAAAAAAAAAAAAAAAAAATACAATAAATTTTAAAGAAATTTTTAAAGATTTAGGAAAAAACGGATAAAAACATTTTTTTATTAAACGATTTAGAAAAAAAAATCATTTTTTCTTTCAGTTTTTAATTGGAACGATTAGGGTAAGGATCCATTCAGGTCAGGTCATCAAAATCATGATCTGGATCGGGTGGCTTGTTAACCTGAAAAGAATAATGAAAAAAATAATGTACAAGGCGGTTTATAAACCGTTTCTTTCTTTTTTATTTAAGAGAAAAAGAAATAATGAAATGATTAAACCCGTTTTTTTAAAGACTAGATTAGTCTGGGTTGAATAGTAATATGGGACCAGACCAAAAAAATTTGCTTCAATTTTATCTGGACATCCGGTTCAGTTCCTAAAAAACATTAAATTTAATTTAACTATTATATTATCAAGACGAATTAAGAAAATGTTAACCGAACGATTTCTTAACTTTTTTTCTTTAAAACAAGTTAAAAAAAACGTAGTAACGAGTTAAAAATGTTAACTACGTTTTTTAAAGAACAAGTTAAAAAAATGTCAATTACTTTTTTTTAAAAAACGAGTTAAAAGGTAACTACATTTTTTTAAAGAACGAGTTAAAAAAAACGTTGACTACGTTTTTTTTCCTTTTTTTTAAAAAAAAAGTTGAAAAACGTTTCTTTTTTTAAAAAAATGAAGTTAAAAAAAACTTTTCTTTAAGCCGATTTGGAAAATGGTAACTAAAATGAATTAAAAAACGGCAACTAACGTTTTTCTAACTTTTTTTAAAAAGTGAAAGTTAAAACGAGTTAAAATATTAACTAAATGTTTTTTAACGTTTTTTTTAATACAAATATACAAATTAAAAAATGTTAATAAATAAACTTTCTTTCAAAAAATGCTAAATAAGCATTTTTTAATAGGTTTTTTTGCCAAAACGAATTAAAAACGTTGATAAACAAAGGCTTTGACCTTTTTTACTAAACGAACTAGAGTAATTTGGGTACAAGTTAGAGTTTCAGTAATTACCGATCAGGTTTAACAGTTCCAGTTTACGATCGAACTGAAACATTCATCACTGCGGTTTCTATGTCAATTTTACGATTTTCTGAACCGATTTTACCGAATTGATTTGTGATAATAAAAAACGAGAAAACCGTTTTTTTTGTCATTTAATAAATTTAATGCTCCGAACGGGTTGGGCCGGTTCGGGTTACCTTGTCAATCCGAACTGAAGAATTTTTTCGGGTCAGTTCAGTTCGGTAACCTGCTCTGATCCGACCCTACCCGTTGGCCCGAAGGTATTCGGGTTACTTCGAATGATTAGATTAATAAAAAAAAAACATTGTACAAACGTTTCATGATACTTTTTACTAAATTATCACAAAAAAACGTTTTTTAATTTAATTATATATCAAAAAATGCGTTTCTTAATAAAATATCAAAAAAAAGTTACAAAAACGTTTTCGCAATGTTAAAACGTCGCGAAACTTTTTTTAATTACGGAAAAAATTTAGTACGTTGATCATTTAAAAATCCGCGGTAAATATACATCAAAAAACGTTTTTGCAACGTTTATCAGTAAAATATCAAAAAAAACTTGCGAAATGTAGAGTTCCGAACGGGCGGATGGGTCGGGTAATTGACTTAACCTGACCCATGATATTCAAGTCAGGTCATCAAATTCATGACCCGTTTTATATCAAAAAAAATTGTCAAGATTCAACAATTTTATATATGAAAAAATTTAAATAATAAAAAAAAAACGATTTTCTTAATCGTTTTTAATAACAAAAGAAAAAAACGATTTATCTGTTATTAATAGTTTTAATAACAAAAAAAAGCGATTTTTTAATAACAAAAAAAAACGATTCTCGTTATCAGTTTTTAATAACAAAAGAAAAAAACGATTTGTTAATCGTTTTTAATAACAAAAAAAAAACGATTTATTAATAGTTTTAATAACAAAAAAAAGCGATTTTTTAATAATAAAAATAAAACGATTTTCTTTATCGTTTTTAATAATAAAAAAACGATTTTCTTTATCGTTTTTAATAATAAAAAAACGATTTTCTTTATCGTTTTTAATAATAAAAAAACGATTTTCTTAATCGTTTTTAATAACAAAAAAAAAACGATTTTCTTAATCGTTTTTAATAACAAAAAAAAAACGATTTTCTTAATCGTTTTTAATAACAAAAAAAAAACGATTTTCTTAATCGTTTTTAATAGCAAAAGAAAAAAACGATTTGTTAATAGTTATAACAAAAAAAAGCGATTATTTAATAACAAAAATAAAACGATTTTCTTAATCTTTTTAATAACAAAAGAAAAAAACGATTTAATAATAGTTTTAATAAGAAAAAAAAGCGATTTTCTTAATCGTTTTTAATAACAAAAAAAAAACGATTTATTATTTCGTTTTTAATAACAAAAAAGAAACAATTTTCTTAATCGTTTTTAATAACAAAACAAAAAACGATTTTCTTAATCGTTTTTAATAACAAAAGAAAAAAACGATTTTCTTAATCGTTTTTAATAACAAAACAAAAAACGATTTTCTTAATCGTTTTTAATAACAAAACAAAAAACGATTTTCTTAATCGTTTTTAATAACAAAACAAAAAACGATTTTCTTAATCGTTTTTAATAACAAAACAAAAAACGATTTTCTTAATCGTTTTTAATAACAAAACAAAAAACGATTTTCTTAATCGTTTTTAATAACAAAACAAAAAACGATTTTCTTAATCGTTTTTAATAATAAAAAAAAACGATTTTCTTAACAAAAAAAAGCGATTTTTTAATAACAAAAATAAAACGATTTTCTTTATCGTTTTTAATAATAAAAAAAGGATTTTCTTAATCCGTTTTTAATAACAAAAAAGAAACGATTTTCTTAATCGTTTTTAATAACAAAAAATAAACGATTTATTATTCGTTTTTAATAACAAAAAAGAAACAATTTTCTTAATAGTTTTTAATAACAAAAATAAAACGATTTTCTTTATCGTTTTTAATAATAAAAAAAGGATTTTCTTAATCCGTTTTTAATAACAAAAAAGAAACGATTTTCTTAATCGTTTTTAATAACAAAAAATAAACGATTTATTATTCGTTTTTAATAACAAAAAAGAAACAATTTTCTTAATAGTTTTTAATAACAAAAATAAAACGATTTTCTTTATCGTTTTTAATAATAAAAAAAGGATTTTCTTAATCGTTTTTAATAACAAAAAAGAAACGATTTTCTTAATCGTTTTTAATAACAAAAAATAAACGATTTATTATTCGTTTTTAATAACAAAAAAAAAACAATTTTCTTAATAGTTTTTAATAACAAAACAAAAAACGATTTTCTTAATCGTTTTTAATAACAAAACAAAAAACGATTTTCTTAATCGTTTTTAATAACAAAACAAAAAACGATTTTCTTAATCGTTTTTAATAACAAAAAAAAAACGATTTTCTTAATCGTTTTTAATAACAAAAGAAAAAAACGATTTTCTTAATCGTTTTTAATAACAAAAAAAAAACGATTTTCTTAACAAAAAAAAGCGATTTTTTAATAACAAAAATAAAACGATTTTCTTTGTCGTTTTTAATAATAAAAAAAGGATTTTCTTAATCGTTTTTAATAACAAAAAAGAAACGATTTTCTTAATCGTTTTTAATAACAAAAAAAAACGATTTATTATTCGTTTTTAATAACAAAAAAGAAACAATTTTCTTAATCGTTTTTAATAACAAAACAAAAAACGATTTTCTCAATCGTTTTTAATAATAAAAAAAAACGATTTTCTTTATCGTTTTTAATAACAAAAGAAAAAAACGATTTCCTTAATCGTTTTTAATGACAAAAAAAAAACGATTTTCTTAATCGTTTTTAATAACAAAAAAGAAACAATTTTCTTAATCGTTTTTAATAACAAAAAAAAAACGATTTATTAATCATTTTTAATAACAAAAAAAAAAATCGATTTATTAATCGTTTTTAATAACAAAAAAAAAAAGATTATTAATCGTTTTTATTAATCGTTTTTAGTAATAAAAAACCGATTTAGCCAAACTTTAAATATAAAAACGCCGGGACTAATAGTTTCAGCGTTTTTTTTCAGGTCAACGGGTCGGATCAGGTACCCGATTAACACTGACCCGACCCGAGAATTTTGGGTCAACCAGTCGGGTCGGATTCAGAGCTCTAACGAAACGTTTTTTGAAATTAAATTATATATATCTGATATCAACAAATGCGCAGTCTTTTAATATCAAAAAAAAACCGTTTTCACAACGTTTATGCTTTTTATCGCGTTTTTAAAAAACGCGCAATGTTTTTTTTTATTAAATCCCATATCAAAAAACATTTTCGCAACGTTTTTTATCAAATTATCAAAAAAGCACTACGAAGCGTTTTTTTTTGTTAAATTGTATATGTTAAACTTTATTAATTATACGTTAAAAAATGTTTTGCAACGTTTTTTGACAAATTATAAACGTTGCTAAACGTCTTTTATTAAATTATAATTCAAGTCGAGTCAACACGGGTTGATTTGAGGATCTTATAGTCACGTGACATTTGAGTCGATTCTGAGTTTATATTAATACTCGACTCAGTTAGCCAGGGTGTCAATTCACCTACTTTACGACAACCATGCAAAAACGTGGACAACGTTTGAGTGGACCTTCACCATTTAAGATTAACAATTCCATCTTCCTGACTTTTTGAGTCATGGGAGAGCTTAGATGAAGATGGAGGAATGAGATGATGATAATGAAAATTTTATTATTTAATTGTTTATTTTTTGGATCAAAGTAAAAAAAATTATATGTGAAATATGTGGTTAAATAATATAGACAGATTGTCTGACAAAATCATGTTTATTTTTACACAATAAATGTTTAATAAAATTAATTTTACATACTGTATATTTTACACTTTAAATGTTTATAGATAAATTCAAAATTTTTTAGATTAATTTGGTTATTTTTTGGAGCACAAATGTGAAATTAAAATATACATATATATAATATATGGAAATCTAAACTAATCAAAAATAAATAGGGATTAAATATTTACATATAAAGTCATATCTTAAAGCATTTAAATAATCGATCTAAGTAAACATGATTTATCTGTTTAGGTATTACATGCTAAGCATTTATTTAGACAATAATATTATTTAGGTTTACCACCATGCCACACATGTTGTAAGTGATGATAAAAATTTAGCAATGAAAATTTGCCAAGGACTCAGACCAAGGTTTAACAATAAAAATAACACAATTGTTTAACTGTCAATATATTTAAACTAAGCTCACTAACTGTACTAAAGAGCCCTAGTTTATTATTAAAAAAATGTCTATCATTTATGAAAAATAATCATTGTAATTTGCGAAAAAATATTAAAATAACTTAAAAAATAGATATAGGTGTTGTAGAAATACCGTACTTAATAATTACATCATTACGGAAAAATGGGAACTTGGTCTTAAAATATTAAGAATAATTACGGCATAATTGCGGTATAATGGTATTACGGTATAAGCTTCATATGCCGTAATTAATTTCGACGACACCTATAGAAATAGATATTAGTTTTAAGATAGTTGATTTTATTAACATCTCTTTTTTATAAAAACAACGTTTATTATTTTATTCAGGTCGTTCCAACTTAACTGTTTGTCCGCTTTTTTAAATTTTATAGAATTAAAAAATATGGCAGAATCACATTACTTTGTAATAAATTTTTTCCGTTACTAAATTTTTATCAAACCTTTTTTAAAGCTAGAAGAGAATGAGATGACTATTAAACTTACTAAATGAAAAAAATTCACAATAAATACAATGCAAAATAAATTTGAGATCAGCCAGATAGTTTGATTATTTAACATGATAAATTTACCTTATTCTACTCAAAGACAAATTTTTTTTAAAAAAAAGTTCATATTTATCACCGTTTTCAAAATAGTTGGTTATTTATTTGTGATTAAATATCCGAATACCAAATATTCATCTGGTTTCGTCCATTTTTTGTCTAGTTTTCGTCCGGTTTTCGTCCGGTTTTCTTTTTTTTTTTTTTCTTCCAAACATAACAGCATCAATCATTTTGAAAACAGCGATAATATAAAGTATTAAGTATAAAAAAAATTAAGATTTAATATTTAAAGAAAATACTATAATCATTTTTATAAAGTTAAAATATTTTGATTTCTTTGTTCGCATAAGTTTTTTTTTCACTATTTTCATTTTAGCTGTATCCGGTCAAATTGAATTGATACGAATTTTTTTTGATTTTCCGGTTTTCATCCATTTTTTGTTCTGTTTTCTCCGGTTTTCGGGTTTCTTTTTTTTTATTCAGATATAACTACATACATCATTTTGAAAACGCCGATAAGATATAAATGTATCGACATAAGACCAAAAACTCGATAAATTTTCTGTACAACAATCACCGTCAATTTTTAATTTGTATTACTGTGATGTCATTCTGTCATTGACAAAAAATTCCTTTTTATCCTCATTGAATATCCAAATTTAACTCCAATATTTTTTTTTTTTTTTTTTTTTTTACGACCATGGAATTCTTTTTCAAAATTTGACTCAAACTTACTTCTAACAGAAAATAAATATAATAATGAGTCTTAATAAAATAGTATCCGAATTTAATGAATTAAATATTTCTGAGGAAAGTTCTAATTCATTAAAAATCAATCATGAAAATTGTTATGACCCAGATAATAATAAATTTTGGTGTAAAGAATGTGTTCCTCGTTGCATAATTGAAGGATGGACCAGTGGAAATGATGTTAATTGATAATTTTATCAAGGATACGATTTATAATGCAATATTGAGGGATGGTCCTCTGTTTCTTGAATGGGTTTCATTTAATAGGTTTAAAGATATAAAACAAATAGGTGAAGGTGGATTTGTAAAAGTGTTTTCTGCAACTTGGATTGATGGTAATGCACAATATACCAAGCGAGATGATGGAAGTTGGATAAAAAAAGCGCCTGAATCATTTCAAGTTGCCTTGAAATGGCTAAACGGATCACAGAACATGTCAGCTGATTATTTAAATGAAGTAAAATTTTTTACATATTTCTTTTTTTTTTTTAATTTATTTCTTTAAATCTAATTAATATAAATTCATTAATTTTAATATTTATAGCTTAAAACACATTGGAGTTTATATAAATTAGAAAATACCACTTTAACTTTTTATGGAATGACTAAAGATCCAAAAACTGAGGAATTTATGATGATTATGTATTTTGCAAATGATGGGAATTTGAGAAATATTCTTTCAAGTAATTTTTACGATATTTTACGGAAAAAAAAAATTCACTTATTTACTTCATTCAGTATTTGATCTTAAAAATTTACATTCATTAAAATATTTTCATAAAGATTTTCATAGTAGAAATATATTAAAGAGTGGGGATGTTTCTTATATTTCAGTTTTTGGATTATCTGGACCATCAAATGAACAAAAATTAGATAATAAAATATGTGGAGTGTTACCATATGTATCACCAGAAGTTTTAAATGGTGAACCATATACATTATCTTCTGACATTTATAGTTTTGGTGTAGTTATGGCAGAAGTATCATCTGGAAAACCTCCTTTTTATAATAGAAAACATGATACTATTTTAGCATTAGAAATATGTAATGGACTCAGACCAGAATTTGGAAAAGGAACTCCTGAAATTTATAAGAAATTAGCTCATAGATGTATGAATGCTAATCCAAATCAAAGACCGACAGCAAATGAATTATATGAAATATTAAAGTATTGGTATAATTATAGTGATAATAATAAATATGGTTATAAAGTAGAAGAAGTTGAAGCTGCATTCCAAGAAGCTGATAAAGAAATACCAAATATTTCGATCTCGTATGAAAAAGATCCTGATGTTATTTATAGTAGTAGAATATTTACATTTAAAAATCTATCAAAACCCATTAATTCATCACTTGTTACTAAACTATATCTTAATGAAGATGATAATGAAGGTATTTATATTATAATTTTTATTAACACAGTAATTAAAATAATTACTAATTTTATTGATTCAATAGTTTGTCAAGATCCTCAATTAATTGGCTTAGAAATTTCTAACTCATTAAAATTAAATGGTAAACATAATTTATTATCTATCTCCATTTTCATGAAATATACTAATAAGTTTTTAAATAATAGATGATGATGCTGACAACTAATCAAATTATATATCCAGACATTATTTATTTCATTATGATAAACGAAATTATGAGAATATTTTTTTTTATAAATATAAAATATACTTATTTGACAATAATAAATAAAAGAAGTTTATTTCTACAAGTTATCTAGAAGTTATAAATTGCTGTATACCTTGAAATAATAAATTAGTCCAGCGAATGATCATTTTGCTGTAAACTTAATTTAAAGTAAAATAAAATAAACTTATCTTTATCTTACCAAATATACTTTGAATGCTCAATTAATTTTCATAAGGCTGTCACCAAATGCAACTAATCTGACTTTGCATAATAGTATTGTAATTTTAACATATAAATATAACCATATCTTGTTATTTTAAAGAAATATAAATTACTATTATTCTTTTCATTCATTCGGAATGTATGTTTAAAATAAGAAAATTCGTGGAATAACAAGATATACTTTTTGCAATTTTTTGCATTATTTAATGAGAATATACTTCAAAAGACCGGAAAGGCATAGATATAAATATTATAACAGATAATGATAGTGGATCATTATGTGAATTGTCGAAGAGCACTTACAGCTAAAACTGATTAAAATCAACCTTTTACTTCTTGGAGAACTTAATCTCTCTTTCCTTTTTTGTGAAATAGCCAATTTATAGAATCCTTTAGATCTTAATGATCTTAAAGTTTTAGTAGTCAGTCGTGAAAAAACAAGATAAGAATAGTATTAGCTGTGATGCAATAGTAATCTTGCAAGTAATGGTTCCACCATATCTGAAATGAATAAACTATTCAACATAATAATTACCTTCATCTAAAATGGCTTCTATTTTGTTCTAAATCTTTGGAGATTATTTATGAAATATAATATATATATATATTGCATATACATATATAATATTGCTCATTGAACTTGGACAGACTTTTCGAGAATTTTTTTCTTCCCCTAGTGATTATTAAAAAGAGACTTGTTGTCAAAGGATTTTAAAAATTATGATGAATTTTTTTTTCAAACCCTCGTGATGTAGTATTTTGATTATATAAGTCAAACACCAAATCCCTATGGGACTACAAGCTGTACTAGGAGCCCAGCAAAAGAAATGTTATAATTAAATACAAAGAAAACTAAACACCCAAATCCAAAAAGGTTCACAAGCAAAGCAAGTCGTACTGGGAGCCCAAAAGGTACTATAATCAAATACCTGAATTTTAATGAGTTCTTCATCTATATTATTATAATGTTAAGGTGAAATATTTTCCGCTTTCTATTTTTCTTATAAACTTCATTTACTTCTTGGACTCAAAGGCAGAGAGACTTGATCCTTGATAGTATATTTCAAACTCTTTTTTTTTGATTTCCAAGTCTCAACAACTTAAATATAAACGATTATTTAAAAACAAATCCTTATTATTTCTCATATTTTTAAAATTTTCGTGTTTTGAGTGTAACAGGTAATGAATTTTCACGACACATATTTGAACATTTTTTTTTTCGCGACACATGCAGTAAATAAATTATACGAAGTCACGTGGATGTGGATTGTGGAAGGTCCGTTCTCTATCTATATATGACGTAACCGGACTAGTTTTTTAAATAATCATGGGAATATCAAAAAAAAAAAACGAGATATCAGATATCAAATGAGAAAAAAATTAACTGATGCGATAAACCCGCGCAAATGATTATTATTTCACATAAATGATTAATCGATTGACAAAGAATAAATGTCAAGATAAATAATTAAATGGTACTTTTGCGTTGAATTCGTAGCTAATTATAATTATACCAGTGAATAATGAAAAAAATAATAAACACAGTGGTACCTCCCTATAGTCACGCAATCGGGCACATAGTGACTTTTAAAGCACAATGTGCTTATATATAAAGAGGTGCTATTATGATTGTGACTATAGAGAAGGATTCTTCTAATAATTTTTACCATTCAAAAAGCTCAAATATGTGCTTATATATATGATGTGCTTATATAGGAGGTGACTATATGGAGGTACGACTGTATTCTAAATTATAAAATATTAATCATGTCGATAAGTCAATTTGATTCTTGATTTTACAAATACGTTGTGTAATATGTTGAGATAATAATTAAACTATTACAATAAATAAAACAAATTTACTTTGTGTTAAATCAACATTGTAATAATTTAAAAAAAATTGTGGATCGCCCAGCAGATCTCCTAGAAAACAATACTAAAAGTTCGATTTTCTTTATACTCTGCTTGTGTTCTTTTGCCTTTTTTTTTAAAAAAAAAAAAATTAGTTAAATATTTACAAATAAAATAAATTCGTACAATATTTATTTTAAGTCTTTTATCTTAGAAATTGAAAGAGAAACCTAAGTATAAATCAGCAAGAATTATGTATGTACCCGGGCCAGGACAAAAATATCTACCCATTCCTGAACTTCCGAAAGGATCACACACAACCTATGAAAATACATCCGATCTGCGATCCCGAGTTAACAACATTTGAGAGTATACAGCATCCTTAAACATAATAATCGGTTAATTAGCCGATTAATGTGTTATTTATATATGTGGGGGTTTTTTTTTGTGCGCGACAGCGTTGACATTTTTTTTTTTTATATAACAGATAAATATTAAAAAAAAAAATATGGTGATGAAATATTAAAAATTTCCTTATTGAAGAATAATTAATATTAGGGCGAAAAATTTATGACGAAGTTTGTGAAATTTTATATTATTTTTTTATTCTCTTTTTTTTCCTGTTTAATCGAGAAATCATTACAATTTAAAATTCTACTATTTAATGCTACTTTCATATCTTTCTCCTTCATCCGATTTGACTTCATGATAAAAAAAATTGCAATTCTATTGTTGGAAAGAAGAAAAAATCTTGCAAACTCTAAAATCATTTTTTGTCAAAAAACTAAACATTAAATAGATTATAAACTATAATGAGGAAAAAAAAACTTTTACAAAATAATGCCTAAACTAATAATAACAATAATAAAAACTAATCTTAGCAACTAACTAGGGCTCTTTAGTACAGTTAGTGAGCTTAGTTTAAATATATTGACAGTTAATCAATTGTGGTATTTTTATTGTTAAACCTTGGTCTGAGTCCTTGGCAAATTTTCATTGCTAAATTTTTATCATCACTTACAACATGTTGGCATGGTGGTAAACCTAAATAATATTATTGTCTAAATAAATGCTTAGCATGTAATACCTGAACAGATAAATCATGTTTACTTAGATCGATTATTTAAATGCTTTAAGATATGACTTTATATGTAAATATTTAATCCCTATTTATTTTTGATTAGTTTAGATTTCCATATATTATATATATGTATATTTTAATTTCACATTTGTGCTCCAAAAAATAACCAAATTAATCTAAAAAATTTTGAATTTATCTATAAACATTTAAAGTGTAAAATATAGTATGTAAAATTAATTTTATTAAACATTTATTGTGTAAAAATAAACATGATTTTGTCAGACAATCTGTCTATATTATTTAACCACATATTTCACATATAATTTTTTTTACTTTGATCCAAAAAATAAACAATTAAATAATAAAATTTTCATTATCATCATCTCATTCCTCCATCTTCTTCTAAGCTCTCCCATGACTCAAAAAGTCAGGAAGATGGAATTGTTAATCTTAAATGGTGAAGGTCCACTCAAACGTTGTCCACGTTTTTGCATGGTTGTCGTAAAGTAGGTGAATTGACACCCTGGCTAACTGAGTCGAGTATTAATATAAACTCAGAATCGACTCAAATGTCACGTGACTATAAGATCCTCAAATCAAACTCGCGAACTGACCCGTATTGACTCGACTTGAATTATAATTTAATAAAAGACGTTTAGCAACGTTTATAATTTGTCAAAAAACGTTGCGAAACGTTTTTTAACGTATAATTAATAAAGAAGTTTAACATATACAATTTAACAAAAAAAACGCTTCGTAGTGCTTTTTTGATAATTTGATAAAAAACGTTGCGAAAATGTTTTTTGATATGGGATTTAATAAAAAAAAACATTGCGCGTTTTTTAACAACGCGATAAAAAGCATAAACTTTGTGAAAACGGTTTTTTTTTGATATTAAAAGACGTTGCGCATTTGTTGATATCAGATATATATAATTTAATTTCAAAAAACGTTTCGTTAGAGCTCCGAATCTGACCCGACTGGTTGACCCAAAATTCTCGGGTCGGGTCAGTGTTAATCGGGTACCTGATCCGACCCGTTGACCTGACAAAAAACGCTGAAAAAAAACGCTGAAACTATTAGTCCCGGCGTTTTTATATTTAAAGTTTGGCTAAATCGGTTTTTTATTACTAAAAACGATTAATAAAAACGATTAATAATCTTTTTTTTTTGTTATTAAAAACGATTAATAAATCGTTTTTTTTTTTTTGTTATTAAAAATGATTAATAAATCGTTTTTTTTTTGTTATTAAAAACGATTAATAAATCGTTTTTTTTTTGTTATTAAAAACGATTAAGAAAATTGTTTCTTTTTTGTTATTAAAAACGATTAAAAAAATCATTTTTTTTTTGTTATTAAAAACGATTAAGGAAATCATTTTTTTCTTTTGTTATTAAAAACGATTAAGAAAATCCTTTTTTTATTATTAAAAACGATAAAGAAAATCGTTTTATTTTTGTTATTAAAAAATCGCTTTTTTTTGTTATTAAAAACGATTAAGAAAATCGTTTTTTTTTGTTATTAAAAACGATTAAGAAAATCGTTTTTTTCTTTTTTATTATTAAAAACGATTAAGAAAATCATTTTTTGTTTTGTTATTAAAAACGATTAAGAAAATCGTTTTTTTCTTTTGTTATTAAAAACGATAAAGAAAATCGTTTTTTTTTATTATTAAAAACGATTAAGAAAATCGTTTTTTGTTTTGTTATTAAAAACGATTAAGAAAATTGTTTCTTTTTTGTTATTAAAAACGAATAATAAATCGTTTTTTTTTGTTATTAAAAACGATTAAGAAAATCGTTTCTTTTTTGTTATTAAAAACGATTAAGAAAATCGTTTCTTTTTTGTTATTAAAAACGATTAAGAAAATCGTTTTTTTTTTGTTATTAAAAACGATTAAGAAAATCGTTTTTTTTTTGTTATTAAAAACGATTAAGAAAATCGCTTCTTTTTTGTTATTAAAAACGATTAAGAAAATCCTTTTTTTATTATTAAAAACGATAAAGAAAATCGTTTTATTTTTGTTATTAAAAAATCGCTTTTTTTTGTTATTAAAAACGATTAAGAAAATCGTTTTTTTCTTTTGTTATTAAAAACGATAAAGAAAATCGTTTTTTTTTTATTATTAAAAACGATTAAGAAAATCGTTTTTTGTTTTGTTATTAAAAACGATTAAGAAAATTGTTTCTTGTTTGTTATTAAAAACGAATAATAAATCGTTTTTTTTTGTTATTAAAAACGATTAAGAAAATCGCTTTTTTTTCTTATTAAAACTATTAATAAATCGTTTTTTTCTTTTGTTATTAAAAACGATAAAAAAAATCGTTTTTTTTTTGTTATTAAAAACGATTAAGAAAATTGTTTTTTTATTATTAAAAACGATAAAGAAAATCGTTTTTTTATTATTAAAAACGATAAAGAAAATCGTTTTTTTATTATTAAAAATGATAAAGAAAATCGTTTTTTTATTATTAAAAACGATAAAGAAAATCGTTTTATTTTTGTTATTAAAAAATCGCTTTCTTTTGTTATTAAAAACGATAAAGAAAATCGTTTTTTTTTTTGTTATTAAAAACGATTAAGAAAATCCTTTTTTTCTTTTGTTATTAAAAACGATAAAGAAAATCGTTTTTTGTTTTATTATTAAAAACGATTAAGAAAATCGTTTTTTGTTTTGTTATTAAAAACGATTAAGAAAATTGTTTCTTTTTTGTTATTAAAAACGAATAATAAATTGTTTTTTTTTTATTATTAAAAACGATTAAGAAAATCGCTTTTTTTTCTTATTAAAACTATTATTAAATCGTTTTTTTCTTTTGTTATTAAAAACGATTAAGAAAATCGTTTTATTTTTGTTATTAAAAAATCGCTTTTTTTTGTTATAACTATTAATAAATCATTTTTTTCTTTTGTTATTAAAAACGATAAAGAAAATCGTTTTTTTTTTTTGTTATTAAAAACGATAAAGAAAATCGTTTTATTTTTGTTATTAAAAAATCGCTTTTTTTTGTTATTAAAAACGATTAAGAAAATCCTTTTTTCTTTTGTTATTAAAAACGATAAAGAAAATCGTTTTTTTTTTATTATTAAAAACGATTAAGAAAATCGTTTTTTGTTTTGTTATTAAAAACGATTAAGAAAATTGTTTCTTTTTTGTTATTAAAAACGAATAATAAATCGTTTTTTTTTTTTGTTATTAAAAACGATTAAGAAAATCGCTTTTTTTTCTTATTAAAACTATTATTAAATCGTTTTTTTTTTTATTATTAAAAACGATTAAGAAAATTGTTTTTTTATTATTAAAAATGATAAAGAAAATCGTTTTATTTTTGTTATTAAAAAATCGCTTTTTTTTGTTATCAAAACTATTAATAAATCGTTTTTTTCTTTTGTTATTAAAAACGATTAAGAAAATCGTTTTTTTTTTGTTATTAAAAACGATCAAGAAAATCGTTTTTTTTTTGTTGTTATTAAAAACGGTTATTAAAAACGATTAACAAATCGTTTTTTTCTTTTGTTATTAAAAACTGATAACGAGAATCGTTTTTTTTTTGTTATTAAAAAATCGCTTTTTTTTGTTATTAAAACTATTAATAAATCGTTTTTTTCTTTTGTTATTAAAAACGATTAAGAAAATTGTTTTTTTTTTATTATTTAAATTTTTTCATATATAAAATTGTTGAATCTTGACAATTTTTTTTGATATAAAACGGGTCATGAATTTGATGACCTGACTTGAATATCATGGGTCAGGTTAAGTCAATTACCCGACCCCATCCGCCTGTTCGGAACTCTACATTTCGCAAGATTTTACTGATAAACGTTACAGAAACGTTTTTTGATGTATATTTACCGCGGATTTTTAAGTGATCAACGTACTAAATTTTTTCCGTAATTAAAAAAAGTTTCGCGACGTTTTAACATTGCGAAAACGTTTTTGTAACTTTTTTTTTGATATTTTATTAAGAAACGCATTTTTTGATATATAATTAAATTAAAAAACGGTTTTCTCGTTTTTTATTATCACAAATCAATTCGGTAAAATCGGTTCAGAAAATCGTAAAATTGACATAGAAACCGCAGTGATGAATGTTTCAGTTCGATCATAAACTGGAACTGTTAAAACCGATCGGTAATTACTGAAACTCTAACTTGTACCCAAATTACTCTAGTTCGTTTAGTAAAAAAGGTCAAAGCCTTTATTTATCAATGTTTTTAATTCGTTTTGGCAAAAAAACCTATTAAAAAATGCTTATTTAGCATTTTTTGAAAGAAAGTTTATTTATTAACGTTTTTTAATTTGTATATTTATATTAAAAAAAACGTTAAAAAACATTTAGTTAATATTTTAACTCGTTTTAACTTTCACTTTTTAAAAAAAGTTAGAAAAACGTTAGTTACCGTTTTTTAATTCATTTTAGTTACCATTTTCCAAATCGGTTTAAAGAAAAGTTTTTTTTAACTTTATTTTTTTAAAAAAAGAAATGTTTTTTAACTTCATTTTTTTAAAAAAAGAAACGTTTTTTAACTTCATTTTTTTAAAAAAAGAAACGTTTTTCAACTTTTTTTTTAAAAAAAAGGAAAAAAAACGTAGTCAACGTTTTTTTTAACTCGTTCTTTAAAAAAATGTAGTTACCTTTTAACTCGTTTTTTAAAAAAAAGTAATTGACATTTTTTTAACTTGTTCTTTAAAAAATGTAGTTAACATTTTTAACTCGTTACTACGTTTTTTTAACTTGTTTTAAAGAAAAAAAGTTAAGAAATCGTTCGGTTAACATTTTCTTAATTCATCTTGATAATATAATAGTTAAATTAAATTTAATGTTTTTTAGGAACTGAACCGGATGTCCAGATAAAATTGAAGCAAATTTTTTTGGTCTGGTCCCATATTACTATTCAACCCAGACTAATCCAGTCTTTAAAAAAACGGGTTTAATCATTTCATTATTTCTTTTTCTCTTAAATAAAAAAGAAAGAAACAGTTTTATAAACCGCCTTGTACATTATTTTTTTCATTATTCTTTTCAGGTTAACAAGCCACCCGATCCAGATCATGATTTTGATGACCTGACCCGAATGGATCCTCACCCTAATCGTTCCAATTAAAAAATGAAAGAAAAAATGATTTTTTTTTCTAAATCGTTTAATAAAAAAATGTTTTTATCCATTTTTTCCTAAATCTTTAAAAATTTCTTCATATTTATCATCAAAATTTATTGTATTTTTTTTTTTTTTTTTTTTTTTTTTTTGCAATAAAATTAAAAAAAAAAAATTAAATTTTTAAAGATACTAATTTTTAATGATTTGTAACAATTTATTATTGATCGGCAAAAAAGTTAAAAAGTGCAAATAATTTATGATTATAAAGCTAACAGCTATTTTCGCTAGCACAGGAAGAGGTTTTGCAAAAAGTTAGTCTAAAGATGTGCTCAAGCTTAAGCTTAAGCTTAGGCATAAGCAAAGCAAAGCTTAAGCTAAGCTTAAGCTTAAGACTATGTATATATAAAACTAACTGAAGCTTTTTTTACGAAAAAGGCAATTTTTTTTGTATCTACGGCAACTGTGCATGTGGGTCATCATCGAAAGTGGAATAGAAAATTTTAGTGAAAATCTGGCCAAAATAAAAATGATTGACCAACATTTTTTCCTATTATAGAGGAAAATCGCACTAAAAGCTTATCTGGTTGTTAAAATGGTAAATTAACTTTTATCCCAGATTTTTTTAATCTGTTACCCGTTATTGTATAATTTACTATTTTCATCATCGTTAATATTTAATTGAAAAATGTCAATCTGCAAAGACCCTATTAACAAATAAACTTTATTTAATATAATAATTTTATTAGTAATTCTTTTAATTATTACAAATATATTTTTTTCTTTTTTTTTTAGTACCTGAAGATTCCACGCTAATTATGTTGTCATTTTGTTCATAATAATCATCAGAATTTTTTGGTTCCGGAAGATTGCCAAATTTAAGTAATCTACTTGTATAAGTAGCCTCTGAGTGTGTTTCATATGATAGATTGGATGAAGACATTTTATTATTTGATGAATTGTTGTTCATTGTAGATGCTTCTTTAATTTGTGCTTGTAATTCTATTGCTTGTTTGTTATTTGGTTCATATCGCCACGTGTATAAAATATCTCTAATTTCTTCTGCTTTCGGTCTCTTTAATGGATTTGCATCCAAGCAACTTTTAATTAAACGTATAATTAATTGAGGTACTTTAATATTGAACCTCGGTCTTAGTCCTTTACAAATTTTTATTGCTAAAATTTCATCATGGCTTACGTCATGAAAAGGAGGTAAACCACAAATTATTTCATACATAATTATACCGAAACTGTAAATATCTGAAGCTTTTGTATAAGCTTGTTCTCGTAAAATTTCAGGAGCTATATAAGGCAAAACACCATATCTGTTATTTTTTTGTGCAATATCATCTGTTGGTTTACACAATCCCATATCAGTTATAGCAGTTTTATTTTTAGACTTTAAAATATTGCCATGATGCAAGTCTCGATGAATCAGATTTTTTTCATGAACAAATTTAAGCCCAGTTATAATATCATATAAACAAATAATTTTACTTTCCCAACTTAATGTATTATAATCTGTGTCCAAATATCTACGTAAACTTCCATCATCTGCATATTCCAAGACCATCATATAATTTTCTGTTTCTGGATCTTGAGTTATTCCATAAAATCTAATAATTCTATGATCAATATCTACTTTATGATGAAGTATCATCTGTATACAAAAGGCAAAAAAAAATAATATCAGAAAATTAAAATAAAAACTTTGTAAGTAAAAAATTATTCATACCTCATTCATATATTTTAATGTGATATTTTTTGAATTATTTAAACTTTTCAGAGCTACAAACATATTTGCATCACGCCTTTTCCAATATTGACTTTGACTTTCAATATCATTATCCCATTTATTTATATATCCATCAAAATTATGTCTTTCAATATCACTATCCCATTTATCTATATATCCATCAATCCAATTTGCTTTATATACTCTTCCAAATCCGCCTTTTGCAATATATTCAATATTTTTAAATCTACTATGAGGTATCCATTCTATTGCTTCTGTTAAATTATTATGACTTGATAGCTGAGTGTCCTGAATAAATTTATCAATATCGTCATTACCACTAGTCCAGTTTTCGAAATTTTGTTGAAAACAAAATGAATTACATATATAGCTACATATTTTACATTGATCACTTAAAACCATCATATAATATTCTGTTTGTGGATCTTGAGTTATTCCACAACAAATTGCAAACTATAAATGTAAACATATTAGTAAAATAACAAGATTAAAATTCAAAATCATCTTATAAATTAATACCTTATTTTTGTATTCTAACGTAAAGTCATTTGGATTTTTTAAATACTTAAGAGTTACAGCCATATATTCGTCGTATCTTATCCAATTTTTAACCTTATTATTCCATACATAAATATACCCATCAATCCAATTTGCTGTATATACTCCAGTTATCTCAATATATTCAATATTATTAAACCTATCATAAGGTATCCATTCTAACACCTCATTTGCACCGTAATGTGCTGATAACTGAGTATCTTGAATAAATCCATCAATATATTTATTATTACTAGTCCAATTTTCAAAATTTTGTTGAAAATATATTGCATTACATTTAAATTTGCATTTTTTACATTTATTACTTAATATCATCATGTAATTTTTTGTTTGTGGATCTTGGGTTATTCCATAATATTTTATAGTCTATAAATGTAATTTATTAATAAAAATAACAAATTTAAAATTTAAAATTAAACTGAATAAAAATACTATACCTCATTTATAAATTCTATTGTAAGATCATTTGGATTTTTTAAATTATTCAGAATTACAACCATATTTTCATTGTATCTTTTCCAATTTTTATTCTCATTATCCCATTCTTTAATATGCCCATCAATCCAATTTGCTTTATTTACTCCAATTTTTTCAATATTATTAAGCCTATTATAAGGTATCCATTCTAATGCATCTGATAGGACTCCGTCAGTAGTATGAGCTGATAATTGAGTATCTTGAATAAATTTATCAACATATTTATTACCACTGGTCCAATTTTCGAAATTTTGTTGAAAATATATTGCGTTACATTTAAATTTGCATTTTTTGCATTTCTTAGTTAGTGTTAGTTTCTTAATTAATGAATTTATAAGACTCTTATAGAATAATAAAATAGTTTTAAAAACTAAGGACGAAACAAAGTTGGTACGAAATTGAATTAAGAATATATATATTGCAAAAAAAAAGAAAAATAAATAATATTTCAACCAAAACGAATTATGTAATAATCATATGATAAATATCATATGACTTAAATGCGTCGTATTTAACACTGACTGACAATTACACTCAGAACTAAGTATTAATTACTTTGTTTCTAAACTTGGAGAGTTATGTTTGAAATGGATTATGTTTTTTCAATAATAAAATTATGCGAAAGACTTTTTTGTGATGCCGATATGTAAAAAGTATTTATACCTATTTGTTACCTTATCTGTTATTATGTGTTACATAATACAATCATGGGCTAATTACATGTAACCAATAAATGGATATCATTTCCTTTAACACTCGATTTGTTGTCTTTCCTTTTATTTTAGGTTCTATAGATACAAATTATTTGTTTCTAGTTTCAAACTAGTCTACACAAAAAGTAGTAATTTTTTTCATAGAATATACCACAAAACCGGTGGGCGACGGTAATAAACAAAAGAACTACCATAAGTTTTACAATGACAAAGACACAGGGATACAAATATTATTAGTTCAGTCTTGTCGTAAAATAATAATTATATTCCTTCTCTCCAAGAAAATGATCGTCTCCGCAGCAAAAATAAAAGTGGCGTGACATGTTTTCCACTTGATGGTCAAATTACACAAATTCTTACAGATCACGTGGGTACCCAGATCGACAAGGTATCGGAACGGAAAAATATAACGGCCGGGGCTACGGTTAAAAAATACCGATTATTGCGTAAGTCACAGGAACCATCAGCCTAAAAAATAGCTAACTGAAGATACAACACAGGGAACATATAAAAAATGCGCTTCAAAAGAAGTAGTTTAATATTTATTGGGTGAGGTGTCGGATATGCCATTGTGAATAAATTGTAATTAGGAATTGGAAAAATCTTTAGTAGCACAATGAAGAATTTTATGGTTTAGGAGATGGTGTTTTTAATTAAAGGAGTATGCTTATAAGAAAAATAAACGTCACTATTCTGAAGACAGCCTATATTTAAACTATTGGTGTATTAAGTGGGGAATGTAAATAGATTAGTTTTAGATAGTTTAGTTTATCAAAAAATCTAGAATGGAATAACAAGTCAAGAACATATTTATTAAAATATATCTCATAATAAACAATTAAATTTAAAAAAAAAAATAAAAATAAGATGATGTCTAATTTTATTATAGGGGAAAAAAAAAATTATATTACTCACTATATTTCAAGAATAACCGAAAAACGATAAGGTGCGATAAATACTAAATAGGGGTACATAATCACCCAACCAGCAAATGTATCCAAATTTATTTTTATCTTTTTATTTATAAACATAGCACAAAATTTCAATAACATAATGTCATAATGTGTGCGGAAACTGGACTTTGGAACGCGATCTTATATGTCATTAATGTTCATGAACATACAGTATATAGTCCTTCGCTTTGCTCCGGACAATAACTATACAATTTATGATAAATTATCCTACAGCCAAATATGATCATGTTTTTTTCATCGTGCTGATATTTTTTTTATTAAGCTATAAATAAACTATAATTGCAAAATTAATGTTGATATTTTTCACATACTAAAATATCATGTACTAAATATCAATATCATATATTATACAGAAAAAATAGGGCTGAAAGGAACGTGTTAAACTGGAAATAGTTTAATATCGTATTTATAAGCATGATCATCAGCGGCTGCAGGATAACACAGTTATTTGATAGGGGTGTTAAAATATCATCCGAACTGCGAAGCAGTTCGGTGATATTCCAACCCCCCATCAAATAACTAATACTTCTTCGATTTACTTATTCCAGCAGTAACATTAGATATTTATACAGTTCTTTTTCGAAATAACAAATTTGAAGAATATGTTGATACAGTGTTTCGTTCGTGATGCATGATGAGAAGGTTCCAATGTCCTTGCCTTTTTATCTGATGTATATTATTGGAAATCAATAAATCATCCTATTGTCGTAACTTTGAAAAATAATCTGAATATGTTTGATGAGTATGTTATCAAAAACTTCCATAGTCTTTTACGAAGACATACCACAGCAAAAGTCGAGTAAATCTCTTAGATGTGATGCTCTATTTATTGACATTTTTCGGAATGAAAATTTATTTACTACATCATTTACACCAAAAAGGGACTATCCATATAAAAAAAAAAGATTTAGACAAAATGGTTAAAAGAACTGTTCTTTTTCCATTGAATTTCTTCGATGAAATCTGGAAGAATAATGATAAGGTAGAAAAAAAATAGAAGGGAAAAGAAATAAAAAACCTCATTATTATTTTACATCAATCCCTACAAGTTTTCCTTTTTGTACCTTACCTTTTGGATACCATTCTCTTGTACCTCCAGATATAAAAAAGTTTTGTGATAAAAAATTTGTAAAATTTCAATAAATGAAGAAAGCGAAGTTTTGATATGCGGACATTTATATCATGAAGATTGTTTTCAGGTATTAGGTTTAAAGTGTGAACATTACTATAAATACATGGATAAATCTATTGATGAATTGACCAAATCATATAATCAAAGATTGAACTTAGAAGAAACTCAATTAAAATCGGATATTAATGAAGAAACAGACGAATATAATTGCGATCTTGAAGAGACTGATAGTTGTAAATCAAAAGATAAAACCGATTCTGAATTAAAAAAGGATTTTGGGTAATATAAAATTAATTAAACCATTGTATTTTAAAATTTTTTACTAATAATTAATATTTTAGAGTTTACACATCAACCCTCTTTGCAAATTCACGTATAACGTTACAAGATATTACTAATTTACCGAATATCTAATGTTTTTTATGTACATGTACATCATAGATTTTACCCTTTAATGTTCGCACTGATCTTACTAAAAAAGAATATGTTTTTTTTAAATGTTACAATTTTTATGATTTTTAAATTTTTTTTAAATACTGTGAAATCAAACAATGCAACGCCAATATTTATTTCCTCAATTATGCTAGAATCATTTCAAATAACAATTGAAGTACAAATAACAATTGAAGTAAATTTTTGAGCTAGAATAAATTATCCAAAAATATCAACCCGATTTCGACATACCTATGTTAATAATAATTTGTACATTTTTAATGAATTCAATGATGATAACGATCATAATATTGAGAATAACTTCTTTGACGATTCTGTTGCGTTGAATATTCAAAATATTTTATGGAAGAATAAATCAAGAGTTAATACTACTCAATATTGTGGTGCTGCATCTGCGAATAATACATTACACATATCAGAAAGTCCTGAAAGTAATGAAACAGTTTTAATTTATACATTTAATCCACAAAATAATTTATGGAGTCTACCAACAATAGTAGAATTCTTGACGGGCGTTATTGATCATAATGGAAGAACATATTTATTGGATGGAATTAATGTCAACAGTGATATATATGAGAAACTAATTATGTTAAACTATAATAGTATTGGAAATGACTTTTTCTATCTTGACGTTTCTATTGCATTAAATGTCAAGATTTTGATACTATTCCTAGAAATTTTGATGTCGATTCTGCTAAAGGTTATGCAAATAATACATTGTTTTTATATATAGCTGAATATATTAGAGGTCTACAAAATACTTAATTATATATTGATACTGGTTTGAACTTGGATGATGACATCATTTCTATCCATTTTAGTTATCGAGTTTATCATCAAAATAAAAATTATCCCAAGAATGCAAATGGTTTTCATCCTTTTAATGGAATTGCAGTACCATTAGACTTTAAACCGCTGACTGGTAAATATAATACGTGTTCTACTATTGTTCTTTGAGTCGACTATTAATTTTTAATTAATTTTGATAGATATCAACTATAGACTATTAGTATCATTATCATCTAATAAATCTTTAGACCCATCAGTTCCATTGCCACCACCACAAACAATATTATCAAAGAGTAAATCATTAAGTAATAAGTTAATTATTTATATTGCAGCTATTATAATATCAATTATTTCAATTGGTTCTTTGTATAAATGGATAAAGAAAATAATAACAAATAGTCCTATTAATAATTCGATCAATTCAGATGAATGGAGCAATTGGATCGAGGAAGCAATTTTGAAAAACCACATTAAATATTATGATCATAAAAATTGTTTTAGTAATATGCAAATAATCGGTAAAGGACACTTTGGAGAAGTATTTCGTGTAAATTATAAAGATTCAGATCAATATCTAGCATTAAAATCTTTTTTCAATTTTGACATTGCCACTATTAAAGAAATTGTGCATGAGGTATTTTAAAAATGCAAACTTTACCGCCTTTTTCTTTTTTGTTTCATAATTTAAATTTAATTTATCGTTTATTTAGCTTCAACTTCAACGTGAAATAGATTTTCATGATAATGTCATTCGTTTTCACGGAATTACAAGCTCAAATTCAGGTATATTAATGAATCACATATTTATGATTGAAAATATTTAAAATTTTACTAATTAACAAAACCTCTAATTTAAACACAGATGTCCCATTAAAAAAAATTTAATAGTATTAGAATATGCTGATGGTGGATCGTTTAGAAACTATCTGAAGAAAAATTTTAACGAACTTAATTGGAATGACAAATGTAATCTTGCATATCAATTGGCTTATGCCGCTTCATTTTTATATAATGAAAATATAATACATTGTGATCTGGTAATTTACTTAAATTTTATTTTATGTAATCATTTATTTAATTTATCCATTAGTTAATATTTATCAGCACTCTAATAATATATTAATTCATCAAAATACTATTAAATTAGCCGATTTTGGATTGTCAAGAAGAATTGAGGATGTAACTAATCAAAAATCTAGTTTATATGGCGTAATTCCTTATGTTGATCCAGAAAGACTAAAAAACTCCTCATATAAATATAATGAAAAAAGTGACGTTTATAGTATTGGTGTTTTGTTATGGGAAATATCAAGTGGGCAACCACCTTTTTATACTTAACAAAATCATCATTGTTTATTGTAAATATCATAAATGGCCTTAGAGAAACTCCAATTTCAAGTCCAGATATTCCTTTCGATTATATTAAACTTTATACGGGTAAATATTACTCCATTATTTAAAATGTCCTTAATTATTTTATTTATTTAAGAATTATTTACATAAGGATTTTTTTTTAGCTTGTTGGGATGGAATATCAGATAATCATCCAGATATGAAACAAGTAACTATAAAACTAAAGGAAATATTAAAAATCAACAAAGAAAATAATCCAGTGGATAATTTTGAAGAATTAGATCAACTACTAAATGATCAATTATCTGATGAACAAGGAGAATCTGATTTTACATCACAAATAATCAATCTGATGAATTAAATCAATAAATGAATAAACAACACAATAGAGGCTTGTAAACTGAGGTGCCAGGCCAGTTTGATTAAAAAAAGACCCGAGCTGGGCCGGGCCGGCAGATTTTTTTTTGGGAAAACCCAGTTTTCTTAATTCTGGCCAAAATCGCCTTAGATCTGGCTGAAATTAAGCTTGCCGCAAATTTTCAATTTCGGACCAGACTTGAAAATCAATATTTTTTATTTTGAGTTCATATACGAGTAGTTTTTATCCAAACACTATGTTTTATTATAAAAATTTTATTTTTATTTTTTTCTTTATTTTTTCTTATATGTATTAAAAGCCAGTCTGAGTCTGGGCTGGGCCTGGGTTTCAGTATTTTCACACCCAATCCACCCGATCAACAAAGGCTCTAACCTTACATTTCATGTCTCAAGTGCCTAGGTTATATCCTCTATGGTCCGCCCATGGTTTCAACTCATGTCCGTGATATACCCTGACTTGCATGCTATGTCATGGATAAAGTGCCCATACACCGGTCAATCATAAGTAAATGCAACATCTGATAATCCTACTTATTAGATACGGACATTTATGTCCGTGATATTTGTCTCTTATCAAGTACGAACATTTATGTCTGTGATATTTGTTGTCAGTTGCGCATGATGCCTCTTGTCAGATACAGACATTTATGTCCGTGACATTTCTTGTTTGTTGCTCATGATGCTTCTTGTCAGGTGCGGATATTTATGTCTGTGATATTTGTCGTCAGTTGCTCATTATACTTCTTGATAGATACGGACTTTTATTTGTTATCATTAATTGCTTATGATATTTCTTACCAGACATATTAGACATTTATCTGTTATGTTTATGTCATATACTTTCAGTTATTTATCTTGCTTATAATCATCCATGGTATTCGCCTAGTTAGCTTGCTTACCAGTTATTTAACTTGCTTATAATGATAATATATCTTAATATTTACTATATATGTCTGTAATATATATTATTATTAGTTATTTATGTTTTATCATCCTTCGTGTTATTAATGTTATAGTAGGACCCAGAAATATATATATAGGGGTCAGGTGACTAAAAAAACATTTACTATGAGCTGTACGCAAGGGTTTTTTATATGAGTGGTACGCAAAATTGACACCTGATATTGAAAATCCTGCAAAAATACGCAATTAAAATTTCAAACTTAAGGTCACATTTATTATATAACGAATTATTATTTACTAATGAAAAATTATATTGATAAACCAGTTCAATCAGATACTCTTCAGTTGTCCAGATTATAGTTTTTAATCCAGACTGAAATATTCAGTTCAAGTTTCAGATTACAATATAAGGCGGTCTGAATTAAATGGACCAGACCAGGTCTGAACAGGTTTTAATAAATTCAGCGATTTTTTTTTAATTATTTCATTGTTTATTTATTTTTAATAAAAAAAAAATCGTTTTACGTTTTTATTAAAAAAATCTTTTTTAAATTAATCAATAAAAAAAAAAAATAATAAATAAACGGTTTTAATAATAAAAAATAAGTTCACAAAAGAAATTGTACATGAGATTTAAATTATAAACCATTTAATACAATATTTTATTATTCATAACATGCGTTTATACCCTCCCACCCTCTATCCAACTACCTCTCAACCCGGCTACCCTCATCAAAACCGGCACCTATAAAAAAACAAATAAGAACATTAGTAAATGTTCTTTGCAACAAAAGTAAAATAACTTTACCTCCCAGTAACTCTTACACCACTCTTACCCGGTCTAATTCTAAGTTCAAGCCAGTATCTACAAAAAAAGAAAAAAAAGAATGTTAGTAACGTTCTTATATCAATATTAATTACTAAATAAAAACCCATACAGCTGCAAGTTTAATTATTTATTATATACTAGTGTTTTTTAGCTAACACCTCCAGCACCTCTAAATAACAATACATTTGAGTTTTATCCTCCTTTACCCTTCCCATTCGAAATTACCTTCAAGATGGTGCTAGAAAGGCTTGCTCCTATAAAAAAAGAAAAGAGAAGAACGTTAGTAACGTTCTTATATTAAATATAATAACCTTTTTATATTACCCTTCAGAATATCCAGCAAGAAAGTCCAAAGTGGTCGAAATCTAATACATAAAAATAAAACTAATTTACTACGTATTATAGTATGTCCAGAAGCATTCCAGACTTCCAGTAGCATTCCTAAAGAAAAGAAGAAAATACCTTTTATCAATATACTTGACTAAAGGTCAAATTTTTATGTATTTTTTATTTTTTTTTAAAACATTAGAGTGATGAATTTTTTTCTAGTGAAAATGTTTTATAAAAAAAGATTAAACTGATCAAATCATATGATCGATACCCAGGTATTATAATCAGCCTTTAATAGAAAGATATTTGACCAGACCTTATATTTTTTTATAAAAATTTTTTCTGATTAATACCACGAAATAAAAAAAATCCAAACATTTTGGATTTTTTTTTATTTTTTTTTTTTTTCAGGTGTGCATCGAACATGTAAAAGCTTTATAGATTAAATGATATTTCATATTTTATTACATATAATTATATGATATATATATAATCGGCCAAATTTAGACCAAAATATGAAAACTGAATTTCTTACATATAAAAATTTTGAAAATAAATACGCAATCTAATAACCTAACCACGGACAAAAAAATCCTAAATTATACGTAAATCAAAATCTTACTCCGCCTAACTCTACTATAATGATGACGCATCAGTAGACCCTACCCCTGTATATATATTTCTGGGTCCTGTTACAGTTCTATAAATTATTGAAGAGGGTTTCCTATGTCACTTAACCTTGCTGAAAAACTTCCAGCAATATTTTCATAATTGTTGTTAGGTGAAATTCTTGTATCTATTCCTTTGTGATTTCTTTTCTTTTCTATTAATTATTTTTATTGATTAATCGAGTTTTGAGCAGCAATAAAAAATAATCTTATAATTATAACACAGATGTTCCAACAGTTCCCATTTACCTAGTTACTTAATATAATAAATAAATTATACATGGTCGAAAAAAAGAGAGTTTATATAAGTTAGATGATGAGGATCCAGCGAAGTTAGGTTAGAGCCTTCATCCCTCAAATAAAAATATCGATCCTAACGAGACTGGTTCTACATACATTTTGATTGGACATGTATCACATAATATCATTTCATTTGTAATCTTCTTTGTATTCACGATTGATTTATAGATAGTGTTCGTCCTTTCGCATCTTATTTGTTAATTTGGTCTTTTTTACAGTGGATGACTATCTTTGGCTGGGTTTCTCATTTTAAAAGTCAAATCTTATTAGAAAATGAAATTTTTAGACTTCATCAGCTCTCATTTGGAAGTTCACTCCAGTAAAAATAAAATAAAATAAAAATTAAGAGGTAATAGAGAAGTTAAAAGATAAAGTTTTACCATTAATCTTGTATTTCTATTTTTATTATACATAATAAAAATTATTTTTAAGTATTAAACAAATATATTTAACCTCAACTTGTAGGATACCCAGTTTAAAACTATGTCACACATTATTCCTGGTAACAAAATAATTATAAAATTGCTGCGCCACTATAATTTACTCTTACAGTGTAATAGATCATGATGTAATATAAATAAGTTGAACTAACCGATTAACTCGAAAAAATCCCCCCTCATAAATAACGTGAGATGTCATTGTGGATTTATATGTAATGAATAAAAAAAGTTTTTAAAAACATTAAAATCACGCTATGTTATTGTTCTATGCAATTGAAATTAAATGCATATATTATGATAAGAATAGTAACATCACTTAGGGATGCCAAAAGTTTGGTTATAACCAGTCATAACTGGTTTTTGCCGGTTCAGTTTCAGTTCAGTTTTAGTCCAAGACCGACCAGTTAATCATTGATTTTATATATAAAAAACCTGATGAAAAAACCAATCGGTTAATTGTAAATATTTTACAACATATTCCAAAACAATATCTTTGTTTCAATTGAGAATAACTAAAATACATGAATTTTAATGTTTAAATTTATAGTATTTTCCTTTTTGAAATTATAGGGAGAATTTTAATTTGGTGCGATGATCATGTGATTTTTGTATCACCAAAAAATCACAAAATCGGCACTATTTTTGTAAGAAAAAATTATGTAAATTTAAATGTTATTATTAAATAAAGTCATAATTAGCACTTTCTAATAATAATTTATTTGGTTTTGCAATCAGTTTTGCAGTTCAGTTTCATCAGTCAGTTTTGTGATCAGTTCAGTTTTGGCTGAAAATCGCGGATTTAAAACTGAAACTGAACTGAACTGACCGTTGGCATCCCTAACCTCACTACAATTGTTTGTTCAATACTTAATACTCGAAAAATGCGTCCAAATCACCCTGTAAAAAATTTTATCCGTGATTTTTATAAAAATTCCGTGAAAATGAGACCTTTACGGAAAACTTCAGAACAATGTAAAAAAGTTAGAAGATAAATTTTCATGATTCATATTTGTAAACTCCATCAAAATGAGCCTTTCACATGGAATATGAAATACGAGTCATTTTTTTTTTTACGAGGATCATCTTTGCTTACATAGTGAATTTAACATGTCATATTCACGTTTTTGGGATTATCACTCCACTACCAGCCAAATTTTAAACCAAAAGAATAATATAATGACTAGATTCAATTGTCGGTTAAATGATATTTGATCTTACCATTACTATGTAAAAATGACAACAATGATAAATACCAAAATAATTATATGTCTGAAAAATTCTGATCATTTCCGAATGTTGGACTAAAAGGTCATGTTGATCATATTGATGATCATACTAAAATTTTCCCAGCCTATACTTTATATATACTGTATACGTAGTTTTTTTATTTCTTTTACGTCCAGTTTCCATTTACATGAAAAAAAATAATAATTGGTATTTACAAAAGAATATTAATCATGGTATATTCATTTTGTTATTTGTGTTCTGGATAGAATTTTTCGTAATTACAAATATTGATAACCAAAAAAAAAATTTTTAATAATTTGATAGAATTCTCTTAACAAAGACGAATATTTTATAAACATCATAAACGAACAAAATGTTGGTCAAGAATTTTTATTTATTTATTTACCTAGTTTTTATCGTGACCTCTATATAACAAATAACAAATTTTTTCTTTTTTAAAATAAATTCAAATATTTTTTTAGATTACCAAAAGCATAGAATACCTATCCAAAAAAAATGAGTATGACAGTGCGTCTGTCAGTTGGGTATGCCATATGAGAATTTGTTTGCCAGAATCATTAAGGGAGTATCTAAAGAATAATAATCATTTTTTAATGTCGACTTGTAATAATTGTAATAAAGATTATCAGATCTTTAATGTATGATAAATTATTGCTATGTAATAAGATTTAATTACAATTTTGTTTACTAATAGTAACTTTATTGTTTAATAGATTTCTTTAAGATCATTCTCTTATAAATCACAGATTGAATATTTTATAAATTTCATGAATGAAAACGTTTGTCAAATAAAAATCTTTTTTTATTTTTTGAAGCATGGGAAAAAAAAAAAATTGAAAATTTAATACTTGTTCTATCTTGGTAGTTTCATAAAATTGTTAATTTCCTAAAACGGTTAGATGTCCGGCGATACGATTGGTATGAGACTCAGCCACATGACGAATACAAAGTGTGTGCCATTTGGTCATGTCAATCGTGTAAATTTTCGAATGAACGGGAAACATTCTTTGATTTGAGAAGATTTGAAAGATACTTAGAAGAAGAAAAGGACTTTTTCTGGATGAAATATACAAAATGTTATAAAAAATGTCAAATTTCAAGTTTACGCTTCTTGAAACGAAAATTATATAAGTCTGAGGAATTGTGCTCAGTTTATAGTTTTGTATTTTCTTTTTTTATACCACACATATTAGATAATGTAACATAATTTCCTGTATTCCATTATTAGATTACCGAAATCGTTCGTCATCTTATCGATAATGATAAATACCACATTTATGGTTATTGGTCTTGTCGATCATGGAGGTGTTGTCACAAACTACCATGTAAATCGGATTTCGATTGTCAGTACAAATGGCAATCCCATCATAAATGGCAATGTCAACATGAACCTAAATGTAATGGTCTATGGGTAATGTTTTGATGTAGAAACAAACACAGGTCGAATGAAAAAAAATCGTCAAAAATCGGCAGTCCGATTTTTAACCGATTTTTGGATATATTTGTCTGATTTGTGGCTTTTTAAAGCCGATTTTATGGTGCGAATTGTTTGTGATCGGAAATACGTTATTTATGAACAAAAAATTGGAATGCCAATTTTGGCAGATTTTGCGAAAATCGGCATTCCGATTTTAAAATAAACATGTCGATAGCTAAAAATAAGACTGCCAGTTTATAGCTATATTTGTCCTATTTATGGCATTTTGCTGCCGATTTTATGGCACGTATTGTTGGCAATCGGAAATTCTTTTATTTTTATCGACATAAATCGGAATACCATTTTAAAATTATAATTGCCGATTCTCGCAAAATCAGAACGCCGATTTTTAAATAATCATGCCAAATCTCCTAAAATCGGATTGCCAAGTTTAATTCAGTATAAACATTTCAAAAATAGTTTATGCCGATTTATATATCGGATCTTTCTATTATCGATTTTCTCGTAATTCATAATTACTATTATTGTCCGGTTTTATTTTATTTTTCCATTTTCGATAATTGATTTATATTTAATATTTAATATGTATGATATATAATATGTATGCTATTATTTTATAATATATACTGCAATTTATGATATATTTATTATTATTATATTATTATATTGTCCATATTATTATTATTATATTACTATATTGTTCTTATTATTATATTATTATTATGTATAGAATGTTTATATAAAATATATTAAAATCATATTTATCTCGTCATGTTACTTATAAATGGCTATAAAATAACCAGTGCTCTAAAAAAGAGATTAATAGGATAGAAACGATATTAGAGAGTTAATTTATAAACAACGGAATTTAAATCACTCAAAATACAAGCAGTTGATTTTAAATGATGAAACAAATACCTAAATTATGTACGTCTTCTGATATCGACCGGTACTTCTAAGTAAAAGGGACCTTGGTGCTCATCTACTTCTAAATTACCATTATTATCATCATTTTGTTCTTCATTAGTTCCATCATTTTTATAAGCATTACCATTATTGCCATCATCGTTATTATCACCATTACCATTATTGTCATCATCGTTATTATCATCATTACCATTATTATCATCATCATTATTATCACCGTCATTATCCTCATCATCATCATCATCATCAGATTCTGGTTCAATCCACCTTGATGATATCCACCAATTAGCCATGTCTTGTGTTGGTCTGCTTTTTTTATCGATATCATCTAGACGGTAACGTTTGCGACTTAACCCAGTTCTGATGCTTACTCCGATCTCATCCGCTCGAAATAAGATTCTTTTAACCTAATGATAAATTTATAACTTATTAGCATAAACGCCTATGTTTTAAACTTTCGCAACTTTACGTACTCTAGAAGACCTCCACTCCTTATTGTGAATCTTAATTACAGAATTTGTACTTATCAACCTTCCTGATCTTATGTTATCGTTACACTCTTCATTTGCCAGAACTTCGTCTTCAGTAGACCATTCATCTGAATGGACTTCTGCGGTATTTACTGCCTTTTCGCAATTTTTAATAAATACTTCCCTAGTCATATTTTCAGGACGACAATCATCTAGAATGCTGTCTTGCATGAAGATTATGTGTTGGAGACCTTTGCGTCTTCTTGTCATTTTCTATTAAAGAGTAAATTAAAATAATTAATAGATTATATACATTGTCATTTTAAATAATGAATTTCACACCTGATCTCTCCTCGACGTCATGTGTTGCCGTTTATTGTGTTCATCTATCTTACCCTCCTTTTTTAATTTCCAAATCTTCCGCCGTGATTTGTGTAGCTGTTTTATTACTTTTAAAAGTTCTGTATCGTATACCTCTAATGAAGGAGGCATCGCTGCTTTAACGGCTGGTAGAAGATTCTTATTTATTGACTTTTTTTGTTTACTAAATGTCTTTGACGTGTCGAAAAGAATCGACGAATCGAGGTTGTTTATAATATGGATTACCTCATCCTATTTAATATAACACTCATTTTTTAACGATCAATACAAAAGAGAAATATTTAATAAAATAAAGATATATTTACATGAACGGTTTTTTTGAAATTTTTATCAGTTATTGGAGGAAGGGCACGCCGATTCTCTCTGGACAGAACTGGAGATAGGCTTCTATTTCTTGGTCCTTCACTCGTTCTTTCTTCCGTTAGCACTTCCACATGTTTGGTAAGATTTGAAATCATGCTTCGTAATTCGCTGACTTCTCTGTTGTTAGCACCTATTATAAATCAGTATTTAATATAAATCATTTAGTATAAAAAATTTTACGTGCAAGTAAGTAAAGAAACGTGAAAGAAATACTACCGCTCGCTGGAGGTGAAGAAGAAGGAATTGTTAAAGATAGATCGGTTAAAGATCCTATAACAATAACGTTAAATTGGTATAGTATAAGTAAAATGAAATTTAATTAGCACTAATATAAAACAATACTACTTTTTGTAATTGATCTCCCTCTAGAGACATTTTGATAGTTTCGATTATGTTGAGATTGAGAGCGTGATTGATGTCGATGAGGGGAATGAGAGCGAGATCGAGATCGATGTTGATGGGAACGAGAATGATGGGAACGATGAGGGGAGCGAAATCGACGTTGATGAGACTGAGAATGATGGGAACGATGAGGGGAGCGAGAGCGATGGGAACGCGATCGTTGGGAACGATGAGGGGAGCGAGAGCGATGGGAACGTGATCATTGGGATTCAGAATGATAATAACGAGATTTGGATCGAGATGGGCGAGATCAAGGTTGATGAGTCGTTGAGCGAGATTTTGAGCGACTACGAGATCGATTAATATGAGTTTGATGCCAAGATTGATGAGATTGGGAACGGGAACTAGATTCATTTCGTTGAGATCTAATATGAGGATGAGAGCCATCACGAGAAATAGGAATTAAATTTAAAGGTTTGAATTTTCTCATTATGATATTTAATAATTTGATAATTTAAAGATTAAACAAAAAACAAAGGCTCTATATATAACCGTTACTTACGTCTTCTGAACCATTTTCGTTATCGTCTGATTAAAATAAAAGATAGATTAAATTAATAAGACTCGTTATCATTTAATAAAATATATCGCTATCAATATTAATTAAAATAAATCAATAAATTAAATAAACTTGATATTATATCGCTTTCAATTAATTAAAATGTATTATTTAAAATAATCAGTAAACTACATTAATTAAATTAAGATAAATCAATCAATATTTAAATATATCAGTAAACTAGATATTATATCGCTATCAATTAATTAAAATATATCAATAAACTAAATATTATAGCGTTATCAATTAATAGAATATATCAATAAATTAATTAAAATATATCAGTAAACAATTAATAATTAAAAATATCAATAAATTAATTAAAATATATCAATAAAGTATATCAATGAATTAATTAAAATATATTAATAAACTAAATATTATATCATTATCATAAATAACATGTCCAAATTAGTAATAACACATTTGAAGCTTGATAAAGTTATACTTACAGAAGCTGGTTTTTCCGACAGGAAATATAATTGGCGAAAAGAAATATGCTTACTTTGTTAAGCCGACGAAAATAAGGCGAAAAATAAGGCGAAAAATATCGTCAACCATTAACGAAAAAAATGAAAGGCAACAAAGAAAATTTGTTGCATCGTACTAAAATGTGGAGAAAAAAGAAAGAAAGCGTGGTAAACGTACGCAAATGTACCATACTCACGAGCAAATTTATAGTAAACGTAAACAAATTGGAAATCACCGATTTGTAGAACGTGCATGGTAAACGCGGTAAACGCAAACAAACTTTATAGCTCCTGCCAATCACGTTGGGTGACATTTATGCACTATCTAGTCACATGGTATTAACAAACTGTACGTCTGTGCCAACTGCCAAGGGCAAAAGAAGAATTAAAGATTTATTAAAACAATTCTATTAATTAACAAGTAATTTTAACCATGACTGATTGTTAGAATAAACGTATATATGTTATAACTCAACGTATTATTGTAAGCGACTCAATAAAAGATAAAATAATAAATATTTGATATCTCGTTAACAGCTTTAAATGATACTGATGTACTAGAAATTGACGACTTGAAAGAAAATATATAAAAAAAAAATGAAATATAGTTTTTCCTAATTTTTGATATATTCGAAAGAATAGGCCAAGTGTTAAATTTTGATGTTGTTGCAGTTGCGAACAACTAAGACACTTTTTTTATAACTCTCGCATTTTGATCTGTGAATAGGAAATTGCTACATCTCTACTTAAATTATTTGGATCTTTCGAATTCGTGATGATATATGAGATTTATTAGTAAGTCGATTGACATGTTTCAAGAATCAGATTAATTGAATTTGAAAAAATTTTCTAGTATAATTATACCCCTTAATACCAAATTTAATTAGAGAATTAGCAAAAATAAAATTATATTTTAGTATTTGATAAAATACATTGGTCTTGACATCATTGTCATGTGTTATTATCAAAATAGCTTAATTACCAAGCTGTGCCTTGACAAAAATGGACCAAGAATCGGGATTGGCGAACCAATTAGATTGATTTGCAATTCCTTAAAAAAAAAAAAAAAAAAAAAAAAAAATGTCGGAATCTCTAGATACAAGAACCAGAACCAAAGTGCATTGTTTCTGTAAAGAATGTAATGGTAAATTGGTTGATCCAAGGACTAAACTGAAACATGAGTTAAAATATAAATTAAAATCTAATGCGAATAATAATTTTGGTAACAATTATCAAAAAGGTTCTTCAAATGTTATATCATCTGATGCTGTTGATGAAGATGTAATGGAATGCGACCCAATACAAGGGATAAATGATACATCACCTAATATAACTGAACAATTATCCGAAGATATTGAACAATTGTCCGAAGATATTGAACCATTGTCCGAAGATATTGAACCATTACTCACAAGAAACTATTTCTTTTTAACAAAGAAGACACCTATACATGAATCGGCAAAACATCGAACGATAAAGAAAGGAAAAATATCCGATCTTGTTCTTGAAAATTTATTATTGGATAATGTAAGAAATGAGAATGATCAAGATGGGGATTCTGAAGATGATGACGATAAAAATGGAGATACTGAAGATAGCGATTCTAATTATTCTGATGATTATGAAAATGATAACGATGAGGAAGTCAATTTTGCATCAACAGATTTTGATGACGGCGAACCAATTCTTCCTAACATTAACATTAATGATAATTATACTTGGACTATTTTGTGGATATTACAATATCAACAACGATTTAAACTTTCCAATGTAGCTATAGATTCTTTGTTCAAGTTCTTAAGATTTTTTCTTTTGACAATAGATGAAAATAAATTTTCATCTTTTCCTTCCTCTTTATATATAGCTAAAAAGGTGTTGGGGATATTCACAATGATAATTAAATATGCAGCCTGTGACAGATGTCACAAATTGTATGATATAAAAGAATTATTAGACAATACTGAAATACCAACTTGCAGTTTTGTAAACTATCCAAATCACAGAATAGAACGATTTTGACAACAATGCAATAACCCTCTATTAACGAAAATAGATAGTAATAATAGTAGTAATAATCCCATTTTCCGTCCGATAATGACATTCCCGTTAATAAATATTAAGCAACAATTGATCCTTTTTTTTAATTGCAAAAATTTTGAAATGTCATGTTGGAAGTGGTCAGAAAGGAAAAACGGAACTGAAGCTTTATTCGATATCTATGATGGTAGGGTCTGGAAAAGTTTTACAGATGATGATGGTGCGCTGTTTTTTACAAAAGAATTTGCCGATACTCATATCGGATTAATGTTAAATATGGATTGGTTCCAGCCATTCGTAAATTCACAATATTCTGTTAGTGTGATTTATGCCGTTTTTTGTAATTTGCCGCATAATGAACGCTTCAAGCCACACAATATTCTCACACTAGCAGTAATGCCTGGTCTGAAAGAACTAAGCCAACATGAAATTAACAATTATTTGTATCCGATCGTTAACCAGTTAAATCGTTTGTGGAATGGCTATTTTATAAAAACAAACGAACACAACAACGGTCGATTTGTCCGTGGTGCAATCATTGGCTGTTCTAGTGACGTCCCTGCGTCTCGGAAATTATGTGGTTTCATCTCAGCTCGTATTGCATGCTACCGATGTTACAAATTGGCAAATTTTATAAACAATCAACCAAATTAGGGCGGTTTGCAGATTTAGACGACTGGTTTGTTGAGCAAGATATTAATGAAATAAGAGAAAAAGCAAGTGAGTGGAAACAATGTGCAACTGAAGAAGCACAAAGAGCCCATGTCTCTGAACATCATGTTCGCTGGTCGGAGATATACCGCTTGCTTTATTTTAATCCTGTTCGCTTTTGCGTGGTTGATCCTATGCATTGCCTTTTTCTCGGTGTTGCGAAATGGATCGTAACGAAACTCTGGATAGGCGAAGGTATATTAAATAATGAAAAGCTCAAAATTATGCAAGAGAAAGCTGACATGATAAAGTTCCCAAGTGACCTTGGACGCCGCCCTGTCAGAATAGCTACTGGTGAAGGATTCTCAAGTTTCACGGTGGACATGTGGAAAACCTTCATGTTAATTTTTGCAATACCTATCACATGGAGTTTCCTTGGATACATCGACCGAAAAATTCTTGCATATTTCGTGCGCGCTTGCAAGATCTTAACATACCGAGAGCTACAAAAAAATATGTTAAATGAAGCGTTTACAAGACTGATAGAGATGAACAAATTAATTGAACAAAAATATGGTCAAGAAAAAATAAGTCCTAATCTGCATCTCTGTCTCCATATCTGTGAATACGCATTAGACTATGGTCCTTTGTCCTCATTCTGGTGTTATAGCTTTGAACGGATGAATGGAATTTTAGGTACGTGATTTAATTTTTCCGATTTGAAAATCGCAATGTTATTAATTATTTTTAAAAATTGTAGGTTCTTATAATAATAGCAGACGTAATATTGAACCTGAACTACTAAGAATTATGTCCGAAAATACAATCCTTCAATACTTCCTCTCAAATTGTGACAACAATCACTTATTTTCCTCCTTGGAGATAATAGAACCAAGAAAATCTGTTGGCAGCTTGGCTGCACTTGATGATTTTGCGAGCGATGAGTATCAAAATTTTATAAGACTATCTCTTATTGAGGAAGATTTGGCTTATGGAACGGAATGTTTTCCTGGGTTGCTAATGAAACCGCGCAAAGAAACTACCCTTCCAAACCAAATTTTGGACCTACTGGTAGAATTTTATAATAGTTTGTATAATGATTATTATTTCATCTCCATCTACTCTATAATAGGTTCAAATAACGGTACTGTCGTAAATCCTAGAATTATACAATATGGGAGAATAAGAATTTGGACGGACATATATGGTTCTGTTCAGGCTGCTCGTCACGAAAAATCCTTATATATATTAGCTCGATTTGTACATTATGATGGATCGATCGATGTTTATCCCGGTCAAGTACAATTTTATTTTGAGCATACTATTCATTTAAATAGTGCACGATCATTAACCCATTCATTAGCGTTAGTCAAATGGTACAAACCGGTTCAAGATCATAGTACAAGATATTATTGCCAAGTAGATAACGACATAAAATCATGTAATATGGAATTATGGACAAATGAGTTTTATGATATGAGAAGAGACAGTATTATACCCATACATCATATAATAGGAAAATTCATTAAATGTAATTTTGATACTGGGACGAGAAAAACAAAAGAATATATGGCTGTGATTCCTTTAAATAAAAAAATTTCGTTTTAAAAACTTTATATAATATAAAATGAATTATATGTAAAATCGGAATGGTGAATTCAATTATAGCATTTGTATTTGATTAAATTATAACAATCATTTTTTTTTGGCACAAGAATAACGATAAAGGTTACATATACCGTAATTAATTCTAACCGCGTGAAAAATCAGATAATTCAGATAACAAGAGATCTTATTTTGAGCCGGCAAAGTTGTATTGCAAATCGGTCTTTTATTACGGCATTACGATACAAGCACCATACTTTGTGATTAATAACTCTAATCATGTAATAATTTTTAGATATCAAAGGTTTATTTTATTTTAATTAAATATCACATAAAGTATAAAACAATTATTCTGGCTATATAAATACATTTAAGGCCGGCAAAGCTGTATTGCAAATCGGCCCTTCTTATTTGAAAAGGGTAACAATTACATTAAATTAATACGGCACTTATTCAAAAATGTTTAAAAATGTTGCAACTTAATTCTCCAATAATCATCATTGTTATAATCAAGTTACTTACGACTTAAGCCTACTTTGATTATAAATAAAATGGCACTTCGCACAGACAGAGCTCATGATATATGAGTTATCCCATCATGCCTATTTTACCCCTTGATAAAGGATTTTCGTTGCATGTACTTTCCTAATCAATGATAATCAAAGTTACTTACGACTTAAGTCTACTTTGATTATAAATAAAACGGCACTTCGCACAGACAGAGCTCATGATATATGAGTTATCCCATCATGCCTATTTTAACTATGATTAAAGAATTTACATTATTATTGTAAATATTTTACTCATAAGTCATAATGATATCTATTTAGACTTCGACGAATAATGCGACAGAGGAGGCGGAATTATCATAACCAAAATTCGAAGCGAGAGGTCTATGTATAGTAAATAGATTATCAACTTTGGTACCAGAGTTATTTACAAACTTTAGGTGGCCACCTAGCCCACCTTTCCTATAACACACTATGCACGACGGCAAACGGTATAGGAGGCAGACTCTTCTTTCAGAAAGAAAGTTTTTTTTTGAAAAAAAAAAAAATAGTACAATTAAATAGCGTTTAATTAAATGTGATTAATTAACTTTTTAGAAATAGGCCTTATCAATGCGATTTCATCAGTTTCGATTATCACTGTTCAACCTTATGAATACTTCAGTTATTGTTTGTGAAATCGAACCAACTGGGAATTCAATGTACAAAACAAGTAGAATATTTAGAATAGTATCTTATATTTATTAGTATAATAAATAATTTCAAAAATCCTATGATGTAAAATTACGAAATATTACAATTTAAATATCGACAAAGGCTATTTTAAATAGAGTAAAATCTTTATTCGACCTGTGTCAAAAGCGGTAAAGTTTACACTAAATATAATATCTCCGGTTTAAATATCGGCATTTAATTAAAAAAAAGGTAAAAATCGGCCGCTAAAATCGGCATTTCTGGATGAAAAATCGGAAGTTAACAAAAATCGGCAAAAAATTAGTAAAATAATCGGCAAAGCCTTATTGAAGTCGGCAAGGGAATTTTAAATAAGATAAAATCCTTTATTCGAACTATACGAAAAGGGTAAAGTATATAATAAATATAATATCTCCGGTTTAAATATCGGCATTTATTTAAAAAAAGGTAAAAATCGGCCGCTAAAATCAGCATTTATGACTGAAAAATCGGAATTTAACAAAAATTGGCAAAAATAGATATGGCTATACTAAAATAAGCAAAATTTGGCATATTCTATATTGAAGTCGGCAAGGCTATTTTAAATAGAGCAAAATCTGATTTTTTTTCATTCGACCTGTGAAAGAGTGTAAATGTCTAAAGAAACATGATTGGAAATGTGAAAGTTTATTGCTAGATAAAAAGAAGTGGCAATGTGAGAACAGAATGTGTAGATGTCAACAAAAACACAATCAGAAATGTGTAGATATTTGGCTAAATAAAAATAAATGGCAATGTCAACATTATCAAAAATGTGAAACCGAACGGATATGTAAGAAGGATTATCTATGTTCATATGAGTGTAAAAATGAAGAATACACTCAGGAATTACTTAAAGAATACCTAAAAATTACATCAAGTAAACAACAATCCGAATTTTTCAGAAAGACTTGTAAAGAATGTGAAAAAATACTCCAGATCTCGAGTTTTCACTTTGTAGGGTTAAATTAATTGTTAAATACTTTACTTTTTCACAAATTCTAAATCAGAAATAATTTATTTTAATAGGAAGATGAGAATAAAGGAAATAATACTTCAAGTTTGGCTTCTATTTCTGTGAATTTCTATTCAACATCACCAGCAGAAACCTCTGCAGAAGTTTCATCACAAATTCCAACCGTCAAGATCATTTCCCATCTAGTATGGAACAATTACTACAGAGTGTCTGGAAAGTGGATGTGCGATAATTGCCATAGAATTTGGCCAAGTGCTTACACTTGGATAAAACTAAGTTCGTTTATAAACGAAACTCTAGCAGAAAATTTGAATCAAACTGACTTTTACATGCAACTTTGCAAGAAATGCAAACTTCCTGAAAACAGATTGTTAAAATACGAACATCTAAAAGAAGGGGAAAGTAGCAGTCATAAAGAACACTTATGTAAAAAATGTTCTTCTCAACGATGCCATAGATCTGGAGTTTTTCTTGACTAAAATAATCAATATATGCACGAATTAACAGCATGTTCAATATGCTGTAAGTTAAGAATTTTTCAGCTAACTACAAGTATTGTACTTACAAATATTCCCTTATTATATATATCAAGATTTATATGTATCAAGATTTATTAACAATAAATTATTTTATTTTATTTTATTTTATTTAAGAATAATTTCCCTTATTTATTAAAATCATCAGTCTTGGTTTTCTGAATGATATGCCTCATAAATGTTTTTTTAAGACGTGCTTTTATTATTTATGACGCAGTAAACTTGATTATATATTTAGGTTATTAAAGCGCAGTGGGCATCTGCTACAAAACCGAAGTTACAAACAAAAAAATCATACGATATAGCTTGTCATGGTTATGATTATGAATGAACTTGTACTGTAACATTAACGTTTAAAACTTATCTACAATATTTATTCTTTATTTATTTTTAATCAGAAAATAAAAATTGAGTTTATTATTTTACTTCTATAATTTAATACGATGCTGGCAAGTGCGGATCAAGTAAGAATCATTTTCTCGCTGTCATTCGTAAAAGTAAAAGTCCTTTGCCTCGCTTTGGCGGATAATAAAAAACTAATGTAGCTTTTTTCAATAATTGATAATATTCCATTGGTTTTATTAAAATATGGTCGTAATATTCCTTCTTATGATAAAATTATAATTTAAATGTTACTAAATAATGTATGATTTTGTATTAACGATTGTAACTGTTAGAAATATGCGTCTCACGTGAAAACATAAAAATCTTTCTTAAAAAAGATAGTTTTCACTTAACCAAGTTATTAAATAAACACATTAGTATATTAATTTATTTTAAACCATAAAAATAATATCGTGAATATCGTGATTATAGTATAGTAAATCTTATTTACTTTCTACTGTAATTTTAGTGTGCTAGAAACTTTCAAGCCAATTAATTGAGAATCTTCAGTTGTTAATCAAAAATTATATTTTAATTATTTTATAAAATTTAAAAAATATGAAAATATAATATCCGTTAACAATTAAAAATTCTGCTAATAATTTCAGCTTTATATAAGTATTATTTTTTTTTCTTATTCTTCTTTACTTTCGAAGCCTTCTTGCGCTCCAAAATCACAGTTAATATGCTCAATAAAGTAATTAAACATATTATATTTAGTAACCATCATTCCTTAAAAGGTTAATATTGAAAAAAATAAGAAAATAGGCACGTGGTGTTAGCATGACATGACGCTTGACTATCAGAACTATCATGTACGAAATTAGTGTAATGACACTACACTATTCTTCATAATTATTCTTAAATAAGTGGGATAACTAATATTGAAGATATGG
This sequence comes from Rhizophagus clarus, assembly GCA_015698045.1. NCBI lineage: Eukaryota > Fungi > Glomeromycota > Glomeromycetes > Glomerales > Glomeraceae > Rhizophagus > Rhizophagus clarus. Next base: position 948,207 of record BLAL01000169.1, on the reverse strand, counting down.
CTGCAATTAGATATTACCTAATCGCAATCTGCAACCACAATTAGTTGAAAAATAATTATGATTTACATTTATAAACTGAACATATTTTCTCTTACATACTGGAAAAGACATTTTTTTATAAAACTGTGAATTTTATAAATTGGTTCTAATTCTGTACCATCTTAAAAATCTATATGATAAGCTCTTTTAATATTTATGCCTGTAGAATTGATTAAATTATTGACGATAATTGTACTTTTTACATATTTTAATAGGTTATAGTATAATTTAGTGAAATAGAATGATTTTATAATGACATTATTCAGTCAATCTCTTTATTACAAAAATCATAATTTTTTTATGATTTACATAAAAATCTGTCACAAAAAAAGCTGAAGAAAGGAAAGGTACCCTAATTAGTAATAGAATTAATTAAAACGTCAGTTATGCAGTTATTCTGTACTAAATATATATTCTTCTAAATTATATTTTAGAAAAAAAAACATTTTTAAGTTATGATAGTAATAGAGACGAAGTAAAAATTATAAGATTTTAGTACATGATTTTGATAAATTTATATCATTTACTTATTCTTTATTCAACAATTAAAATTTGTGTAATTTGCCCATTTCTAATTAAGTTAAGTGAAAGCGTTTATAGATAGATTTAGTTACTTTTGATTCAATATATAGTTCAATATAGTAATATTTTATAAATCAGAATTTATGTTAGTGGCGTTTTGGACACTCGAAAAAGTGGCTTGATAAGTTTTGTCGTTATTTGTGCAGAAAATATCATTGTATATAATAAGGTTAATTTTGTCATTGTAGGTAAAAATATTAAAATGAAAATATTGTGTAGTATCAAAAGTATAAAAATTTATTATAAATTATAGATAGAAGTTTTTAATTAATACAAAGAAATGCTATCCTAAGGCTATTATCAAATAAAATATCTGCATGATCTATTTTTAAAAAGCCAAAGTAAAAAATCAAACTATACTCTGTAATTGGTAAAAAAAAAAAAAAGAAATCTCTTTGCAAATTATTATTGCATTCAAAAAACTTTCCATGTGATTTATTATTAAACTAAGGAAACAGAAACTGTTAAACAAAATATTTGTTCATTGCAAATTTATTGTTTACTAATCAATAATATAGCACAAAATCTAAATGACGTAATGTGTGCAGACAAATGCGCCTCTGATTTTGTTTTTGATAGGGCGTGATGTTTTATGCGAAGTGACAAATAGAGATCAGGCCGCTAAAAAAACAGTCGCTAAGATAAATATAAACTGCGCGTTCTCGCAATCATGTGAACAGGTGACAAATAAATGTCACCTTCTTTATTTAGTAAACCACGCCACAAAACGGGACATGCAAAAAAAAAAATAATATCCGCAGTATCGAACTTTTTTTCAACCCAAAAATAATTAAATACACTGTTTTTAAACAAGAGCGTAATTTAAACTACCGAATTGATAATGCTAACTACCATTAGCCATTTTCTGATATAGTCAAACAAGAGTATAATTTAAACCGCCGAATAGAAATCGAATAATTCCATATACATTTATTCATTTTCCCGATGTGTTGTGTTTATTTGTTAACAGAACTTCACTAGAATTCTAGGTTTTCAGTGTTTGTGGCTTATTATATGGTTTTAGCCGAAATATCTATGTAATAGACATGAATAGACACGATGATGAATCTATATATTTTACATTTTTTACAAATACGGCTGAGAAAAGTAGTTATATATAAAGTAAGGACAATAAAAGTTATAAATATCCGTCTTCTAGAAAAATTTTCAAAAAAAAAAAAAAATATATATAAAAAAAACGCGATAATTAATGAAAATTTTTTTTAAAAAAAAATAAACAAAAATATGAGCAATTTTTTAAATCATATAAATTATAATGACTTATGTTCACTCCTTAATATAAATGAACAAGTACAAAAGCTCGCAAATAAAGCAAGGGATGGAAAAATTTCCCAAAAATTAACTGGAAAAGAGTTGCTTAAATTTTGTTTATTAGATACTAATCAGTTTGATTTAGTTGATATTGATTCGGCTACAGATGAAATTTGGAACTCACGTTTAACAGACAAACAAAAAAAGCTGTTTACAAGTCTTGCAGAGAACGTAAATAAAACCAGATATGCTAATACCATCAAATTAATCGTTCAAATTAATATGCCACAAAAGACGAAAATGGCTTTTGAAGATTCTTTTTATAACGAAACGAGCTTAGTAGATATCCTTATAATCATAAGTAGGCACCTTCTTATAAGAAGGTGCCTACTTATGATTATAAGGATATCTACTTACGTTATAAGGTAATCTACTTAGTTGTATTGATATCTTCTTACTCGTTTTCTGGGTTCCAAGCCTTTTCGGTCATTTATTTAGCTATTATTGTTTTCCCTCTTCTACGTTCATTTGGAAGTCTATTTCGTTATCGTGTTTCTTTTGGTTCTATACCTTTTTGGTCGTTTATTTGGTCACTGAACTTGTTGCTATGCTGTGCTATAGTTTGCGATCTGTTTGGCTATCATTTTTTTCTGGTATGCTGGCTGGCTTTTATTTTTCATTTTGAATGCAGGCTTCTTATTTACTGTTTGGAGGTTTGTTTCGGTTCTCGACCTCTTTGTTTGCTATCGAGGTCCTTGGCCTAGCGAAGGGGAGGGGGCTATGCTGGCTGGCTTTTATTTATCGTTTTGAATGCAGGCGGAAGGGGTGCCGATTCTTTGGTTACTGGGGCTTTTCATCCTCGAACAGTTGGCGAGATTTTTCCCTCATGGCCCGTTAGCAAAATTTCAGTCACATGATTTCCCTTACCTGAGGTAAACGAAATTTCAGTCACGTCGGGTGGCACAGTAAATTTGGGATTGATTTCGGCTGATATTATGCATAATTTTGGCTGATCTTTTGGACACATAATTTGAGGTTCCAGCTTGGTACCATGGTAGTGACCTGATAGCTACCCTGGAGCTGTCATGGAACTGTTATGGAACTGGTAGTTTGCCAGCTTGGATGCCGAGTTGTTATATCCAAGTATCTGGCCAAAATTGTGGAATAATGCTGGCCAATTTGTACTGCGCCTTACTGTGCTGATCACATGACTTTCACTGACCCATGGGTCAGAGAATCCGAAATGCAAAATATAAAAAACCCATAAACAAGTTAACAGGTTTCGGCATAACCCAACTATTGCCCATTAGTTGCCGATATATGTATGCCAATTTTGCGTTCGTAGTTGGAGGTGCGATTTGTATTATCTTGGCTTGACTTATTTGATTGCCAGAAATGCACCATCTTGCAACCTTATTATTGCCTATTCATTACCGGTACATGTATGCCAATTTCACGTCCGAAGTTGGAGATATGATATGTATTATTATAGCCAGCCCATTTGATTGCTAGAAGTGCACCATTTGCGACCTAACTATTGCCTATTAGTTGCCAGTATATTGGCAGGATGTTGTAAGCACTTCTGAGGTCCGATTATGATCTAAACTAGGTTGGATCATGAGTATACCATTTTTTGGGCGTCCCTATGAAAATTCTCTGTCCCTATAAGAAAAATTCATAGGGACGCTTATAGGGACAATCTCGATATCATTTTTGGGCTTCTTAGCTTGATTTATTGAGTTCTTTATTACTTGTCCCTATGTCTCTATGAGTCCCTATGAAATATAAAAGTTCTAGGAAAAAATTCGACTTTCCTATGGTATTCTTATAGGTAAATATAGTCATGTATATGGTTGATATAATTGATATAATTGATATATGATCGATGTATGGTATAAAAATAAAAAAAAGGTAAAGAGTTCGAAAATTCATAGGGACTCATAAGGACATAGGGACAGGTAGTAAAAATCCCTTTCCAGAGTTCCAATATCATCAAAAAAGATACTTCTAGCGTCCTTGTTAAGTTTTTTTGCCGTCCCTATAAATTTTTCATGGGGCCAAATTTTTTCTAGAGACAACTTTCTAAGGACAACTTTCTAGAGACAACTTCTTGCAATAGTTTATCAAGAGCCTGTTCTAATGCTTCTGGTGTTTGCCCATCCCGAAACATCTTATCCATCTTCTTCTGATGATAATATGCTTTCAAATGGGACTTATTTACATGCAAATTACAATATCCATATTTTGATGCTGTCAGTCTTATACACCCATCTTGTTTGCATAGAGCTCGCTGGCACCTTTTCCAGTGAATATGACATCCTTCTGGTCGCGTACTTCCACCTTCACAGACAATCCCTTCATCGGAGAGATACTGGCAAATGTATTTACTTCTCATTTGATATTATTCTCAGTTAATCTTTTGATGTCTATAATATTATTTATTTTTATTTTAAACTTTTTTATTGGGGTATTATACCGAAAGGGTATACTAGACAACATATCTGAAATTTTTACTATGACTGAACAATCCTTGCTTTCAGAGTTCTTCAACGCCTCCGCCCTTTTTCACTCAGAGGCTGAAAAAGATAAAAAAGGTCAGGTGATTCGTTATTCCAATGAGGATTACTTGGTGGGTATCCCATCTCGTGATGAATTGGCTATGAGAAACGATGAGAGTTTGACTTCAATTCTCAAAGATGAGATAGCAAACCATCGAGATATTCCATTCATGCCAGTCGATATAGAAGAAGCAAAAGAATATATTAATAAAACCCCCCATTATATTCTCTGCCTTTACAGGTACCTCGTTAATGGCCAGAAAGCAGTTGTCACCATTACTGGCATCAAGGTATTTTTCGATATTCGTGTTCCTAACAATGCAAACATCCCTAAATTCTGGTCCAAAATAAAGGGTATTCTTGCTACTGGAAAAGATAGTAGTGGAAAAACTGTGAACATGAATCTAATCCAGATGGAATGTATAAAGGCATATCCTATCCGTGGGTACCATGCGGAAAAAAGCCATATCTCTGCATTGTCGCACCTAATAAAGATCTAAGGTTCACTGCTCTTGATATTATCTCAAGCTACAATTCAAAGGTTGATCCCGAATGTAAAATAGAGACAACTTCAGACGATACAGGCACATATTATCGTAAAGTTGCAAGAGAATATAGAATACCACTTTCTGGGTGGGGATTAATAAGTAATTATAGATATAATTTCAGTGCACCTTATTATGCGAAATCCTAACATTGCCCACATGTGTTTTATGTCCAGATTGATAACTTTCGTCCTATAGAGGATTTTGAACCGCTTTACGAAATCTATCCATCTTCTCTCTTTACCCATGATCGAGCATTAGTCCTAACATGGGATATAGAAACATACGATTCGCGTGGATCAGAAAACTTCCCAGAAGCTAAAAATGACACATCTCAAGTTTTTACGATCTGTATGACTCTACATTGGAAAGATGACCTGAAACCACTAGAACAGATATGCCTTGTTGACGTTGAGACGGCACTAGACCTGGACTGGATTACTATTATATGTGGAAACCAAGCCAATGTATTAAAAGCTTTCGCTTTATACTGAAAATCTTTTGCTCCAGACATCCAGCTCAGTTTTAATGACTCTGGTTATGATTGGCCCTTTATCGTAGAAAAGGCCACCAAGTTAAATGTTCTCAAGTGGATGGTCCAGCGAATGTTGGCAAACCCACATAAGAAAGCTGATGCCGAATCCATCTTCATTTGGAATTATTTTGGTGGAAAAGGGGAGCCACTAACTAATGGTTTCTTCCGAAGGGACCAGTACGTAAAGAAAGAGGACAGAGGACCCAAAAAAGCGTTAGGACGAGAATCCGTCAATATCAAAATCAATCCCTCTTTGACCTTTGAATCCTCCTTTCTTAAACTTCTGAGATGTGTGCCGATCGATGTTTGTACGAGCTTCTTACAACTTCACCTTCGCTCTGAAAAATGGTTACTCAGATATTTCTTAGAAAAATATGGTCTCGATGGCAAAGCCGACATGCCCATGAGCAAATTATGGAAGTATTATTCAGAAGCAAAAGACAGGGCTTCTGACTCTTCCAAAAAACATATGCATGAAATCGCAAATTATTATGTTATAGATGCTTTACGTTGTCAGGAGCTCATGGTCAAATCTAATGTTATAAATGATTACAGAGAGGTGGCCTCAATCGCTCATATATCATTATTCGACTCACAATATTATGCTATAGGAACGAAAGTATCCAATCTCTTAGGCGCTTAAGCTTGGGCGCAGGATATTCTATACACCACAAAAATTTCCAATCAGAAAGCATCTGGGAAGTTTCCAGGAGCGTATGTGTTCTTGCCGGAGAAAGGTCTTGAAAATAAACATCCCGTCACAGGTTTAGACTTCACTTCCTTATACCCTAGCATAATTATGACTTACAACCTTTTACCCGAGAAGATGGTCTCAACACTTTCAGAAGTAGATGAGTTAGAAAAAGAGAATAAAGTGCTTCACAATATCGAGTTCAAGTACAATAGTAATCCTATACGAGCCTGGACTATACGGCATGGGAATAAGCCTGATCAGAAAGGTCTTTTCCCAAAGATATTGGAGAGATTGGGGAGAATGCGAAATGAAATAAAAGCCCAGCTAACGCCCATTGGAAAGAAAAAGGAATATATGGGATTAGTTAAAAGTAGAATGGATGGATCCCAAAAGGATCATGCCAGCGGATCTATCTCAATAGCAAATGCAATCAAAGATGTTTGTTCGCAAAGCAAATCTAAGAAGCGTGTCGAAATAGCCGGCATCCTGAATCCTTTCATTGGTTCGTCATATGATAATTTTAGGAAAGAATATGATTCCACCTGCTTCGATTATAATTCTCTAAATTCGAAGCAGAAAGCCATTAAATTGTATATAAATTCATTCTATGATGTAACTGGCCAAAGTGACTCCCCATTTTACATACTCGAACTTGCTGGAGGTGTTATTTCGGCTGGGCAAGAAATTATCAAACGTGTCGCAGAGTACGTTAGAAAGAAAGGCTTTAGGATAAAATACGGTGATACCGATTCCTTATATCTCACTGGTCCAGATTCCTGTTATGAGAAATACGATCTGGCTTATAATGATGGGAAGAGAGAAATCTCTAAACTAGAGTATTGGACCGAGATGGTCAAGACTACTATGGGTGTAATGGAAAAATTGTGCAATGATGTGAACACTTTTCTCAGGCTCAAGACTAAATCGGATTATCTTAAAATGGCCTATGAGGAAGTACTATTTCCAGTAGCGTTTACTGGAAAGAAAAAATATTTTGGCATTGACCATGAAGAGACCCTCAACTTCGAACCAAGAGAGCCTTTTATAAGGGGAATAGATACTGTGAAGCAGGGTAAATCCCAAGTTTTCAAAACTATAGGGGATCGTATTATGCGAAGGGCTATGGATATTAATAACGTCCAATCACTTCATGAGATTGTTGAAGACGTTCTCAGGGATGCTATAATTAATCACGAGCAGTGGAATTTTGAACAATTTATAGAGACCGATGCCTGAAAACCCGATAAAGATAACAAATCTGTTCAGCGTTTTATAGGATGAATGAAAGAGAAATATGATACTAAGATTCTGGTACCAGGTGGGCGCCTTAGTTATGTAGTAACTTATCCAGATACGACTTTTGATTTGCATGGCAGAAAGTTAGACCCAACTAAAGGTGAGAAAATGGAATTTGTGAACGTAGCTAAGGAATTGGGTAAGGAGTTAGATTTATATCATTATTATGAAAAAACTATCATTGGTCTCTGTGCCCGATTTATCATGTATGATAAAAGACATGAGCTGACCCCTTCGGATAAAATAATACAAATTAAGGATCTGGATGAGAAATATAAGCAAATAGATGACCATGCTCAAAAGAAAGCCAAGTCATGGCTTGAGGGGTTTGTAAAAGAGAATATCGTAATGAATGGCATTACTTCAGAGATGATGAAATCTCGTGGAGTTATTTATAAAAGAGCCTATAGGGAAGCAGTTAAGAAGGCACAAGAAATATTGTATCAAAAGATAGGTAGCTCATACGAAATATTTTATGGTGAATGGCTTAGCTACGAGATTTTCATGGCAAGTAACCCTGTCAAGATAATATGGGAGAAATTTATGAAATGCGCAAAAAAGCTTACAAAAGATAAAAACCTCTTAGTGGATAACGAAATGAAGGAAAAAATATGCTCTGATTTTGCTTGATACCCTAGCGAGCTTGAAAAATGTATTGGAGAGTATGATTTATTCTTTCACAAATTGGTCTATCATATGCGTTATAAAGAGCATATGTTCATACCAGAAAAAATTGGCCCAGTCTCGTCTATGCAAAAAAATGAGATAATTGCTGACTTACCAGCCTTACCTCACATATCAGAAATTGAGACGCTAGATAACATTACTAATTTATGGTATTTCCATCTTGAAGGTGTGGTCGAGCCAGAGGTGTTAAAGCAAAGCACTTAAATGAATTATATGAATAGTACTCTTAGCCAAAATTCCCACAATCAGCTAAGAAAACTTATAATATTATTTACATATTTTTTCACTTGCAATAATACTGGCTAACTTCAATTCCTATAATCGATATTCTGGCCTCCGATCATATATCCCGACCTGGTCACAGGATGACCCCTCAGATATGCCCAGAGATAATCATTAGTATTTTGCATATCAAAGTTTACGATCAGCTGAAAATCTGCATATTTTAAACATAGTCTTTATTGGTATAATGGCTGAACTACGTGATCAAGTATTCCAGTACATAGGCTTCAAATCAAATGAAATTCGCCTCCCAATCACAGAAGAGAATAGGTGGCTATTTAGTAAGATAATAGCAGACCAGGAAGGAATGGCAGATATTATAATGGATGACTATCAATATTTACTACGATATGGACATAATGGTAAGGGAAGTGAGTTCATTCATATTGCATGGTTACTAGCATGTACGGTGGTCCAAGCTAAAAAAGTCATAATAAATCTGCCCAAGCGCCAAGCCGAAAGAGATTTATCAGAAAAGGTATTAGCTCATATCCAAAAAAGATTTGAAAAAGTCCCATTAGCGCCAGTACTTATACGGTAGTCGATTAGGATTTGAGATAATAAGTGTTTAGCATATGTGATTTCTTATCCCAAGTGCCTTCAGTTGGGATCTGTTCTTTATTAATATTTTTTTCTCTTGGGTTCGTACTCTACGAATTCCATATTTTTTTCCTAACGATCAATATAATTATAAGAAATAAAGCAAGAATAGCATATAACATGAGGTCCCAAAAGAGACTGCCCATTAGAGAACTCGTAATGATAGGAACAGTCACTGGTGCTATAGGCATTTCTTGGGACAATAGTACCACTTCTGCATCACCTAATTGTTTTGAAATAGACTTTTCGAAATGTGCTGGTCGACTATGAACAGATTGATTGGGTAGGGTATCTCTCTGGCTTCTCAAAACCATCTTATCCTGAGGTAATAGCTCTTGCAAAGCCTCTAATATATTCTCTCTGGCAAAACTTTTATCAAGTTCCATAACTTTATCTTTGAGACCACGCTCATGAACGAGGGGGTCTTAGATCATCACTGACCCAACCTGGTAGCTTTTACGTTGAATTGTTCATAGGTGGAGGTGGAGGGTCACCGTTAAGGCGCTTCGCAGAGAGATCTGCTATTTCATTATCTTTTTTCGACAGTAATTCTTGAAGATGAGCATTTTTCTCCAGTAAATTTAATCATTCTGAAGACTGAATATCTAGCTCCTGCTTGTATATGTTATCTGACGCCTCTTTCCCTTTTTCCATACATTCTATTGTATATTCTTTTGAATTAAGGTCCTCCTTCACTCGATCCAATTCAAGCCTGAGAGAATCGATCTCTTTAGGATCGGATGACTTACCTTCCAATTCACGTACTTTAGCTTCAAGAGAAAGAATAGTATCCTTGTCAACAGACGAAGCTTTCTGGGTCAAAGTTGCCTTTCTCTTCAGTGTTTTAATCTCTGATTTGAGCGATTGGATTTCGGTAGTATATTTGGCTTCAAGCTCACGCTGACTCTTAGAATGAGACTTTTGTTCGGAAATAAGCTGGGATCTAACTTTAGCGATGGACGCAATTAACTGGCTAGCTTTATTTTCAAACTCCTTTTCTCGCTCTGAATACTTAGCTACCAACTTTTCACTAAGATTATTAATTTCGGCTTTAGATTTAAGAGCGGAATATAATTTTTCTTTAAGCTCTTGCTCATATGCACCATCAAGTCGTTGACCGACCCCCTTGAAGGAACCATCGCCTTTATTATTAATACCATTCAAGGTATATAACATTGGTCATAGCTTTTTTTTCGACTTAGTTGCTAGTATATTTAAAAATATGGGACTAAAAATTTTTTATATGATAGCTGGTCCTATAATGCATATAGCACTGATACCCCAGATACTCCCGATACTTCTGATACTCTCAATACTTCTGATACTCCACATAGTATTAATTTTTTAAGTACATTTTTACTAATACCACAAATAGTCTCCATACCATGCGTAGAATTGATCCTTCCGATACTCCGCATAATACTGGTACTCTGCATAGTTTTGATAGTCCATATAGACCGCATAGTATTAATATTTCGCATACACATTTTTATAAATAGTAAAAAAATCTGATCAACTACCAATATGATTAACCCCTCACCTAGAAGGTATATGCGTGCTGATGTCACAAAATTATTATCTGCAGATTACGAAGATATCATGCAATACCGGGATATGAATACCAAGCCCCTGGAACAATTAAGAAAGAAATTTCATATATCAACTTCTCGCTTATACCAGATTTGGAGAGGGCAAGAGGTAGGAAGGGTCGAATGGAACTATTCGGCAGTCCCACTTTCTTATTCGAATAAAAATAATATAGATAGGCAGGACATACCTGAGCCCCAGTAGAGTGTATCACCATTGCTGAAAGTGGGGAAAAAAAGACTGAAGAAAAAAAAACTAAGTCTAAATCCGTTCACATCTCTGGATCACCTGTTATTCAGATACCACTAGCTTCAAAAAGTTTAAATATAAGCAATGATGAATTAGGAGTATTTTATGAGAAAGAAGATAAGAGAGGCAGAAAATTCATGGAAGAAGTGAATAGAATACTAGCCACGTAAAAGATGTTTTTCATTTAATTCGATATAGCGTGATAACAACTTCTCACATAGTCTGGTAAGATTTTCTTTAGACTTAAGAGTGCTATATAGCATTTTTTCGAGCTCCCCATAACTCACTTTTTTTTAAATATGTCCCCCTCACTTGAGTCCTGCGGATCTTGAGAAACTTTATCCGGAGTTGACAGATCATCACATTCGGAAGTAGTGGTCGCACAATTCACCTCGAGCTTGTTCTTGATCTTATGCATGGTCACTGGGATGATATAATCCTTTCCATTAAGGGGGATCTTTAGCTCGTTAGTACCCCAATCCACTGCGCACCTATATTTCTTTAAAAGTTGGTTAGAAAATATTAGCGTCAGCTTTTTATATCTCACGACAACAAAATTTTCATGAATGGTAAGTCCAGGGGGCTAGAGTAATTGGTAAATTGCGTATGACCCCAACAGATTCAACAGGAATAGTGGAGATGCTTTCAAGATCATGTATCTCAGATTTATCAATTTTATCTCCCACGCGTTCAACAATATTTTCCGTTATAATAGGGGCTCAGCTCCAGAGTTGAGAGTCATAGCCGGAATCTTTAAACGTCCGATTTTGCACTTCACAGTTGCAACACTCGTTTTCGGCTCCTTCTTCTTGATAAAGTCGATCTCCATGGGATCATCTAAAGACTCCTCTTCCAGACTGGACTCATCCGAATCTTTTGAAGATGATGATACATCATTTTGAGATACTATCTTCTCCGCCACTATCTGTTTGGGTACAATGAGACTGGAATCTTAGAAAAAATGTGCAGGAAAAATTAGTTTAAGCTCACTATGAAGGACTTTACGAATAGTATCCTCTAGTGGTATTTTAGACGTCTCTTTAGAGGAGGATTTCTTGGAGCTAGACTTCTGCTTCACTTTTTTTTGACTTAGCTATATGAACATTAAGGTCGCCATCAGAATCAGAAGAATCGGAGGAACTTGTATCAGAGTCGGAACTATCGCTAAATGAAGTATTATCTGAAGAAGAATCTGAATCTGGTTCTATAGCGAGATTGATCTTACCTTTCTTTGACTTCTTGCTTTTCTTTTTCTTCTTTCGAAGGCACTTACAGGAAGTATGTCCAAATCTACCACACTTGGTACATTTCTTAACAGCACTTCTAACGGCAGATTTGATAGCATTTATTGTGGCACTATTTAGCGTCATGCCGGCCATACTGTCAGTAATATCATCCACAGGATCATGATCTATACCAGGAGCTTCATTGCCTCTCTCTCTTAGTAGATCACTTAAAAAACGTCTAATAGCAAGATCTTCTGCTTTCTTTCCGACTGATTTTTTACTATTATTCAGAGTTTTATTCCCCCAGAATATAGTCTCTTGAAAGGATTTAAACATGGCTTGTAAGTCAGCCTTAGTAACATTTTCCTGACCAGATGAAGATGCTGGTGATTGAACTGCTGGTGGTTGCTGTAACGCCTGAATCCTACTATTTACAATCCTATCAACATCTTCTGTAGTAATGTCCTGATGAGAAGATGTTTTTGGTTTTGTCTTCACACGTCAAATAAGTAAAAATCAGTCAAAAATTGGACTGCCGATATTTTGCTTTATTTGTCTGATTTGTGGCTTTTTCCCGCCGATTTTATGGCACGAAAAGCAAAAAATCAGAATTCCCTTTTTTTAATAAAAAAAATAGGAATACCGATTTTTAAATCTCCGTACCGATTCTTACCATAAATCATCCAAAATCAGACTGCCGACGGTCAAACAACCAATGCCGTTTCTCTCAAAAAAATGCTGATTTTAAAACTGATATACAATAATCGTTCAAATAAAAAATGACGATTTTAACACCGACATATATTAATCTTCAAATAGGAATGACAATTTTATTATCGATATAAGCAAATTTCTAATAACCAATGCCAGTTTTTATTTCGTACTAACCAGAGTCTCTATTTTCATTTCAATTTTTAATTACGTTTAATATGAACAATTATAGAATATATTATTTATATATAAATTTTTTTATTATTTATTACTACTATATTATTACCATATCAATACTACATATTATTGCTATATTATTGTTATTATTACTATATTATTGTTATTATTACTAATATTATTGTTATTATTACTAATATTATTGTTATTATTACTAATATTATACGATTATTTATGTATAAATGTATTACCTAATGACAAAAAAATATTGAACGCTTCCTAGTCTTTGATGAATGCTTGCTAGTATTTGATGAAGTTGACGTTGTACTTCTTTTCTTAATACTATCTGGCACAAATAAGTAAAAAGATCCATCCAAACTATTCTTTCTAGCATTAACAACATTATTGTTATTACCGTTGTCATCCTTTTCGATATTGATATTGATATCATTATCTTTATTACCACCATCAGCATCGTTATCGTTATCTTTATTACCACCACCAACATCGTTATCGTTATCTTTATTACCACCACCAACATCGTTATCGTTATCTTTATTACCACCACCAACATTGTTATCGTTATCTTTATTACCACCACTAACATCGTTATTGTTATCTTTATTACCACCACCAACATCGTTATCGTCATTGTTATCACCACCAACATTGCCATCGTTATCACCACCACCGATATTATTATCGCCATCGTTTAGTTCATCATTATCATCCTCATCGTCGTCATCATCGTCTGATTCTTGTGCAACTCACCTTGAGGAAATCCACCAGCCCGGCATATCTTCATTGGGCTTACTTTTATTATCAACAATATCATCCGAGCGGTAACGTTTACGACTTAATCCTATTCTGATGCTTATCCCAATTTCTTCTGCCTGGGATAAGATTTGTTTAATCTATAAAAATTTGTAGTTTATTATGTATAAATGTTATATTAATTAATTAACTTCACAACTTTACATACCCTAGACGATCGCCACTTTTTATCATATACTTTTATTATTGAATTGGTGCTGGCTAATCGTTTTGATCTTATTTTTTTATCACGTTCTTCTTTCGCCAATTCTTCATCATCTGATGACCATTCATCTGAATGAAGATCTGACGTATTTAACGCCTTCTCGCAATCTTTCATATAGGATTCCCAAGTCAAATTCTCAGGATGGCATTCATATAAAAGGTTATCTCGTATTGATATCATATGTTGCAATCCTCTCCTGCGCCAAGACATCTTCTAATGAAGCACAGTAAATTAAAATCAATTAATTATGTATGTTTTATTTCGAATAATTTAAAATTTATACCTGCTTCCTTCTTGAATTCATATGTTGCCTTCTAATATGCTCTTCCGCTTTACCTTCTTATTTCAATTTCCACATCTTTTGGCGCGATTTATATAATTGTTTAATGATTTTTAATATCTCTACATCATATGCTTGAATGGAAGGGTTCATTGCAGATTTTACTGCCGGCAAAAGCTTCTTGTTCATCGCTTTTTCTGATTGCTGTAAGTTTTAGATACGTCAAATTGAAGTGACAGATTTATATTATTTAAAATATGGACCACTTCATCCTAGTTATTAATAAAAGATCATTAAAATGATCAAATATCAATTTATATTTAATAAAGATAAATTTTTAATAAAGATGTATATTTACGTGAAGTGTCTTCTTATAATTTTTTGACATGAGTGATAATTCACATTTTTGTTCCTTACTCATAAAAATAGGTGACAACGTTTTATTAAAGTTGGTACCCTTAGATAGATTTTCTAAACGTTGCGTGAGATTTGAGATTGCACCTTTCAAATCCTGGATTTCCTTACTTTTAGCGTCACCTATTAAAAGTCAGTAATTAATAAAAATCATTTTAGCATGAAAATTTTTACATTTAAGCCAGAATAAGCGTGTGAGAGCAGCAATACCACTATTTGGGTCTGGAGCAGTTGAACTTAATGTTGAAGACATATGAGATGATGTTCCTATAATTTTTAATATTAATCGGTATAAGTCATATAAAATATAATTAACACTAATTTAAAATAATATTACTTTTCGTTAATGATCTCCCTCTGTTTTGTGGGGATGAATCCGAAGAAGAGAGAATTATCATTTGATCATTAGTAACATAGTGGGATCGATAATGAGAATTGCGAGATCGAGGACGGTATCCAGGGGAACAAGAATGAGAATGGGATTGGGAACGATTATGAGAACGTCAAGATTGGGAACGATTATGCGAACGTCGAGATTGGGAATGATTATGCGAATGTCGAGATCGGGAACGATGATATGAATGTTGGGATTGAGAACAATGATGCGAATGTCGAGATTGGGAATGATTATGCGAACGTCGAGATTGGGAACGATGATGCGAACGTCGGGATTAGGAACAATGATACGAATGTCGAGATTGGGAATGATTATGCGAACATCGAGATTGGGAACGATGATACGAACATCGGGATTGGGAACGATGATACAAATGTCGAGATTGGGAACGATGATAAGGATGTCAGGATTGGGAACGATGATGCGAATGTTTTGATTGGAAACGATTATGCGAATGTCTTGATTAGGAACGATGATAAGGACGTCGACGACGATAGGAATGGGAATCTGATTCTTGTTGAGATCTATTATGATGAGGAACAGAGACATCCTGAGAGATCGGGTTTAAATTTAAATATTTGTATTTTTTCATTATGGTATTATTAAAGATTGAACAAGAGATAAAAGTCTCTTATATACATATTTGGAATCATCTGATTATTAGCCTTGTTAATCACCTAATTAAAATGAACAATAAAAATATTAATTAATTATACTATATCACTATCAACCAATCAATAATCAATTAATTAAAATATATCATTAATTTATATATATTAATAAATGATATCATATTCAAAATTATACTTACGGAAGTAAGTTTTTCCGAAAAGTGATGTGAACGAAAAGCGATAAATACTGTCAAAGTTGTATGTGATGTGAACAAAAAAACGATAAAAAATATTGTCAAAGTTCAAGTTGTATGTGATGTGATGTGAACGAAAAAGCAATAAAATATATTGTCGAAGCTGTTTGTGATGTGACGAAAAAGCGATAAAAAATATTTCGAAGCTGTTTGTGATGTGAACGAAAAAGCAATAAAAAAATATTGTCAAAGTTGTTTGTGATGTGAACGAAAGAGCGATAAAAAATGTTGTCAAAGCTATTTGTGATGTGAACGAAAAAATGATAAAAAAGTTGTTTGTGATGTGAACAAAAAGTGATAAAGATATTGTCGAAGCTGTTGTGATATGAATGAAAAGCGATATAAATATCATCGAATATTTAACGAAAAGCAACAACGAAAATTTATTACATCATACTAAACGTGAAGAAAAGAAAATGTGGGGAAAGAAAGAAAGCGAAAGAAAGCGTGGGGAAAAGAAAGAAAGCATGGGGAACATACACAAATATACCATGTTCTCACGGGAAAATTTCAAATTAGGCATTCTGGCATGTCTATGCAATTATGCATCTCTAGCATCTCTATTCACGTGATAATAACAAATTGCGCCCAACGTATTAAACCCTAATTTTTTGCTAGATATAACTTTGGTAGTGGTATTATCATAAAAAGGAAGTGACGCACATGTTGAGTGTTATATTAGGATTTAGGATGTAATCCTTCAATGTTTCTTGTGAAAAAAAAAAACAATTTTTCTTATTTTATCAAAATGGTTCATAAAAGAAGTGAAAATAAATTACAGGAGTGAAAAGATAAATCCTTTTCAAAAAGAAAAAAGGTGAGTGGACACTCGAACCGCCTAGAGTGGTTACTTGGTCTGCCTGTAGTTTTTCAGATCTTTTTAGATAGATAATTTTTATAATTTTTCTTTCTTATATATTGTTTTTATTTTTACTTTTTTTGGAGGGTTTTTTTATAAAGGCTTTGTTATGGATTATTGTATTCGGTTGTATATCTGGTTTCTAATTCAAAAAATTGGTTTAGATCGATAAAACAGTTGAAAATAAAAATAAAGGTATAAATTTCAATAAATTACTTAATTTTATTCTTAATTTACTATTATTAACATTTATTTTAGAAATTACATGTCTAAAATGACAAAAATCACTTGCTGTTGATTTATATCAACAAAAATTAAAACAAATAATAGACGTAGGAAAAAAATTAGATAATGAAATTAATAGATGGCAAAAATATAGAAAATAAATAAATTTAAATTTCTTTTAACCAATTTTTGTTTGATTTTATTCGAGCGAATAAATAAAGTATCATATTTTAATATCTTTACTTTTTTATTACTAATTTGGTACTTGATCGCAACAAATTTTTTTTTTGAATATAGCTCCCAGGATGCACAACGTGGGCATCAGTACCAATTCGCATCCCAAAAAAATGGTTAATGTCCCAACGTTATCAATTATCACGAAATTTGAAAATTAAGTTTGATAAAATATATTATATTTTTATTATAATAGAATTATTTTATATGTGTGAAATCTTGCAAAAAAAAAGAAAAATAAGATAAAAATAATAATTAATAAAAAAAAATTTAACGATTATTTCTTGAAAGAGAGCGATATCGTTTACGATGTCTACGATAATCTCTCAAACGAGAATGAGAGCGAGAATGTGATCATTGCCTACAATGATCTCTTGAATGAGATCGAGATCGAGAATATGATCGTCTACGACGATTCCTTGAAATAGAACAGGAACTATCTCGTCTATGATGATGAGATCGAGATCTACCTCGTCTATTACTCTGTCTACTACGCCTATTTCTTCTATAACTTCTATAAGCGTACCTAAAATGATCTAAAAATAAATGAATAACTAATTTTATAAAAATTTAATTAAATATAAATATAGTCACCACTTCGAAGCCAAAATTCGTCACTAAGTTCATCATAAAATTTACGAGCGTGCCAATTTGGACTTCTTAATTCATATCCATCAGCATCCGGATCTCTACTTAGCAGCCTTTTTAAATTTTCGTAGCCGCGTTTTAGAGAGTACCATTTCACTTGGCACTGTTTAGCCGATATTTCATATTGATGGTGATGATGGATATAATTAGCAATTCGAGTCCAAAGGTCTGAATGGTTAGTATTATCTTCGAACAGCTGATGGTGTCTTCGTCTTTGTTCGATCAATATTAATGCAATATCATCAGGCTACTCTGCAACTGGTTCATGCGGATTTAGTACTTGGATTACTTGATTATTTGCCATTTTTTTTTTTTTTAATAAAAATGTTGTTAAAATGGTAAGAAAGTTTTAGAATAGGTATTTAAATATATTTCGCAAATATAACTACATAATCAATTAATGATAAATTGTCCTTTTATTCCTTGTAATCAGTGATGTATATAAATTGGATACGTGCAGCGTACATACTCTTAATTCTTTGCAAATTTATGCATTTTTCTTAATAGTGCTATTCTTGCATATGTTGTGCCTCAGATGTAAATCCGCGTCAGGTGATAACTGACGCGCATCAGATATTAATTAACACCTGACGCGCATTACTTACCAATTGACAAATGACATGCGTTAGTTGTCATCTGACGTGCGTTAATTATTGACTGACGCAACATATATCAATTACCGGTAATTTTAAAGATTAATAAATTTTTTAAATTTTTACATTATATTTGCATGTTTTGTTGCACTATACTTTTATATAACACTCTGTATATAACACTGTAAAAAAAATTGTAAAAAAAATTATATAATAGTGTTCTGTAACACTGTAAAATCAATTTTTTTATTTAACACTCCTAATATAAAAAGCTATTTTTTCTTAAAAAATCTAATTTTCACACTTGTTTTGACATGGGCGGGCACTATGACACCTACTTCCACAATTTTGTCCATCCTTTTTACAATGACATTTATTGTTATTACAGTTACTTTTACAGTTGCAAATAGCTCCTGTAACTAGTCCAGTGCTTTGAAGGTGCGCAGCTTCTCTGACAGAAATCTTGTTTGAAGGTAAATTGTTAAGCTCAGGAAAGTCTATTGTACCAAGCGGTTCAATTTCTCTTGGTGAGTAATGCACATTGATAATTCCAAATTTTGATCCTAAAACATACTGATTATTTTTGGTTATTTCTAAAACTTTGCATGGAAGAGTAGGACAGTCAATACCAGAACGATCAATTTTTGGAATTGTAATCCTCACTAAATCTCCTACTTCATAGCTAATTGAGTGCTTTTTTTTATTCATCTGGTTGACCATTTTATCTGTGTAAGATTGTAGATTTTTCCGAGCTGCTTCTCTTAAAATATCATGACCTGTAATTGTTGTTTCACTTCTTATGGCTGTATTTGTGATGTCAATAAGAACCGGATCAATAGGAATTGGATGATATTGTGAAATTTTTGGGGTATGTTCATTATCATTTACATTATAAGTTTCATATTGAATTTGTGCTGATTTTACTGTATCAACACTATCAATACTAATACAATCATCATCTCTTTCTTCAATTTCACCTAAATCTTTTATTATTTGTGGTGAAGGTGCAGGGACTGATGGTAAAGAAATAGGAGTGGGTAAAGTTGATAATGAAGGTGCAGGGAATGATGAAGAAGAAGCAGGAATTGCTGGTAAAGGAATAGAAACTGATAATGACGAGTTTAAAATATGTATTATAAATATAATAAGAAAATTTTATTAGAATAATTAATTAAATTTAAAATTAAAATAAATTATAACATTAAAATATTGAATGTCTATTAAGTTTTTATAACTAAATATAAAGATTAATTAAAATATTTTAATATGCTCTTTACCTTGTTCATCTACCATATCATCATCCAAATTTTCAGCTGAATACTCAAAATCTTTGATTGTAACTGTCTCAGGAATATTCTCTTCATCATAAATACCCTTGCTAAACAGATCTTCAATTAATGTACAACCTCCATGAGGCTTATCACCAAATACAAGCTCATAGGGAGTTTTTTTGTGAGAACGACAATATGAATGATTCATTGATAAAATAACTGAATGAAGTCCAAAAGACCAATCATTTCTACCTGTATCCTCTTTCCACTTTCCCAATTTTTGCTGCAGAATTCCATTTGCTCTTTCTACAAGACCTTGACTTTGAGGATGGCGTGGACGTCCATTAATTATTTTTACTGTTGGCCATAAACTGATTAATTCTTTTATTATTGTAACAGTGAATTCTTTTCCATTGTCTAACTGAAGTATTTTAGGTGGAGAACCTAAAAAATGGAAAAGATCAAACAAATATGCAGCTACTTCAACAGCTCGCTTAGAAGTAAGTGCTTTTGCCCATGAAAAACATGTAAAATGATCTCGAATATGGCAAATATACTTGTATTCTCTATTAGAATCATATGATAAATCAATCAAATCTATCTGTTAATATAAAATTTAAATTAATATAATGCAAATAAAAGTTAAATAAATAATCTATTAATTAATCATGTACCTGAATTCATGATAAAAAGTTTCTTGCAATAATTGGTTTAGCAGCCAAAGGGTGAAATGAGGGTTTACAAATAGCACAAATATTACAGTTATTAACGAATTTTTCAAGTAAATCTTGCTTCACCCAGCTCCATCTTTCTTTAATAGATTTCCAAAGCTGCTTTTATCCTCCATGCTGATCTATTTCAGCATGTGTTCGGCATAATATTTCATACATATTCTCCACTACAAGAACTGGCTTGTTATCTGCTTTAACTAATACTCTAAAGTCTCCAGGAACTACTTCTTCAAGGCAAAAGCATTTCATAGCCCAATTTCGAGTATTTTTATCACAAATATGAAAATTTTTGGGGTCTAATAATACCGCTTTTATTTTTCCTAAAAGGTCTAGATTTATTAAAGCCTTATCTTGCTTGCATTCTGGCAATCTACTAAGATAATTATTTAGTAAGGTTTCAAACGTCTCCTTGCTTATAAAAGTATACTCCATTATGCTATATAAGATTATTAAAGCTTTTATTAACTTTAAGAAAAAATAACAGTATATGTGGTTATTGATACAAGTAATGTTAAAATAGTTATAGAGGAAGAAATTGAAGAGAATAACAAAGTAAAAAAATATGTTCAGATAATCCATTATTAAATAACAGATCATGCGTCAGATGACAACTAACGCACGTCATTTATCAATTGGTAAGTAACGCACATCAGGTGTTAATTAATATCTGACGCGCGTCAGTTATCACCTGACGTGGATTTACATCTGAGGCACAACACATATAAAGCGCGTATGAATCGATGGGCTGCGTTAATGATTTTTATGGATAATGTGCGCTTTGTACGTATAATAATTTTTTGAATTACTGAATGTAATGTAATATTTAATTCTATACAATTGTGATTTTCAGAAAAATTTTTCAATGGCAATAAAATCTGTGTTACAATTTTGCATAATTAAATATTAATCCGCTTTTAATTCGCTTTTAATTCGCTTTTAATCGCGAGTTAATTAGTAGATCTTTTTAATTGTATATCTGCTGTACAAACTTATTTTTTTAACGCATAAAAAGATTTTGTTAGTTGTTACTTCAATGTCGAACTCTAAGCAGCAAAGACGTTGTGAACATGAAAATTACCCCACTTCGCCTGAAATAATATATTACGGTAACCGAAAATTTTTTTTTAGGGTGCGTTTGCTAAGTTTTTTTTTTACTAATTAAAATTGTGTAACGTTGATCAAAATCATTATACCCAATTTTAACAATTAGCTGATATGCATGTAATTGTGTTATAATTTGATTGGTTGTAATGTATTTAACTTATTAAAAAAAAAATTTTCCTAAATTAAAAAAAAAAATGTCCAACTCTCAAGCTATTGCCAAATCCGATAGAAGCATAACTGACTTGACTACAAGAACAAGAACTAAAGTACACTGCTTCTGTAAAGAATGTAATGGAAAGTTGGTGGATCTAAGAACGAAAGCTTCGCATAAGTTAAAATATAATAAATCATATGCGAATAATATTTTTAGTGACGATCAAGAAGCTGGGCCTTCTAATGTTAGGCCAAATGTTGACGATAATTATGCAATGGAGTATGAGCCGTTGCTCGAGATGATCCTTTCTAATGCAAAGCAATCTGATGCTGTTGATAATAAAGCAATGGAGTGTGAGCCGTTACCCGATATACATGAATTGGCAAAATACAAGTCGTTAAAAAAAGGAAAATTATCTAATTTGGTTCTTGAAAATTTAATACCGGATAACGAAAGAGATATGAATAATGATCAAGATAGAGATTCTGAAGACTATAATGACGAAAATAGAGATTCTGAAAGTTATGAAGATGATAACGAAGATGGAGTTTCTGGAGGCTCTGAAGACGATGAAGAATATGGAGATTCTGAAGACTTTGATAATGATGATGAGGAAGAAGTCAATTTTGCGTCAAAAGATTTTGACGATGATGAACCAAAACTTCCCAATATCGTCAATGATAATTATGTCTGGATTATCTTATGGATATTACAATATCAACAACGATATAAACTTTCCAATGTTGCAATAGATTCTTTGTTTAAATTTATAAGATTTTTTCTTATAATGATCGATGAAAATAAATTTTCAGCTTTTCCTTCATCCCTATACGTAGCCAAAAAAATATTGGGAATATCAACGAATATTATTAAATACGCTGCATGCAATAAATGCCACAAATTGCATGACATAAAAGAAATATTAAACAAGACAAAAATCCCAACGTGTAATTTTATAAACTATCCAAATCATAGCAAGGAAAGATTTCGACAAAAATGTAATAACCCTCTAGTCAGAAAAATAGATAGTAATAGAGATAATGGTAATAATCCAATTTACCGTCCGATAATGACATTTCTGTTAATTAACATTAGACACCAACTAACCCTATTTTTCGGTCGCAAAAATTTGACATCACATGTCGAAAGTGGGCAGAAAGACAAAACGAAACTGAAACCTTATTCGATATCTATGATGGTGATGTTTGGAAAAATTTTACAGATGATAGTGAAAAACCATTTTTTACAAAAGAATCTGCCGATACTCATATCAGATTAATGCTAAATTTGGATTAGTTCCAGCCATTTATAAATTCGCAATATTCTGTTGGTGTTGTTTATGCCGTTATATGTAATTTACCCCAAAGTGAACGCTTCAAACCCCACAACATTCTCACATTAGCAATTATACCCGGTCCTAAAGAGCCAAAGCTACATGAAATAAACAATTACTTATATCCGATTATAAGTCAGCTAAATCGGTTATGAGAAGGATATTATATACAAACCTACGAAAACAACAATGATCGTTTTATCCGTGGCATGATCATAGGTTGTGCCAGTGACGTTCCTGCTACCCGAAAATTATGTGGATTTATATCAGCTCACATCGCATGTTATCGATGCTATAAATCTGCAAACTTGGTAAACAATCAACCCAATTTTGGGAGGTTTGAAGACATTGACGACTGGTTTGTTAAGAGAGATATTGATGTAATAAGGGAAAAAGCAAGTGAATGGAAGAAATACGCAACTGAAGAGTCGCGGAAAGCCCATATCTCCCGGTATCATGTTCATTGGTCGGAGATATACCAATTGCCTTATTTTAATCCTGTGCGCTTTTGTGTAGTTGATCCCATGCACTGTCTTTTTCTTGGGGTAGCGAAGTGGATTGTAATGAAGCTCTGGATCGGTGAAGGTATATTAAATGACGAAAAACTCAAAATAATGCAAGAGCGAGCTGACATGATAAAGTTTCCAAGTGACCTTGGTCATCGTCCTGTTAGAATAGCAACTGGTGATGGTTTTTCAAATTTTACGGCGGATATGTGGAAAACGTTTATTCTAATTTTTGCTATACCTATCACATGGAGCTTCTTGGGAGAGATCGATCGAAAAATCCTTGCTTATTTTGTGTGCGCTTGTAAGGTTCTAACAAGTCGTGCACTACAAAAAAGTGAATTAGATAAAGCGTTTACAAAGTTACTTAAGATGAACAAATTAATCGAAAAAAAATACGGATAAGAAAAAATAAGCCCAAACCTTCATTTATGTCTTTACATATGTGAATGCGCTTTCGATTATGGACCTTTATCCTCATTTTGGTATTTTAGCTTCGAAAGAATGAACAGAATTCTTGGTATGTATTTAATTTTACTGATTTGAAATCACATTATCTTAAATTATAATAATAATTCGACCAATTTATTTAGGATCATATAAAAATAGCAAGCGTAACATTGAAACTGAATTAATAAAAATCATGATCGAAAATTCCTTTCTCGACTATTTTCTCACGAATTGCGATGATAATATTTTAAATACCACTTTAGACATTATAAAACCTAGAAAATCTGCTGGCAGCCTTGCTGCACTTGATGACTTTACAAGCGACGAGTATCAAAATTTTCTGAGGCTTTCACTTATTGAGGATGAATCGGCTTATGGAACAGAACGTTTTTCCAGGTTGTTAATGAAACCATGCAAAGAAACTTGTCTCCCAAACTACATCTTGGACCTACTAGTAGAATTTTATGATAGTTTGTATGAAGAAAATTTTGTCCCTATTTATTCTATAACGGTTCCAAATAACGATATTGTTGTAAACTATAAAATTATACAATACGGTAGACTAAGAATCGGGGTGGACATCTATGGTTCTGTTCAGGCAGCTCGCCATGAAAAATCTTTGTATATATTAGCTCGATTTGTACAAGAAGATGGATCAATCGATATATACTCCGGTCAAGTTCAATTTTATTTTGAACATACTATTTATTTAAAAAATTCACGATCATTAACTCATACATTAGCGTTAGTTAAATGGTACAGGCCTGTTCAAGATCACAGGACAAGATATTTTTGTCAAGTAGATGACGACATAAAATCATGTAATGTAGAATTATGGACAGATGAGTTTTATGATATGAGACGAGATAGTATTATACCGATACATCATATATTAGGAAAATTTATAAGATGTAATTTTAAAATTGGAACGAGAAAGATAAAAGAATATATGGCTGTGATTCCTTTAAATAAAAAAATTTCGTTTTAAAAACTTTATATAATATAAAATGAATTATATGTAAAATCAGAATGGCAAATTTCAATTTTAGCATTTGTATTTGATTAAATTATAACTATCATTTTTTTTTGGCACAAGAATAACGATAAAGGTTACATATACCGTAATTAATTCTAACCACATGAGAAAATCAGATAATTCAGATACCTAAAGATCTTATTTTAAGCTGGTAAAGTCGTATTGCAAATCGGTTTTTCTTATATGATTGAAATAGTGTTATTACGGCATTACAATACAAGCACTATACTCTGTGATTAATAATTCTAATCGTGTAATAATTTTTGATATTAAATATTACATAAAGTATAAAACAATTATTAAAGAAAAAATTAACAAGAATAAATCTGGTAGATCAGTTGTAGATTAAATACGTTATTTTTTTGGAACTTTTCTTTCATGCTAAAATGGCTGTATTGTTACTATATCTGGCATATCGGCAGATAACCACCGCTTATGAATGGGCTTATCCATCATGTATATTATTTATATTAGGTAGCATTGCAGGGTGTAAAAAATTTTCTTGTATGTTATATTTTCTCGTAAAAAAAAAATATGAATTTATATATAGAGGGCCTTAGTTTCTCTCATAAAATAACACTTTATTACCACGTAATTTTATAAATCATCATCACTTCGTTTTCTTGCGTAAAGTTTTTATATTTTATTTCTTTTTTGTTTTTCGTCCTCTAGACATACAATATCTGCTCACGTCCCCTATTATAAATAATAACGAAAGATTTCAAAGGAGTACACGTTAACGTCCCTATTTTAAATAACAATGAAAGGCTTTTGGCATACCAAAGAAGTACACTCACAGCTTTCGGTATACCGATTAACGAGCATATAATGATTACGGTTATCGATAAAGATAAAGATAAAGATAAAGATAAAGATAGTGATGTTAAAGATTTTGAACTTATTAATTGTAATAGAGCAGGGATTTCTTACGGAGAGCTAAAACAACTCCACAATGTATCAATGTTAGCTCTGAGTAATGTAACAAAAATTATTCCCTACCTCTCGCTGTCAACATCTTCTTCATCGGTATCGCCAAGAATTTTGTATTCTTCAAAGTATGTGTTAATATCCGTTACAAATAACAATTGGATAATCCCATACAATCAATATAAAGAGGCCTGTAAAATTTGTAAGTATTTTAGCTATTCTGTAAAAAATTGCCCCAATTTAAAATCGCAGTATCGATGGGGTAATTATTGTTTATGGTGTTGGAAGCCCAGACATAATATCAGCGAATGTAAAAATAAACCGGAGGTCGTGCCGTTTAACGAAGAATTTCGTTCTCCAGAAGAGATTGTAAATTTTTTGATTTATAAATAGTTAATTTTTTTTTTTTAAAAAAAAAATTAGTTTAATTTTTTTTTTTTTTTAGAAAAATTAGTTTAATTTTTTTTTTTTCTCTTACGAAATTTACCATGGGTTGCTGGTAGCAGTGGTGAATTTCGAAAGTTTATCTGGGCCGTGATGGCAGGATGAACTTTCTTTTTTGTTGTATGAAATATTTTTCAATTTTTTACATTCCTAATAAAGAGTTAGCAGACATTTTTTGAATATTATCTTGAATGCCAAATTGATATGATGATAATGTTAATTAAATTCATATTGCAGAAAATATAAAAAAAGGCTGTTTAAAAATCTAAGGTTTCTGTTAAGATTGTTTGTTTCTTTACTATAAAAATGCTGATCAATAAATTACTTTCTAAAAAATTTCAGTTCAGTAAAATTATTAATTTGTATAATAAATTCCTTTTATTCAGCAATAAATTTTGAAGTTCAAATAATTTTGACTTTTAATTTTAATTTATAAATATCCAGCATGTTCAAAGCACGCCTTAGCAAAATTTTTGCCAATTGTCATAAAAGGTAAAAATTGGCCGCTAAAATCAGTTTTTTCGACTGTTAAATCGGAATATAACAAAAATCGGCAATAAGCAAAATTCGGCATATCCTATATTGAAATTGGCAAGGCTATTTTAAATAGAGTAAAATCTGATTTTTTTTTCATTTGACCTGTGTAAAAATCGGCCACTAAATTCGGCATTTCTGATTTTTAAATCGGAATATAACAAAAATCGGCAAAAATAGAGATGGCTATACTAAAATAAGCAAAATTCGGCATGTCCTATATTGAAATTGGCAAGGCTATTTTAAATAGAGTAAAATCTGATTTTTTTTCATTTGACCTGTGCTTGGTGGCCGGCTGGTTATAAATATCTTCACCTAAAAACAAATTATTCCTTGCCGTTTCAATCTCTTCCAAAGTTTCAATCAATTCATCATTCAAAGGTCTGTTTAAGCCCAATCGTTTCAAATCTACCTTGTTTTCAGGTGATAAGCTACGAATAAATTGTAATCTCTTTTCACGATCAGATATTTGAGCCCACCTAGCATATTTATTTATCTTTCTATAGTAATTTCTAATTGAATCGAAACCTTGAGTCAAAGTACCAAAAATCAATTCCTATTGCTCTCGAACAACTGTAGGATAATTCCTTTTAAACCAATAAATGACCTGACTAATATTGATATCAGGAAGGACTATAGGATTGTTGTTATTTAAAACTCCATTCGGGGTATTGGTTACTGTACCAGCATCGACGGGACACCCACCAGCAAGAGACCAATTATCATCTGCGTGAACATTATGTGCCAGGATAACTGTAACGCCAGTAGCTCCAGTCGGCAATCCTGGTGGTGAAGTACCATCAGGTGCATTAATCATGGCGGCCGTTATGTTAGCATTATTTAGGGTCACTACGGCTCCCATATTTGCTAAAGCATTTCCACATCTTACATGATTCAATCGCCATTTTTTACCTTTAAGCTTATCTTCAGCCCAACGTGATGCCTCATCTGTCAAGCAAGACCAGAATAGCTCTAAAGCTCTCTGTTTGCCACCTGCATTAGCAGTGGTGATGTTTGCCGCCGTAAGATAGAGTCTGTAATCTTTTATAAATTCATCTATATCTTCATCCGCTCTACCTGAGAATCTTTTGGGAGCATACCCTGTCATTCCAATATGTGGAAGATTGTTTTGTAATGCAAATATTTGTGCCTGCAAAATTAAAATATTTTGGCGCTCGGCATAGGTCTTATTTTTCCATTTTTCATATCGCTCAAAGAGCCTATCTTGATTATACTCTAATAAACCTATATCTCCTCTACATCGCTGTAAGTGGTGGGCATTTCGCTGATATAGTAATTGTAAGGCAAATTTTTCTTGTACCAGCTCACCTATACGGTTTTGCTTTCTCGTCATCCTATCTAGCATTCAGTTAACCTGATTTCGGGTATTAGTTCGCAACTGATAAAGATCACCAATAACTCTCTGTTCCCCCCTTCAGCAAGTTGCCTTCGTATAATTTCATTATCACGCTCAGCCTCTGCATCATATCGCCTTCTCTGCTCACAAGCTAAATCTTATTGTAATTAATCACGAGCTCGTCTTAATTCTCTTAAATCTTAATGTAAATTATTATTTTTTATACGAATTTGACCAGTTGCATCTCTTATCTGTCTTTTTAAAATATCTCTATGAACCGCTCCTTCCAGAAAACCATCTATGGCATTTACCAACTCAGCAATTGTAGCCATTTCTAAGATAATATTAGGATTATACAAGTCTGGAGAATTTTTCCATTCTGGAGTTTTCTTTCGTGATGAGATGGTCTTGATTTGACATCGCAATTTCTCTACCTGCTCCTCAGATTCTACTAACCACGCTTCTAAGCTAGAGATATATTTTTCCTTATCTTGGTCATTTTTCCTAGCTTGATATAGCTGATTTTTTAGGTTAGAGATTTCAGATTTCAACTCTGCTATCTCTTCTTCTGAGGCATGCTCAAGTCGCTCTATTTCTTTATTGAGGTTTTGGACTTCTTGCTCACATCGATCATATTCATGTTCCAACTCTCTAATCCTTCCCGTATATTGATTATTACTATCAATCTCTGACTGTAATACTTTTCAAAGATGATAGTTATCATCCTCCAATTCGGCTTTATGTTCTTCACATGTTCTTCTCTGCCTTGGATAAGGCCTCCAAAATGCCATTCTTTTTTGTGATTATAAAAGAGAATCGGAATGAGCCAACCCCAAATTTTGATAAACCCCAATGAGGCTTAGAGAATCGAAAAAAATATCATATTACGTGAAATATATTATCATTCCCCTGGGTATTATTCCAATCCTAAATCATTGAGAGATGCGTGTAAAAAGGAGGGGTATCGATTCCGTCTAAGTGAATGCAAAGATTTTTTAGAAAATCAAGAGTCATACCAAACAAATAAGACCTTTCCAAAATACATCCCTAGAGTCAGCTATGGGCGAATAACACGCCCTAACTGTGTACACCAGTGTGATATACTATTTCTCACTTATGATTACTATAGAGGTAAAAAATATAAAGCAGTACTTAACATTATAGACTGCGCTTTCCGATATAAAGCTTCTGTTCCACTCACATCGAAGAATAGCTCAGAAGTTGCTAAGGCATTTAGAAAAGTATATAGTGATCGAAACAATCCATTGATATGGCTGAAGCTCCTACAATGTGATAATAGGAGAGAATGGATGGGAGAGACTTCCCGTCTAATGCAAGATCACGATGTTACAATTTGGGTGATTGGCCCATATAGCCACCGTGGAACTGTAATTGTAGAACGTTTCAACCAGACGCTCTCGAAAATTCTATATAAGATCCAATATGCTGTTGAGTCTATATCATCCGATCCTGGATTAATGAGAGCATGGGTTAGGTATTTACCAGAAGCTATTGATTATCTGAATAATTATCCCACACACCTTATTCGAGAGCCAGGGTCAAAAAAGTGGGGACTCAAACCAGTGAAAGCCATTGCTTTAGAGCGAGTCGAATCTAGACCATTTACGAAATATAAGCGCCCAGTTGGAAAAGATGAAATAACATTAAAGAAGGGAGATACAGTCCGCTATCTTCTTGCTAATGCAGAATGGGAGGGTGGAATGGAGAATCAGAGGAGGGCTACAGATCCCACCTTTTCGCCTTCTATTCATAAAATCCGAAAAGTGATTGTTGTAAAGAATGAACCAGTTTTATATTATCTTGATGGAGAATTTGCGCCATCTCGTGGATTTGTACGAGAAGAGCTCATGTTAATAGCTGATCCAGAAAGGGTTGGTCGTCCACCTCAAAGTATATTGTCTGTACATATTGCATATACTTTTTTTACAAATAGCAAGCTAGATCAAGCGAAAAATTATGCCAAAAAGCGTGGTGGCCAATGTCTAGGAAGAACTGGCCAGATTCATGGACATGGTATCTATCTCTGGTCTTGTGAAAATGGTGCGCATCAGTAGGAGTATCCATTAAAATATATTATGAAAAAATTCGAATGGTGTCCGCTATGTGATCATAGAAGTGATAAGCACCGATGCAGATATATTTTTAAGGATTTACTAGGTAAGAAATTCCCATCATGCAGGCCAAATTTTTTGGATGGACTACACTTGGATGGATATAATGAGGAATTGCGTCTTGCATTCAAATACCAGGGTCCTCAACACTATCACCACAATAGCTTCTACCACCGGGATAATGAAAATTTAAAATCACAAAATATGCGTGATCAGAAGAAGCGGGATATATGCAAGGATCAAGGTATATGCCTTATTGAAGTACCTCATACAGCGGATTTATATCCGTATATTAGATATACTCTAATCGAGAAAGGGTTCTTGAATAGTTCTTCCAGTTAGGTCAGAGAGTATTATTTTCTTGGCATTTTTCCGGTCCTGCAAATTTGTAAGATTATTTTAGAATATCATTAGTAATACTTTGACATGAAAATAAAGAAACTTGAGCCAGTTGATAGGCTTGTATACCATATTAATGAAATTACAGATGCCAAAAGATATAATGGGCATTCAAGTATTCTCCAATGGCCTTTCACTTTACTAATCTGTAGCCGTACCAATTCAGGAAAAACTAATGAGGTTCTCAATCTCATGCTCGGAAATAAGTTTTATCGAATGTTTAATGGAAAGAAAGGAGGGACACGCTATATCAAGTGTGATGAGTTACTACTCATCGGCCACCAACTTGAGGAGCCAAAATATATGTACCTCGAATCAGCATTCCAGATAATTGCCAATAGTCTGAGGCCATATCGTAAAAATATCACGATTCCTAAGGTGGATTCATTTTCTCTAAAAACTGGTATGGTAGCTATATTCAAAGATGTATGTGCAGATCCAAAGGAAGTGCAAAAGAAAATTATTCCTTATTTCATTGAAGGACGCCATTACAATGTCAGTTCGATATATGTATCCCAGAGTTACTTTGACTGTCCGAAGATAATACGAAAAAATCTCACACACGTCTGTCTATTCAATGGATCGTATACTGCAGACGAGCTTAGCAGAATCATGCGTCAATATGCTAATGACTGGCGTAGTGTGATTAAGATTATTGATAAGGCTTTATGTGAACATAAATTCATTGTTTTTGATCTAACTGTACCCCGCGAACATCCACATAGGATACGCCTCAGCTGGGACCAAATTCTCACTAATGAGGAGAATTCGACTTCATCGATGCCAGTTCTTTTTCCGCCTCCAGCAACTTCATCTTCAGATCCTCAATTTCGCATCATAATCTTTTATTTGCAGTAACCCGCTCTCTATATTCACTTTCTATGTCTTGCATGAATTTTTCGAAAGTTCTTTTATTATAATCAAGGAGATGCTGGTGGAACACTTTAAGTTCGTTCATAACCTGGCGATTATTCTCTTCTTCATAATCATGCTTTAGTGCCTCTGGCCAGGTGCCATTTGTTTGGACTCCAATGTCAGTAACATATATAGCCGGTGATGTAGGGAATACATTACATTCTGGCCAGCTTCGTGGGCACAATAATTTTTCCTGGGCCATAGTTTTACGTTTCTTCTTATTTAACGAATTCTCATAAACCTCTAATGTGTGACTCAAATAAGATTCAATTCGTTCAGACTTTCTGGAAATAGATTCTAATGGAACAGGGTCTTTAGAATGGTGCAAGAGTCTCTCACACGCTCTCTTGACAAGACTTTCAGGTAGTCTATCAATAATATGCTTATAGTCGGAATGGAACATTATAATAGATATAGTTTTGCGCAAAAAAAAGTTTGCATGCAAAATTCATCTATAGTGGTATTATTTTTACGCGTCTATATCACAAGTTGCGTCACATCTAGTAAGGGATCTATCAAATCATGTGAATTTGATCCTTAACTAGTTGATGGTTTTTATCATGTGATACAGATAGTAAATTTTTTATCAATTCGTTCTGTGTTTGCTTATCTTCCAATTTCGCAATTCTGGCCTTAAGTTCAGTATTCTCAGCTCTAATTTTATCATTCTCGGCCTCAAGCTTGGCAGTATATTGTTTCAACGAATTGACAAATCTGGGATGATATATTTCAGATTGCATGCTAGCGTAATGTAGTATTATCTAGGGGATAGATAAATATACGGGGGGGCTAACTCAAGGTTACACAGGGCTGATCAGTAATTTCCTGAACTGAAGCCTTATAAAATACATTACACAAATGAAAGTGCATATTAAAATATCGCGAAAATCTCAATTTTCTTTACACGCATATATAGAAAAACAGCCAATTTTAAAAGTTAAGGTCACTTATCTTAATTTTATTTATTCGAAGTGGTTTTATTCAAATTAGACCAGTGTAGCTTTCTGCAGGTCATTTTTTTTTCTTGTAAAAAAACTAGAATGTAACAATCGTTTTAATTTTATGAATTTCTTTATTATAGTATTTATTTTCAATTTAAAATTTTTATTTTTTATAATCAAAGTTACAGTTATGCAGTATTTTACGACGCAAACATTTGGCCTTTTGATATAGCCTCTTCACAGAATTGAGTTCCTTTTTTAAGATGGTCAAAAATTAAAGGTATTAAAACTTTTTTTCTCTTACTTTTAACGTTATCTCCAAATGCCCAGAGTAACTATTGCAATTCTGCTACTTGAAATATCTTTGAAAATACTTCTTCAGCATTATCTAGTTTTACCTAAATTTGAAGCTGTTTCAAGCCAAGTAACGGATCTTGTGGAATATTATCTTTTTTAATTAAGGTAAATTTGTTTTCATTTTTGAGGTATTTTGAGTATCTTTGTAATAAGTTTTCAGATTCTCACGAAGACTTGAAGTTCCTTTCTCAGGAATGAGATTGTTGAATCTTCTCCATGACTTCTGTCTACTTCTCATATATATAGAAATAATACGTTCATAAAGAAAATTTCTAGCATCATCTTTTAACTCATGTTTTTCAATAGCTGTAGTGTCACAAGCTAAAAACTGCTGCCCGGCAAGATCAAATAGCATGTTAAAAGACTGTAACAACGGTAAGTTGCTAAGTAAACTATTCTGTATATATTGAAGGATATTTGGACCAAGTTCCTTATGTTTTTCAAATAGTAGAAGAATTAATGATTCTATCTTGTACATGAATTCTAAAAACTCTTGGCCAGGAATTACATTTGTAATTTTAGATCGAACGTCCTGCTCATAAATCACTTGTTCTGAATTAAGAATTTCAAGGTAAGCACAAATAGCTTTGAAATGTGGGTGTGATTTTGTTATATTATCACTTTTAACTAACTTATAAACAACCCATCCAACAATATAGGTGAATTTTGAAGCTTCAGCTGGTTCCAAAACAATAATGTTTTTAGGTATTAAATTACAATCTGCAGCTTGATCTTTCTTTATATCTTTCTTTCTAAATGTATATTCGATTACTTTTTGTAGTAGTAAATATGCAACAAGTCTATTGGTTGAAGAAGTATGTAATTTGGTTACTTCTAAAAATTCCTGGTACCAGATACCGGAACATTGATAATTATTCAAATAAAGTTCAAGATGAGAACTCCAAGTAGCTAACCATTGAACACCAATTTTTTTTGGAATAGCTTCACAAGCTATTTTTTTAATAATATTTTGCCATGATTGTAATAATTTATCAATGAAATCTAAATAAAGCAAATCTTCAATAAGATTATAACGTTCAGTTTGAAGTTAATAAACTCTAATGTTTTCACAATTAACATTATTGTTTAAAGATTTTGATACTGATCCAAATTTTTCCATAATTAAATTATCTGCAAGAATACTTTCAAAAATTTTGCGTGAAAAAGCCGATAATTGTAATAATCGAGCATTATATTTTTGGTATATATTACTGTTTTCTTTATTTTCTTCATGATAGTTTTTATCTTTCCGAGAATCTCTAAAAATATAAAGTAATTAAATATTAAAAGAATATTTTTTATTTAGAATTAAAATTAATAATATTAATATATACCTTCTTTCTAAAGAAGTAATACCAGTTCCTATAGAATTAGCTTTTCCATAATTAATACTTTTTATTTCAGATAAAACTAATGCTGTAACTTGGTATTTGTTTAAAGAATGTCCATAAGATTTAAGTGTTTGTGTAGATGAATCACCCCCAAGTTCACGAATAGTACCAAAAAGACCTTCAAGCATGTCTTGTGAAACACGTCGTGGTTGAATCATTGAGCCTGGGTATTTTTTTAAAATAAATTCTATCATTCCAAGAAAACCATCAATAGACAAAATTAAGTCAAATTGACATTGTGATGAAATCCATTCCATAGGTCCTACTTTTTGTTTATCCCCGTTTACAAACCAATCACGAATTTTTTTTAAAGTTTTAATACGAGAATCTTCTATAGAGTGAAAGCAAATTTTGCTATGCATTATTTGGCGATATTTTTGTGCATATTTAATAAATTCCTATTAAAAAATTAAATTATTAATTTAAATAAATTTTCAAATAAAAATAAATGCTTTATTATAATACTATAATTTACCCTAGTCCCTTCTGATACATTTTTAAGTTCTTCAATAGACTCTAACGCAAATTCAACTTCCTTTGATAATGTGTGTTCCGCAAGATCAACACGCATTTTGCTCCATGATGTAAGCCATATGTGTCTTTTCGTGAGTTTTGTGGCTTTAGCTGTTGCATGTTGATTTGTATGTTCATATACGCCTTTTATATGCTTTCAGCTAATTTCTTTTCCATTATACATAATTTCTCTAGAATTTTTCTCACCTGTATGACTTTTTGACAAGTTATTTCGGAGTTTTTTAAATACATGTGTCGGGTCACTAATAAAAAATAAATACTTTCCATCCTTCATTACCTTCTTCTGCATTTGTAATTTCAACAGATAAAATTGATTCAATTGAATCAAAATCAGTTATTTTTCCTAAATACCATTGATTGTCTTTTGGACTCTTAAATTCACATAATTCACCAACATTCCATTCTAATTTTAAAGGCATTGGTGGACAAATAAAAGCTCGATCAATTGTAATTTTTTCAGATTTGTCACTATCACATAAACAAACAGTAAATTTTGTTCTTTTAAAATTACTATCTATAATTTTAGCCGCATGAAATGATTTTTTATTCTTATTAAAATTGACTTCTACAACATCACCAAGAGACCAAGTTGATGCATACCAATCAAAACTTTTTATATGAATTCTATTCTCTCCTGCACCATCACAAATTGAACCATATGTATGAATGCCAATACATTCTAGTCTAGCTGCAAGATTAAATATTAAAGTGTTTAAATTATGTGCCGTAATTGTATTAATACCATAATAAGCAATTGGAAAAGCAAAATTATGAGTTGCTGAGTGCCAGACAACTTGGTGAATTTGTGTTGCAAGACCTCATTCTTGCCTTTCAACTATAGAATTAGACGAATTATTTTCTTCAGATGTTGTATGAATTTCACGTTGACACTGTAAAGCAAATGACTTATAATCTTCCATCTCATCCTCAAAATCTAAATATCCAACATAACAGTTTTTACGTTGACACCAAAGAAGGCCTTTTTAAAATTAAAATGTTAGTAAATAAATAAATTAATTTTTTATATACATTTTAAAAATAAATCTTTAAAATTTAATACCTTTTTGAATTTTAAAAGAATCATGTGAAAAAAATCCTACTCGTCCATATCCCCAAATATTATTTGCTGTTAAACTTTCTAGTATTTGAAATCCAGTTTTATCCTGCCATCCTGAACACTGTTCACTTTCATTTATATAACTTTTAAGTGTGGAAATTGATGGTAAACACATGATTTTCTTCATTGCATCATATGC
This sequence comes from Rhizophagus clarus, assembly GCA_015698045.1. Taxonomy (NCBI): domain Eukaryota; kingdom Fungi; phylum Glomeromycota; class Glomeromycetes; order Glomerales; family Glomeraceae; genus Rhizophagus; species Rhizophagus clarus. The sequence goes on along the minus strand of BLAL01000169.1, from coordinate 911,841 downwards.
TGCTTTTCCAGATTTACTGTATACAGATATTGCCCAACGTAAAAACCTATATTAAGAAAATTAAATATAACTTTTATATTATTAAAATAATAAATAGTAAAATAATTAAAATCTTACATTGGATGGTATCTTGTTCCATTTGGATTTTCACTTTGAATACGAATAAGTTCCTGAAAAATAGGATGTAGATTTGAAATATCTATATTTTTATTTGCAATACTTTTAATAACAGTATGAGTAATTGTTGACATTTCATCTGATATTTCCCCTTCTTCTTTTTCTATTTTTTTCTGCAAGCAACTTCTTATATTTGCAATAGTTACACTTTTTGTTTTAATGAGCTTTTTTTGACATTCAATTTTTTCTATAAGAATTTCCTTAGAAGCATGTACGGTTTTTGTAGAATTTACACCTGCTAAAAATCTCCTATGAATTTGTTGCATTGTTTTGTAAATCTTTTGACAATTTTCGCATATATTTCCATCTTTTATTATAAATTTACAATCAACATGTCGGTATGCTTCATTTGGAAGATTTTTATTTTCTAAAAAAGCAAAAGGACAATGCTCTTTATTGTTGCCAACCAGTTGATTTCCTCGTATTTGAACTACATTTTCAAACCCTAAAATCAAATATTTTAAATGAGAAAAAAATATATTAATATACCAATAATTTAATTGTAATTACATACCAATAGTACTTTGTCTGTAACAAATTTTTAAAGAAACAATATATTGGATAAGGTTGCTTATTTCATCAAGAGTTCTTTTCATCGCTCTAACAGGAAAAGGAAGATCTATTTCTTGTAATACTTGATCAAGTACCCAAACTTTATAACTAAGAAAAATACCTCGAGCAGAAATTATCATCTTTTTTTTTAATTTTTTCTTTTCATCAAAAAAGTAAAGTTCGAGACCTTCACTAATCTCCTGCATAATAATTCCCACAAATTTTCCTTCCCCTAAACTTTCTTTTTGAACTAAAGAAACAATATCTTGAATGTTTATATAAGTATGTATTTTCCAGTATGAATTTGAATTAACACGCAAAATTGATGAAATTGGTGGACTATTAGGATTAGGTTCCAAAAAAATAGTTGCAAGAGCTGATCGATAACCTTTAAATAATCCCCAGTTTTTTAACCCAATCATCCATTGGGAAAATGTTTCATATTTGAGATCATTAATAACACTATATACATAGGCTTTTTTTTCTTTCGCATCATAGAAAATTATACCTTCGAAATATTTATTCAATCTTGGAAAAAAATATACTTTTTTTCCTTTAAGGTCTGGCCGAATATGTATAGGTTCTTGTAATGTTTCAACATTTTTTTGTAGTTTTATAGATTCACTTTCGGTAGTTTCAAAAGACCTCTTTCTTTTACTCTAATTATACAAGAATTATTAATATTTTTATTTTAAAAAAAATATTAACAGCTATATTTTCATTTTTGCTCACCATTTCCACCTTTATCTCAAGGTTTTATTAAAATGAAGTAGCTGATTAAGTTTATCTTAAAAACTAAAAGCGCAACAGCGATAAAATTCACTCTACGAGTAGATGAGCATTGTATTTTTATGGCATGATCTGCTTGTCTTACGATTATTTCATTTTTACACAGATCGAAGCACTTGATATTTTACGTATATATGATTATCATATAATAATATTAATAATTTATATATGACTTCAGTTCGGGAAATTGATGATCAGTTTGTGTAATCTTGAGTTGGCCTCCCCGTATATTTATCTATCCCCTAGGTATTATTCATGCTTAATAGGTTATTATTCAAAAAGTAAAAAATTACATATTTTTCTAAGATGGCCCGTCCCAGAAATTACTATGAAAATTTTATTATCTGATACGTGTTGATCTGCATAAAGAAACAAGAATGTAAAAAATAATAATAATCGGCCACCAGGACATTTTATTGATATATTGATATAGAAAAAATATACAATGTTTCTATGCTAAAATACATTAACAATCTCTTTACTAACTATTTGTTATATGGAGGCGTGGAGACAGTGGGACTTGGGTTAACATTTCGGGGTGGATGAGAGGTAGCTTGTCCTAATGCCTGCATTAGAAGACTCTTATTCACGATCATTACATTTCTTAAGGTTAGTAGTAAGCGAATAAGAGATTTCAGGCGTGACTGATGAGGGGATAATGGAATTTCTGCATGATCTAGATGGAAGTATCTTGGTATACCAGCCAGATCATTCACAAGAATATTCAGATACATAGTTGTACCTGCGACTTGAATCCCTACAATCCCAAATTGATTTCCGGCCGGTCTACATAGCGCACTTACAAAACTTGCACCATCTAATGTTTCCTTCCATAATTTTACATTATCATCCTTTTTTTTTGATTTGCTACATATGATACGTGATGATTTGGTATACATTAGCTCAATAATCTTTTCATTTTGTTCCATAACATCAGGTTTCTCTCCCATTCTCTCTTCATTTATTCCAAGATTTCGTCGAGCTTTGCTTGCTAGACTTTGGCGTTCTGCCGTACTTAGACAAATAGTACCATTCGGAAGATCGCTCAAACTTGTTCGAAGTAGAGGAATTATGACATCTGCAATGTATGTCCCTTCACTCTGCTTACTGCGGGACGTACTGGTCATAAATGCAGGATTGCTCCATATTTCACTACTGATAAAAGAAAGCATGATTAATATAGTGATGTTCTATCAATCTTCAAATAAGCAAGCAACTTACATTATGCCTAGAATACGTTTCATTATTTTTACTAAATCTGTCTCGCTTTCTTTCCATTTTTTATTGTGAAGTATATTCTTCATAAACCTTGCATTCTTCGTATTATTGAAAACTTCCACAAAATTAACACACTTAGCGACAACTGAATCGGGTAGGGCACATTTCATATTTTCTCGAGGTTCCAGAAAGATGTTTTTTTGCCTACTTCCCAAGTTTTTCACGATGTCTGAATTATCACTTAAAACCATGCTTGCTTCAGGGTCCTGCCATGTGAGATCTGAAGATTCTATACCCGCTAAACTTTGTTTAAGTGAACCATAAAGGTTTATGTCCGCTTCTGTTGTAGGATGCTAAGCACAAGAGCTTATTAGTTTTAAGGATAAAAAAAATTCCCAAATGGTATAGTAGTTACCTCGAGTTTAGATTTTAACATATTAAGATTCTCTTCTATTTATTCCTGAGTATGGTCGAGAGGTAATTCTCTATCTATATTCAATACCTTTAATGCTTTTAGCCTGTGAACACTGATATATCCGCTCTTTACCTACAGTAGATGTGATAAAAAAGTACCGGTACATTATTCCCATTCTAAATTCATGAATTATATTTCCTACCACACGTGTGTTTTCAGGAATTTTTAAAAAGGCATATCATCATTATTTTGGCTGGATAGTCACGCACAGTAGAGAGGAGCAGAAACCCTCAACATCCTAAGACATTGCTCTTCCAGGCCGGCACTCCCTGACCTTCAGCTATGACATACCAAAACTAAAGCCAACATCTACTATAGCGTCATCATTAAAGAAACAGAAATAAAAATCTTATTTATGCCATACCTGCGGTAATATTTCTAGCACCTTAGTTCTTCGACCAAGATCTGTTAGTTTCACTAACGATGAATTGACCGCCCGGTCAACTATTTTCTGTACTTTGTCATATGAAGGTAGAATATTATCCTCTATTGTTAAATAGATCACAGATGCCCCACAAAGAGTATCGAATGATTCTTGTAATAAAAGAGCTTCAACCTTGGCTACTAAATTTGACATGGTAAAAAATATTAATAAAAGTGTATTGATATAATGTGAAGTTTTCAATGACTTAAACATACATACCGCCCTTTTAAATGCCACCATTTCTCACATTCGCATTCTCTTCATGTTGGGGGAGAGATAGGAGAAATATGCGAGGCACTTTACGCCAAAATTTTATGTTTAAGAGTAAGACATGCGGAATGTGCATTGTAGATCTCAACATTGCAAAGGTGTTGGGGAATATACATATACGAACTTTTTTTATTTCATTTGCTCGACCACTCAGTGATAAAGGCCTAGTAACATTATATGCTCTGCGCCTTTGGCTAAATATGCTCTGGTAGGAGGGTAGTAAAAATATCCTATAACTCCGGAGCATATACCCAATAAATGCTATTCTACCACTCCTTCAAAAATTATTTTTTTTCAGGAAGAGATGTAATCTCACCACGCAGATCGATAGATCAAGGGGGCATCGCACAAGCAGTCACATAGAGTTACAGATGATTTGTGGTGTATCACTCATTACATCATATACACTTTAACGAGAATCGCAAAATGTGCTAATTTATGTTGTACATGGCTACATGCATTGTAGCTGGACAATATATTATTTTATTAAGACAATATTCAGGATCTGGATCAAGGACTGATCTGGAAAATTTGGCGTACAAACTCACAATTATCATCCAAATCTGAGAAATTTACGGTAATATATTCCCCATTATAATGATATATGTATTTTAACGGCGAATCGCATATAGGTTTTAGTAATCCTGATGATTTACTCTCATATGCCTTGTATTCTGAAATTCTAATGAAGAATACAATATTATTTTTTCTATCAATACTATAATATTTGGGATCTCGTGGCCATTTTAACATGTTAAACCAATATTCACCATTAACAACTATATAACCTTGCTGATATAATAATCTCTTAACAAGTATGTATGTCACAAAACCTAATCGTACCCATAATTGGCCTATCTTCTCAAACATCCATTCATTTCTTACTGGATAATAAGGTCCATCATACCCACAACAAACATATCCTGGTTGTACCGATGATTCATTTTTTATACCTAAAAACTTTTTTCATTAGGAGTACCATCATTCCTCACCACCTCCCAAATTCGTTTTGCCAAAGATTCGGGTCTCTTCTTGTAATTCCTGTAAGCTCGCTGGATAACTGTTGCATAGAAATTCTCAAACTGATAATTATATCATTTCGCAATCAAGAATCCCCAAGATCGCTTCATGAATCTTCCTGAACTTTTCAAAAAAAATATATTATATAATGCATGTCCAATAAATTATGTGAATAGTTATATATCAAGAATGAAATCAGTCGTGCTTAACGCTGGTCAAATCAGTTAGACAAACTTGATTACTGTCCCATTTCTCAACCTCATTGCAGTGCCTTTTAGATGATTGAGATTATAGTTTAGGGGTAATAAGTTATTTTGTTTTGCAAAGAGAGAAGAGATATATAGTTCGCTTGTATTACTCTTGCAATTTGAAGCGCTTAGAAAAGCACGTCTCTGTCTAATGCGCCTAATCCTTCTGCTGACATTTTCTAACCATAAAGCATAACTATATAGTTTTTCTTCAGCATAAATGCCAAAATTTTCTAGGATATAGTTATTATCAATTATACTAGTGTATGGTCCTCTGCGCCTGAATTTACCAAATTGATTTATTTGCAAATCATATTGATGGAAGCTCATCCACTTGTCCAATGGGATCTGCTGTTTCATTTCCATATATTCTTTGAAATTTAGTTTACAAAACCTATTTCCGGTACAAGCAGTAGCCCAATGTTGATACATACCCCAATGTGTTCCATTAAAGCTAATGTCTCTGAATTTCTCAGTTATGAACTTACCCTCCAATGCGTTATAAACACATCTCACACCAACTGACAAGTGTTCTATTCTAAGATATATAAGTTCATTGCATGAGTAACAGATAGCCATTCCACAAAATGGATAGATTTTTTGTCCATCGACAAGATGTGATGATGCTTTGCGAGCATAAAAGCAGTCTTTCTCACCAAATGTATAATATTTTTTATTTCGAAAATACATTAGGCGATCCCAAATCCTATTTCTCCATTCAGACGGAGTTTCATCATTCATAATGAAACGCATACCAATATATTTGATATGCTCCTCATAAGTACCCTCAAAACCACCACCTAGTGGAGATTTAATCACATTTGTCATATTAATACACTTGGATATGCACAATAAATAAGACTTATAGCAAATTATAGCGATTTAGTGATTTATAGCTGATTTGGCAATAGTATACTCTAATAAATATCAGATTCATTTTTATTCGAATACAAGCATATCGGGATTTGTAGCCAATTTGAGAGACTACATATTGATAAACTCAAATTCATTTCCCCCTTGTCCGCCCTCTCGTTCAAGAACTTCGAGGTGAAGATTTTCGAATTTTTTCTTGCCTTTATCATTTTTTCGAAGTAATACGAAGAAAAAAGCGGGACTGTGGGGTGAAGTTAATAGTTCAAAAATCTTGGCAAATTTCAGCCGGGGCCCCCGGCCAAAAACACATATTTTTTCGAATCTAAAGGGCTAATTTTATATTTACATGCATATGCACGGCGCCTGACTAAATCGGTTTGTGGTATGGCGTATATCATATCACATGTATCACCCTAGATCCTGGCTAAATCACGAGATGATCGGCCAATCTGATTTCGGATTTTTTCTTTAGCCGGATAGCCTTGATTCGGGAAAATCATTACAACTATTTTTTCTGATGGTAGAGTCTGGACACAGTGTCTGGGCTCAACTTAATTGCGCTTAAATTTATCTCCCGAAACTTATACTATGGACACTTGATCAATCAGAGCCGGGGATGGTACGTGGGATAATCCCGGGAATAGTCTCAGGGATTGTGTTACAATACGATTTTTATTTTATTCGATGAGCAGATCACACAGCACGAGTTAAAAAATGCAAACCCTATTGGGCAAAACTTTATTAATTTGATTGGCTTATTAAATCACATGTAAAAAAACACTATTTTTCTAGTTGCCGAGGCGGGACACCATGTCACCAGGGCGCAGTATGGCGCAGTATTAAGCGGTACCTGCTCCTTTTAAAACTTCGGCAATTACATAATCGGTATCATCTACAGTTAGATTTAAGATGAAACCCGGAGGGATAGATTTTACCCGCGCTATTTTTTCTTTGCCTATAGTATTGAAAATTCTAAACATCTTTCGGGCTCTTTCCATTCTTTTTTTCAAAGCATCATCAGAGAATTTCGTCTCGGGAATTTCCTTTCTAACCTCACTTTTAACCAAAGCCCTGGATCCTTCTTTACCATAGGTGGGTTTTAATTCCTTGTATCGATTAAATAAAGCTTCCCCAAAATCAAAATAGCTGTGAATAAGACCTCGAGATGCATCTTCGTTTTTAGTTTCGGCATTATCAATCCTATTCGAGAGTTGCAAAAAAATACCGACTACATTATCATTTGCTTCTTCCAAGTTCTCTCCAGCAGTGGGGGCAGGCACATCAGTTAATAATTCTTCGATAAGTTGTTTTAGCATAGACGATACTTTCTTCCCACCAGTTTTTTTCGCCTTCTTGTTAGACGATTTTTCGGTAGATGATTCCCTAGTACGTTTTTTCTGGTCTGTAGATGAGATGTAAGCAACTCTTTGCTCTTCTGGTGCGACGTCTCCAGAGCCGATTAGTATTTCAGATCCTTCCGCACCATTGTCATCAATGTCCATGAGGGCCGTCTTCTCTCCATTTAAAAGTTCCGGTGAGAGATAAGTTTCGATATCTCTATTACAACCATCATAAGGACAACTCGACTCACCATCCACCAAATACTCTTCGAGACACTTCTGGTGAAAAATGTGCCCACAGGAAGCTAGGGTAAATTCTTTGATTATGCCCCCTTCAAGCGTATAATATCTTCCCCGCATATTGGGCACGGATCTACTTTTGGAATAGTAGTGTTCTCACTGGAGGAGGGGAGAGCGTTAGCTTTACTAACGATATTCATTGCAAGAGCTTCAATATATGATTTATCCATATTGCCCACCTTCGATTGTTAATCGGCTAGAAGAAGATAAGGCATTAGAACAGTTGTGAGAAAAAAGGGTTCCATTTTTTATGATTTTCGTAGGAGAAAACATTCCCGGGATCTTCACTAGCAATTACGCACAGCATTTCGTCATTCATTAATCCCTTGCAAATCAATAAAAATGACGAAGGACTAGCATACATACCCCCAAATCTCATATGCGAAATAAGGATTGCCGGCAAAAATATCCATACCTGAATATTGTTTTATAGATATGATAATAGCGTGTCTGGAGGACATACACGCAAAAATTAAGTCGAAAAAAATAATGCGATATATATGCGATTCGAATGTCGCACAGCCCCTATTCTTCGGCAAGAATTTCTCCGATATCGTACTACTGCGCATTTATTTGGATATTGAAATATCGCATGAATGGTACAATACACAAAAGTATGTGCAAATTAATAAATGCTTTATTGATTTTTGTGTATGATTAATCCAATAGCATGTTTGTATTTTTTTACTTTTCATTTTCCCCACAACCATAATATACAGATTGTTAAAAGATAAAAGGCTATTTACAACGTTTATACACGAAAAGAAAAGTGAGAGCTATATTTACTTTTCAAAAAATTAAAATAAAAAGACAGACATTCATTGAGTGTTACGTCCGGTTTACTTTTTGGGGGTCTGCTTTGTATAATCATCTTCATCATCAGACGATTCTTGTAAATTGTTAGTCTCATATCGGCTCTTTAAGTTACTCCAAACCTGATTTGCAGAGATAACCCTTTCTCTGAATCCCCACATCATCCGCAGAACAAGGGCAAGTTCTGTAATATCATTGTGTGAAATTTTCATAGACCCAATTTTTCGAACTATGTAAAAAGGCTTAATATACTCCATCTCATACAGATTTTGCTTATATCCATAGCATTGTGAACCGTATACACATAAACCTTCTTTAGGTATTACATAACCTAATTCATACTTTTCTTTCTTGGAAGCATGAAGCATGTCCCTCATTTCTCGGAGTAGCTTATATAAATCTTCGGCTGTCTTCCTCCTATCTTGGTCATGTGGAGCAAAAGATATTTCTAAGACAAAGCATTCACGTCCATCACTTGAAAGTCCCGTTCCATCCCCCTTATGACCTGGTGAAACTTTTGGGAGAGTAAGAATGTCGCGGTCACCGTCTTTTCTTAATGCCGTAGAATCTAACACAATCTCTCCCCATGTATATTCCATATCTCCATCGCGTATTGCTTTTCCCGTTATGAAGCTCATTATTGTACTCCACATGGCCTCCGTGGTCGAAGGATGTGATAGGACATTCCTTTTACTTGTGAACTCATTAATAAAAATATGGATAACCAGTAATGCATACTGTTCAAACAGGGTAACGTCTCCTTTACCCATATTTACCCACACCTGCGCAAACTTCTGCAACAAAGACTGCTTATCATTTTTTTTTTGTAAAACAGGATTAAGCCTCTCCAATAAACCTTCTTCTGCAAGATGTAGCCGATTGCCTCGGATTTGTTTCCAGACTGCTTTCGAACAAAGAGATTTGAGTACATTATTATGAAAGGTTTTCACAATGCAATCATGCTCCACACTCCATGAATGCAGGTCAATCTCATGCAAATACTCGTTCCATATATCAGTGAAGTTCTCGCCGGATTCAAGGATACATGGCAATGTTTGCCCTGAGGGCTCTATAATCACTAGATCGTTTGAAACTTGCGTAGATGATGATATTTGCCCGTCTTTATTAATTGAGGAGTTACTAAGCACATCGGAAATGATTTCAGAGCTAAAGAGATCCGAAGTATTGGAAAGGCCACCCGATGTAGATGGACCAGAAAAAAATTCATCTATGGGGTCGCATAGGGCATTGTGATCAACTTTCTGAACTTTAGGACACGGTTCTTCAGACATCATGTAGGAAGCAAATACCCGATCACGCTTCCCAGATGTGGCGGTGGAACAAAGCTCTTCAGATGCTCCAGCAATTTGTTTTGCTAGTGCAATTTTGGGCTCAAATACGAGCCTGGAGGTGGAAAGTTTTTCGAGACTTCTGAGTGCGCTTTGGATTATTTTGCAATCATTGTCCGCCTGTTAGATCGAGATAAAATATGAGATTTTCATAAGAATGTTATCAAAACAATTCAATACTTACAATTTGGTGCGTTAATAATTCAGAAGTAAATTTTCGAACAGATGGAGGAACAGAAGCATCGCGTGTTAGTTTTGAAATATTTACCAACCATGCATTTACTGCAGATCTAGGATTTGCGCCGTCATCATTAGTATTGATTAAGAACGTAACAAATTTAGAGAAATTCCACTGCTCAGCGTTAGTTACTTTAAAGAAACTATGGTAACCAGATTGTCCGGGCACTTTATACGTTCCCTTTTTTTTCAAAATTGGAATTTCAGTCATGTTTGAGACTAAATGAACAAACGCGTTGACTTATAACTGAAGTGTTTCACGAAATGCGTGATCTAAACCAATCAAATTGATAAACATCGTAACACGAGAATTTTTTTCAATTTATATTGCGCGTCCTGCATTCCACTCTGCATTCTTGCTTGGTAACAATTCTCAGCTCCATCAAGTTGGGCCATTTCTAGCAGTTCTGCTACGACCAGTGGCAACTCGGTTGAGGGGGAGCGATGTAATCCTCCCAGAGTCTTGATACCAGATATTCGGCAAATGAATACTGCCAGACCATTTCTATGTTTGTTAAGCTGGAAGGCCGTGTGGTGAATCTTAACTCTGTCGAGTTGGGCCATTTCTAGTTTTGCTACGACCAGTGGCAACTCGGCTGAGGGGGAGCGATGTAATCCTCCCAGAGTTTCATTACTTTGGTAAGTTTTGATGCACGCAAAGGTCAGTAAAGGATAAGATTTTTTTTAGTACATTTGAGAATTAAGTATTCATTTCACGTTGTACTTCATACTTTTTTCAAAGCCTCGAAAATTGCGAGAATTCAACTCAGTCGGGTTGGGCCATTTCTAGCAGTTCTGCTACGACCAGTGGCAACTCGACTGAGAGGGAGCGATGTAATCCTCCCAGAATTCTCGCATTCTGACAGGGTCTAGGCAATACAAAAGAATTATACATGTTAAAGATCCAAAACCGATTATAGGTAAAATTTATTATTCTTTACATAATGGCAAACATAGTGAGATGGTAGAACAATAAGTGAAATAATATATTGATGCCATTTAATGCGAGTCCCAGCATCAAGTTATTTCTTTGCTCTCAGTTTTATTATGAATTTCTATATTATTTTTTTGTTTCTATCAAATTTTTATCCCCACTCCTTACTACACTAGATTTCCTAAATAAATTATCCCACCCATTTCTATGCCTATCTATATCACTCCAACTCGCACGGACTATGCTAAAGATTATTTTCCGCAAGAGAACTCCAAAATTAAGAAATTTCGAATCTATATTATAATTAAGGGAGTATTGGTAACTGAGTAAAAAAAATAATACAGTATTTCCAATTCACACTTACCGACATACTTAGTTTTCACAATATTACATTCTGCCTCATATACAGTACAAGGAATTGATTACTTGATTTTTTCTGCGTTATCGCCGGTACGATACTGCGCAAAGTTTTAAGAATTCGGCACGTGAAGATGCTTATATAAGATAAATTTTTTGATGCACTGCGCCAGACTTTTGCTGTGCCGTCGCATGTGACGAGATTCATGTGAGTAATTTCATTGTGTCTATTGTACGCGTGATGATGGTCAAAGATTTTCTCGGCAAAGATCAAAATGCCGATATATAACAAGAAGAGTAATATGTCCGCTTTATTTTGGATCATCTATAGAGGTGGGAAAATCGATTAACATCGTGATGACATGTCTCAAGAAGCTAGCCGAGCAATAAAATTATTATTGTTTTGCGGAATATAGAAGTTCGTTTGATCAAGGATATTAACGATGTAAATATTGGTAAGTTTGATAGTTTGAATATTTCGCTTGATTTTTTGTTTTACTTATACAAGGCGGATAAAAAGATTCACTAACTAGGCCTTACCTTTTTATATAATTCGCAGTGGGTCTAAGATCTTTGGAGGGAATTTTCGTTAATACGACAAATCCAATTAACTCACCAAAAATGGAATATTAATTAGTGATTACATAAAAAATTTCCGTGGCAATTGAGTCGATCTGTTATCCCCAATTTCCATTTTCGTTCCATTCTAGCATCATGATCAGGGATACTCGCAAATCATTAATTCATGAAAAGCTGTGAGATAAATTATTTACTAGAACTTTCGGGAAAAAAATGTATGGTTTATTAATAGAACATTAAAAATAGATGCACTGCGGTTAGCATTAGATCAATACAAAGGTGTAGCCAATGCCCGTGATACACTGTATACTAATTACTGCGGACTTTATTTTTTCGTGCAATAACCCTCTATTCTATATTCTAACATGCTTACTCGAAAGAAATTATAACACTTTTGTTTTGAAAAAATTGCACATGTAAATTTTGCGTTGCACAGCCCAGGCAAAAATATCAACTGCGCATCGATTTCACATGACCGGTCTATGCTACGATCGCGAATTTGAATTTATTGCTTGAAGTGAAGCAAGAAAGACAATATTCTGTTCCATTCCTATACCATTTGCCATGTAATCCATAATTTCCATGTTTTCCATTGCAAATAGGGCATGATGAGCTCCACGGTTGAGGTGATGCAAAAATATAATTATCAATCCCTCTAAAACTATTTCGGAATTTCAAGTATGGGAAGTGCTCTATGACGGAATTGATAATTAATTCTGTATCGGGTTTGGCTTCGAAAGTTATAGGCCCTTTTTCTGGCTTCGAATTTATAACTTCCGATTCATGTACTTCTGTTAGTTGCCATGGCTCATTTCCAGTTTGTTTTTTATATCTTTTGTATAATTTGGAACGAATCTTATCCGTCAAAACGCTTGGTAACCCACTTAATTTGGCATGCCAGTCTAGATATTCGGGGGTTAGTATTTTATCAGACTCAGTCATTTCCTTTTTATATGTCTGCAAACAATTTAAATCCCTTTTTCTCATATAGACCTATTCATTCGAAAAAAAAAGATTAAAATTCCCAGACGATCCCAGAGGGATCAGACTATGCAACTATCTCAATTTCACGCTGTTCACATTTAATAAAGTAAGATCCGGTATTATACGTACCTTCTATTTCTTCATCATCATGGCCTAATTTGCATAATGGGCAGATGTAGTCCCCGCATGTTGTCTCATCAGTAATCCCATAATAGTCGAAATTTTCAATACTACATTCTCTATATAGATTAGGATATTGATCCAATATCTTGTTGCGAAAATAGGGTTGGTCATAAGTTGGCTTAGTCATAGGAATTGGTGGATGAGATTGAGGTGCAGATAATACATTTGCCGATGTATTAACCTCAGTTGATTCCAAAGCCGGTGGAGCATTTATAATTCTTTCACTGGTTTCAGGATTTTTGTTTACATGATTTTGGCCGGGGCCCCCGGCTGAAATCTCAGTCATGTGACTTGATACCTCTTCCACATCAGTGCTATCGTTATCATTATGCTCGGAGAAATTGTCTATGATATCTTGAACTTTATCATTAGTCAACTCAGAAATAGAGTTCGCACTATATGTCGTAATATACTTAATATTCTCTACGCCTACCTTTTCAAATATTTTATATATCTTTACAGCTTTCTGAGTTTTCCTTTGTAAGTTTTTACGGGAGATTTCTGGGAGACGCAATCCTGTCTCTTCAGATCGTTGCTTTCGCAACATGGATAGGTGTTCCAACATTTTATCATAGACTATTCCCTTTGCCTTTTTTTCGCCAATTTTGCCTTTACTATCCTGTACAATTACACTAACCTGATTTAAAAATTCTTTTCCATAATAATACCAGCGCAAAATCTCTTCCTGATTAGCTCGAATTGCGCCATATTCAGCATCATCCGCTTTATCGAATAATTGAGCTAGAGAAAGCAATGGATCTGTAGATGAATTTTGGTTGAGACTCTCAATTGAAATCATATCGCAAGGAATGGCTTTGTCACTCGATTGGGCATCTTCCGTAATGCCATCAACTATCAATTGTACGATATTTTCTGCACCTTTCTTCCTATGGCTATTTTGACCGGGGGCCCCGGCTGAAATTTTAGTCACGGGATTCGTTACCTCCGGTATCTTTCCAGAAGTGGAGCACCTGGTGTCAGATTCTCGATCTTGGTTAAGAGATGCTTGCTCTGCTTTGCTAAGTTTCTTTTCCTTATTGCGTTGCTTTATTTCACTACTAACGATTTTCTTATGAGCCTCAAGTAAGAAACTATCCATCTCTTTCTCCTCTAACGGTTTTTCATGATGGACCGCACCCGAATTGAAGTTAGATGAGTTAATGTTAGGGGTATTATCATTAGAAGAATTATGCGAAGCGCCTCTCGGCTCATTTAGCACCTGCCTCTGTTCCACTTTCGTGAGTCTATCTCTAACTTCAATATTCTCAGATTTCAACTCCTCGATTGTGGCCCTGAGTTTGGCATTTTCAGCATCACGCCTCTCGTTATATTCCTTATTCGCTCTTAGAAATTCGTTATTACTGCGCTTAAGTTCAGCTATTTCAGCATCAGACACTGAGAGCTTGTTTCTAAGATCAGTATTTTCCTTTCTAAGCTCTGCAATCTCAACATTCTCAGCCTCAAGTTCAGTGATACGATGTTTCAATAATTCAAGCTCGGATGACATGAGTTTACGATGTTCTATATATTATAACTAATACACTGTACATAGATATTCAAAATAAAAAAAAATCACATGATTTTGGGCGAACCAAGTTCGCTGAAATTTTTTATTAATACATGCGAAAAAATAAATACAAATGTTAGGGACTTAGCCCATGATACATGACGTCTATGCTAGTGTCTAATCCTACAGTCTAACTAACCACCTTACATTTACGTGACTTGGAAGTTCGCCCCTCCTTCTTTACGAAATGTCTGTAAAATACATGATTATTAATTATAAGACACTAGGATTACAGGAAATCACAATACAGTAATTTGCGAAATAGTTAGATTCTTACACAATATATCCATCTAGCAATTGAGATAATTTGAGCTGTTCCTCGTCGAAGAGCTTTCTCTTCTTTTTTGTGTCCTCCCGGCTTGCCATCCCGAAGTCAATCAGGTATAGGACACCTTTATCGTTAATTAAGATATTTTCCTCCCGAATATCATTGTGGAGGATACCATGCTTGTGAATTGCTTCTAATCCCTTAATAGCCCTTGACTTTTGCTGTTCCGTTATTTTTTGGTCGCTCAACATAGTGCCAACAATGGTCAAGCCGATAACGAAGCTCATACCTCCTCCATAATATCCATAACAGATCAACTTTGGGATATACTTGCCTTGAATATCAGCTAGATCTTTATAAATCTCGACTTCTTTTTGCATTTCTTCCAGGACATACGATGGGGCCTTCGATAAGTCTACACTCTTCAAAGCAATCATATCACCACGAAACTCGCATAGGAGCGTTTTACCACTTCGTCCTTCACCTAGTATACCCTTAAACTTGAAGTCCGTGAAGCTAAGATTTTGCTGGTCTACAGGAGTGATAGAAGAAGATTGTTGATTCGCAGAGGTGCTGGAAGCCTGATTATTTAATGAGGAGCTGGAAGACGATTTTGAGTGTGATCGAAGATTACGTGAATTATTGTCCCCATGAGCCGGCACTACTATTTGAGGTTTAGGGGACTTGGGATTCTCTTTCGCCCGCCGAGTTAGATATGCATATGCCTTGAGAACTGGTGGAGATTCGGACTGAAGTGAGAGAGTTTTTGAGATCCAGAGCTTTGCATGCTCTCGTCGTAGAAACCAGTGATTATCATAGGTGGAGAGAATACCATATCTAAGTTCGTTTCCTCCCATATAATTATAGATTTGTTGAACTACATCCTTGCCTTTACTCGTCTGATAAAACTCGGGAAATGTCTCTTCGCCCATATCTTCTAAAACATGTTTTCTTTTAGCCTCCATCACCAAGATCAATGATGCCGGGAGTGTCAGTAGATTTCCTTGAATATACGTAGTCTGGTCCTGTAAGATCATTCAATATCATACAAATATTAACATTTATGGCATTACGAACATCCTCTTCATCGACCACAACAAATCTATCATTAAATCTCGGCCTCTCGAATCTCGGTTGCTGGTCGAAATGAAAGCTGTTCACTTTATTGAAAAAGTCCCCCCAAAGCTGTACACTTGCCGGCGGGTCACCACTAGCTTTAGTAGTGGTCTTTGAGGTAACGCAGTCCGAAGAGTAAGTTATAGGTGGCGGAATACACGACAACGCCTCTTCCAAGCTGAGAACTGGAAACGAATGAGTTAAAATTATGCAAGGGCTAATTACGGAAAATTATAGACTATATCAAACCCCAGACACTTACGTGGCAATTTTACAATAATATGGATATGTTCTTCGAGAGGTGAGTCTGGAAAGTATTTCGAAATCTTTCTTATTGCTAACAGCTCGTCACTGTCCTGGAGTATTAGATTTCTTAATTGATCGTCCTGATCGCCAGGGATCGACACCTTCCATAGCTTAATGTCCTTGGTGTCAACATTAGCGAAAGTTTGAGGGTTTTTTGCCTTTATAGCGTCCTTGAGCTCACTAATAGGTTCGTCCCTACTTATTTTAACAGAGAAAGCTTTCTCGGACGTATTTCCTTTGATAAGGCAGAATAAAGTGATAGGCATGTTTTCGGCTTATATAGTATTTTTTGCGAAATGTTATTGGCTCAAAGTTTGGTATGTGAGGACAAGAGTTAAAAAAGGGAAAAAAATACTGAGGCAGACTGACTATATGTGAGAAATTGTTCTGTTTCACAAGCCTGCCGTATGATCGGCCACATTGCATCATAGGTGCAACGATCGCCTAATCACTGCGCCTCCCTAACCGTGAAGACTCTTCTCACTTATCACCTGACGTTTTTATATAGGATCGGATAAAATGTTAATTTTATAGTCTTGATATTACATGGATCGCATCATTACACATGACTTTTAAAGAGCAATACAATATTCTTTATTTATGAAATAAAACATTGCCGGGCTCTAATAGAGCTCAATACATAAAAAATTGCGAATAATTCGCTACATGATACTGTGAATTATTAATGGGAATATACGGTGACATGGAAGAATTCTGCCTTCTGAGGTTGTTGACTAAAAAATTCAGGAATCGGAGTCTGCGAATGCATAGGCCTTTCAGAAACGCTACCGGGATTAATTTGACGAATGCTTAGAGAGTTAGTTACCCCCAATCTGGCTTGAATTGCTCCTTCAAGTGCACTAACCCGTTGATTTGCCCTAATTGTAATCGCTTGATTTACTTCATTACATGGGACCCCAATGAGGTTTCCTACAGGAACAATAAGGCAGTTGAGAGTGATTTCAATATCATTGTTATCAGTCATTGTGTAGTGAATTTCCTAAATTCAAGAGCCCATAGTGAGTATTTTTTCTTTACACTCCGCTTGCTCCCATACATACATAACTCCTGGCATATACATACCTTATTTTGCGTTATTTTACAGGAAATATTTTGCGGGAAGGTTGGCTAAACTTCCACATACTCCTACATGCTTTATATCTTGCTGGGAAAAGAGCGCCAAGCTGAAGTTAAGGAGGTATGAGGCGTAATTAGTATTGTTGTCTGATGCCAAGAGTTCTATGAAAGCACATGCAAATGGAATTCTCATACCTTTTCACATGGAGATCTACCGGAGAGACTATTGTTGGACTAACGCCCAGCGATCTTAAAATTGTGAGTTCGCTAGCCTTTCACAGCATATGCTTTTGACGTTAATACTTACTTTTACGATAGGTTCTGTGTTGCAACTAGACCTTCTTTCACGTTTTCTCACATTTGTTTGGGGAAAAAATAAAGGACAAAGGTTAATATGTTTTTTCGAATATATGCAAAAATTAATATGTTGCACAAGACCTGACTGATGATCAGCTATTACATAATTGTGCAGAAATCTGTGGCTCAGCAAATTCTTCTGAGCTAAAGATCTTCACTCCAGACTATTGATCTAGCCAACCCTGGATCGGAATACCACTGCAAATTATCTCGCATACTTAAATCTAAAAGGCTCTGAGCTAAAGTCCGTCTACTAACAACATTGTTCTGTGTAAGATGATTTATAACTGCTCCAATGAGATCGGGAGGTGTTAAAGTTTCCTCAAAATTCTTGACATAGATATTTGGATTAAGTGAAACGAGCTGATCTATGGATTCTTTAGTAATATTAGCACACCCCTCCAGATTAAGATATTTTAAATAAAGAAATGAACGAGAAATTTCTTTGATAGTTACATCAGTAATTCCATAAAAACTAAGGTTGAGATGTTGGAGATTTGGACAGGAATGAATGGCATTGCAAATTGAAGTCTTAGCGACGTAAACACACCTACCAAAATCAAGATACTCTACACTAAGATGTTTCTCTACATTAAGGTGTTTCTCTACAGTAAGAAGTTTTTCTACTAATATATCACATCTATTTTTTCTTTGACAGCTACCTGGAATACTGAATCTTCGTAAATTTGGGCATGAGTTTAAGATGTGACTTATAAATCTTTCAGAAATCGAATGCGCACAAGCAAAATGAAACTCTTGTAAAGCTTGGCAACTGTCCGCAATTTTGATTAAAGATCTATCAGTAATGCCTTGGCAGAAAGAAATATTTAGATATTCTATTTTACGACATGATCCCACCATTCCACATAAAGCTTTATCACCCATAATACCACTACTACATAAATTAAGATATCTCAGATTGGGGTATGCTTTAAACTGATTTAATGCCCTATTACTAAAACCCACACAATTTTCAAAATTCAAATGAATTATGTTTGGGCATGTTCTTACGATGCCTTCAATTTTCTTACTTGAAAGTGGATTATAGTATGGAATTTCGAGATGGGTTAGTTTCGAGCTATAAATTGGCTTTTGCTTCCCACATACTAATTCTATGAATTTCTTTGCTTTGGGATCGTTCCCCTTTAGTTCAATGCGTCTCCATAAAATGGGAGCACCACATCTGTACCACAGTCGACCAACAAATAGAGCGGGGTAGATGGATTTATCTATCAATAAGAAATGTAAAATATGTTCTAGTACTTCTGGTAAATAAAAGATGCTTGATTGCGCCATATATAGTGCATATTATATATTGTGTCTTCAAACGAAAAAATAAAATTACACTATCAGTACTCTGGACTAGCTGACAGGGAAACTACATCTGGGCGATCTTTTCTCAACACTGTCTGATCCCGGCCAATTTTTTTCAAATATCGGGTGGCAGTACCCAGATTAATATATTTTAATTTAAGATATAATCCAATTTCCTCAAAGGTTTTATAGCTAATTTTACATTCGTAAATAACGAGCTGTTGAGTCCTCGGACAAGAATGAATAACATTCCAAATCGCTATTTCAGAAAATTCTTTACAATGAAAAATATTCAGATATTCCAATTTCTGGCATGAATTTGCAATTGCATATAGACCTTTATCAGTCATCAATCCAGCACCATCATGCCCTCCCAAGTTGAGATATTTCAGATTAGGATATGATTCTGCTATTCGATTTAATGCTTTATCACCGAATCCCACACTATTAAATAAATCTAAATGAACTATATTTGGGAATAGGTCCACAATGCCTTCTAATTTTTTATCTGAAAGTCGATTGTAATTTGAAATTACTAGATAGGTTACATTTAAGTAATAAACTGGCTTTTGTTGCTCCCCATATATTATTTTCATAAAATTTTTTTGTATGTTACTCTTCTTTAGCTCAACACGTTCCCACAGAATGGGAGCACCACATCTATACCACAATCGGGAAACAAATAGGGTGGGATACAGTGTCTTATCTACTGCTAGGAAATATAGAATCTGCTCTAATAGTTCTGGTATAATAAAAATACTAGAATGTGCCATGAACGATATATGCTGTATCTTTATCGCCGTTTTCAAAATGGTGCGATTTTCAAGATAGCAAAATAACATCAAAAAAAATAAAAATTCGAATTCAAATTTTGTGTAACATAACATCTTAACCAATCAAAATTTAAATTTTGATCACGTGACAACGAACGAAAATTGCAAACTTCCTTTAAAAATTTAAAAACAAATAACCACACATTTCTCTTCTATCTAAAAATTCATATCTAGATGCTTATAAGATATTTAAATTAGTTTATTGACCTTTATTAATCAAATTTTAATTAAATATTGAAATTTACATTCTTCTTAATTATAATAAAAACAAAGTATTTATCTTAAAGTTAAAGCTAAAAAATTTCACTTTAGCTCATAAAACTTTAAACCAAAGGAAACTAGGGTACTCACATTTACTTGTTGTAAAAGGAATTCGCAGTGTTAACTATAAACTTTACAAAAAGTTCGCAAGAGATCGTGAAAATTCGCGGAAATTCGTTTTGTAAGAGCACTTCTTTTTGTAAATTCGAAGGAAGAAAACCGCTTCATACTTACGAAACTTGGAATATAGTAAATAGAAGTCTCATATTTTGTAACTGTAAAAAGAATTCGCAGTGTTTATTATAAGTTTTAAAGAGAGAGTTCGCAAAAATTTGAAAAAACTTGCGAATTTTTATTGCGACGCCACATGATTGAAGATCGCACCATTTTGAAAACGGCGATAATCAAAAAAATAAATTCTCTAAGGTTAATGATCACTGCTCCAGACTAAGGCTTTCCACTATCTCATCTAATGAAAGTACTTCTAGCCCATCCCAAAGAACTTTAAATATATTTTCGGGTGATAACCCTCTGAGGAATAGATTTTTAAGAAGACATTCTGGATAGTCTTTGCTTAAATTACACTCTTTCAGTTTCGAATAATATTCTTTTACTGTATAATTGCCTTGAACTATTCCTCCAAATAAAAATTCCTTTCTTTTGGTCCATTCAAGATTCGCCTTTCTTTTCCATATATTATTTATACTGCAAGAATTTTTTAGGTCCCATTCTGGGAGATACTTTAGAATGAATGGTAATAGTTCAGGCGGAAGTTGTTCTAGTAAATTAACTGTATGCATTTTATATAGTTAGAATATCTTTCAATCAGAAAAAATCTTCTGAATGGATGATATGTATTCTTCTTCTAAAACTCCCCTTTAGCGCTTCCCGATCTGTTTCCGAATCCTTTGATGCTTAATTATCTTTACTATTTCATCAATATCAGAATCAAATGAACCGGATTCAGATGAGCTAGTCTCGAATGAGGAACTAGATTCAGATGAACTACTTCCAGATGATGAACTAGACTCAGATGAACTACTCTCGGATGACAAACTAGATTCAGATGAACTAGTCTCGGATGAGCTTGATTTAGATGAACTACTCTCAGATGAAGTAGACTTGGGCGGGATATTGGTTAAGGCTGTTAGATGCTTTTGATCACTTTCCATTTTGATTATTTATATGCTAAACTTAATAACTTTGACTGAAAAAATATGCAAAGTGCCTGACTCAACCCACTTCAAACTACAATCTGCTTAACCTTTCTCGGTCGTGCCTTCCTTCGTTGCTTATGAGGGATATTCTCACTCTTTCTTAACACAGCGCCTCTTGACCCTTTTTTACCAATAAGCGAGGGAACTATTTCATGAATTAAGTCGACCACAGTTTCCCTATCCACACATTCATCCAGATCTTCCACTACATATTCGTCCAGATTTTCCAATTCATCTTCTAAGAATCTTACATCTCTTTCCAGTCTTTTTACTGACTTTTTATACTCGGAATAGTAGTTATCCATTTTTTCATCCAGTGCCCCCATTTTTTCAGAAAGCGCACTATCCATAACTGCAATCCGCTTAGCAATTTTCTCATATCTGGATACTTCCTGCTCAATGGGTGCACTATCAGATGAGTGGTTTTGGTCAGTTACCATTTTTACGATACTTTATATATGCTATATCTTGCCTGGGCGAAAAAATAAAATTAATAAACTCCTTTGATCTATCGATCATTTTCATCAAAGAGCTCACGTAGCTGTCGGCGCTCTTTTTGGATTTTATTAGATTGCTGAATAAGAGCTGGATCTCTGGCATAGGTATCAATAATCTTGGGCTCCACCCCGGCTTTTACTAATTCCTCACGAAATCGATATTAGCGCAAGGCGGATGCTATAACTTCTTTTTTATTATTGTTTTTTGGTCCCAATTCCATATTATGACAGAAAATGACCCACTTATTGCCGGCTTTAGCACAATATTCCGCCCTTTTCTCTATTGTCAGTTTTTCTTTTCTCTTATCGGGTAGGAGAGCCTCTTTCTTCTCTTTATTATATTTACGTCAGGTTAGGAGATCTTTAACACATTTACAGGCCATCCAATCCTGTAATGAAGCTCCAAGCTCTTTATTATGTTCGCTCAGTTGTTCTGGGCTGGACTCGGTAGATAAGTTATATTTTTCTAAGAACCGCTCTAGAATTGATTTAAAGTCATTAGCTTTGGGTTTCCTTTGGGTCTTTGGAATGGTTACTTTAGTAGACATGCCAACGATAAGTAGTTTGATGTTGTCTTACGGCCAATTTGAAATTTGCAGATAGATAGGATATGTGAAAAAAAAAATAATAATAATTTGGATTTATATATCGCCTAATTGTAAAGAACAAAAAGACCCTCTTACCCAAGCACCTTACCTATTAACCGGCTTCTTATTCGCTCTTTACCAAAGCATACCATTCTCTGCACTTGCGCTGAGTATGCTTATATTTTTTGTCATTTCTTGTCGATATCAAACCTACCATAGGTGACCGTTCTCTTGAAGTATGCTAATACCCTTTTGCCACTCCTCATCGTCATAAACATATGTCTGGGGCTTACCTGCATTCTCAAAGTTGCGGAGATATATTTCTTCACTTATTAGCCTTTCTCTCCTAGACATATAAAATATATCGTTTACATTCATACCATCTTCTTTCGCAAAATCGACGGCATCTACGTCCGACATCATCCTGTCCCTATATTCATGAGATAGTCTGATATCTTTTTCTGTAATAGTCACGAATACGTCTGGATCTTTGCCATGATTGATGGCCCACTTTCTAAGACGTTGTTCTCGTTGGGCTCTATTCAGAAGAATGGCAGATGATACTTCGTTACTAGGCTTGGGTGGCTTACAAGTCTCTGGTTCATTGATTACTGGTTCAGGTGATTTGGAAGTCTCAGATGTGCCAGATGTGGTCCCTTCAGGACCTGTTGAGGCGACCGGAGCGTGTATATCTTTTGCCACAAAGTCGAAAAGGTTCTGGGTCGAATCGTCCTGTTTATCTGCCTTCTTATTTTTACTAGGAGAGGCTACAATTTTTTCTTTGGAGGGTGTGGTTGGTATTGTATTAGACGGGACTTCTGGGACATTGAATATGGGTATGTCTGTGGCCTCATTGGCCGGCAACTCATCTTGAGGTGTATCGGAAAATTCTTCCATATCACCTAAACCAGATTCACAGAGCTTGGCTACGATCTTGGAGCGGTCAAGTATATACTGATATACTCTTACTCCATTATCTCGTGAATGTGTCTGATCAATACTAATTAATGAAAATTTCTTTCCAGCGACCTTACTAGTTAATGGCTTTTCCCCATTACATTCGCACCACTCGAGATAATCCTGGTATACTTTTTCACAGCCAAACCTGCTAATCTGGTTTTCAGGCAAAGTTGTAATATAATCAATTATAAATCGAATGGGATTGGGAAGTTGCTCTCGCATTGTTTCTATCTTCATCTTAGTTGCAGGAATTTTACCTGGACTCCAATTTGATAAATCACGACTAAGAAGGTATGACATGACTACTCCCGGTGCATCAGGATGGTCTAAAATATCTCCTAGCCGGTCAAAATATGGTATATTACCTCTACAGCATGCAGAGACATCAAAACAGACTATACGAGAATTACCTATGTCTATTTTGAGTGGTGCATCCTGATTGCTTGTAACCATATACCCAGCATAATCATTTATTTGTATAGTTTCGAGGCCTTTGCGTTCTATAGCTACCATTCGTTCTGTTATAAGTGATTTGAGATGTCCGTTAAATCTATGCCATTCCCCACTGGACATCCCAGTCTCATTCATAACAATAAACTTTCGAGCTTGAATGGTACTATTAAATCGTCTGAGAATTTTTTCCAAATCTGACATTGCGAAATGGAGGTGTGACCCCAAGACTTTGTCACCAATAAAATCAGTAATGATATTTTTTCCGCACTGTTGAAATGTTGATTTAAGAACTAAGATAGTCCAGGGCTTCTTCTCTGGCTTCTGCACTAAATATGCCTACCAGTTTCAGATATATTCGTTAAGCCTTTCATTCCCATTACAGATTACGTTCTTTACATGCCAAAGAATCAGATCCATAATTTCTTTATTAATTTCTGGCGCTGGCTTAGCCAAAAATCCTAAGAAAAGGTTAAAGAAATCCGTAGCTGGTTGATGAATGTTTATGGGATATGGAAGGAAATCAAAATCTTCGTAAACTATTAGACCTTTAATAACTGCCTGGTCTATTAATGATTTTAACTTTACTGCTTCGCCTCCATATTCGATTATTTTAATCTCAAACTTAGCAATCTTTAGCTCAGATCCCATACCAAAATAAAGCCCATTTTTCGAATCTTTATGTTTTAATAGCCATATTGGTTTATCTTTTGAAATATGGGCTACTGTTGCCTGGATAGCTTCATAAACTTCAGCACGAGAGAATTTCTTACCCGAAGTACACATACATATTAAATTCCACCATACAAAACAATCATTCGGGTTTAAAATTCTAGATTGCTCTAATCTTACTGGAGCTGAAAGGTTTTTTTCTCGGCTCAAAGCTGTCTCACTAGGAGCAAGTTTTACTGAGGGATTTCTAGTTCCAGGTTCTCTTTCATGGTTTGCACGATGACAATAAAATCTATATATTTTTTTATTTCGTAAGATATATCCGTTATCACTTTCATGTTCCCGATCACATATTGGGCAGTGTGATAGGAAGTTGTAAGTTAATGGAAACAAGTCTGGAATGTTATCTGAGGGGAATGAGAGAGTATACCCTTCGATACTGTTCCTCCCAAGTAACGATTTCACAAAATCAAAATCAGCCTGGGTAGTTTCGCTACTTGTATCATTATTTTCCTTCGAACATCTGTTAACTTCTGACTCTGGAACAACCAAAAGAGGACTGTCAATGACTCTAGAATCATCATTTGGTGGACGAATCATAAAGTCAAAGATAGATCCATCTTTTGGACGAATAACTTTTTTTATACGAACATGTTTGTCTATTTTTTTATCATATTTGGGCATTCCAAGCATTCGTAAGGAGAAAGATTTGAAAGAACCTATATTTGCTATATTATCAATTATCCCTTTTTTCTGTAATCCTGCTGGAAGTTTCTTGCGAACAAGTTCGGTGAAAGCTGAAACCTTAGTGATATTTGAAAGTCTCATGCCGAAAGTTAAGACATGTAGAGATATTTTTTTCTCATCACTACTTTCGGCAATAGACATAGTTTCTTTATTCCATTCTGGAAATATTTCTAGGCAAGTATCTCTAAAGGCGCGACAAAGTAAATTTTTTGCCTGACAGCTTGAAAGCTTGGGGGTAATAGCATTTAATGCTTTTATTAGCAAATCAAAGTCTATAACAGGACGGAGTGGCTCATCTCCATCAATAATTTCGTGTAAGGAGTGACCCTCGTGCTCTGTTAGTATAGCTTCTATTTCATCCGCATTGTCTGCACCAAGGAAATGCCTTGGTTTAACACTATCATCTCGAATTTTATATAGAGATGCACCTATATCGGAGGCTTTAAATCTACAATAGTATGGGGCAGAGGCGTCAAAGAACTCTGAAAGCGAGGATTGTTTGGTCATAGTAAAAATTTCAGATATATTGTCTAATATACCCTTTCGGTATAATACCCCAACAAAAAAGTTTAAAATAAAAATAAATAATATTATAGACATCAAAAGATTAACCGAGAATAATATCAAATGGGAAGTAAATACATTTGCCAGTATCTCTCCGATGAAGGGATTGTCTGTGGAGGTGGAAGTACGCGACCAGAAGGATGTCATATTCACTGGAAAAGGTGCCAGCGAGCTCTATGCAAACAAGATGAGTGTATAAGACCGACAGCATCAAAATATGGATATTGTAATTTGCATGTAAATAAATCCCATTCGAAAGCATATTATCATCAGAAGAAGATGGATAAAATGTTTCGGGATGGGCAAACACCAGAAGCATTAGAACAGGCTCTTGATAAACTATTGCAAGAAGTTGTTTCTAGAAAGTTGTCTTTAGAAAGTTGTCCCTAGAAAAAATTTGGCCCCATGAAAAATTTATAGGGATGGTAAAAAAACTTAACAAGGACGCTATAAGTATCTTTTTTGACAATATTGGAACTCTGGAAAGGGATTTTTACTACCCGTCCTTATGTCCTTATGATTTCCTATGAATTTTCGAACTCTTTACCTTTTTTTTATTTTTATACCATACATCGATCATATATCAATTATATCAATTATATCAACCATATACATGACTATATTTACCTATAAGAATACCATAGGAAAGTCGAATTTTTTCCTAAAACTTTTATATTTCATAGGGACTCATAGAGACATAGGGACAAGTAATAAAGAACTCAATAAATCAAGCTAAGAAGCCCAAAAATGATATCGAGATTGTCCCTATAAGCGTCCCTATGAATTTTTCTTATAGGGACAGAGAATTTTCATAGGGACGCCCAAAAAATGGTATACTCATGACCCAACCTAATTTAGATCATAATCGGACCTCAGAAGTGCTTACAACATCCTGCCAATATACTGGCAACTAATAGGCAATAGTTAGGTCGCAAATGGTGCACTTCTAGCAATCAAATGGGCTGGCTATAATAATACATATCACATCTCCAATTTCGGACGTGAAATTGGCATACATGTACCGGTAATGAATAGGCAATAATAAGGTTGCAAGATGGTGCACATCCGGCAATCAAATAGGTCAAGCCAAGATAATACAAATCGCACCTCCAACCACAGACGCAAAATTGGCATACATATACTGGCAACTAATGGGCAATAGTTGGGTTATGCCGAAACCTGTTAACTTGTTTATGGGTTTTTTATATTTTGCATTTTGGATTCTCTGACCCGCGGGTCAGTGAAAGTCACGTGACCAGCACAGTAAGGCGCAGTACAAATCGGCCAGCATTATTCCACAATTTTGGCCAGATACTTAGATATAACAACTCGACATCCAAGCTGGCAAACTACCAGTTCCATAACAGTTCCATGACAGCTCCAGGGTAGCTATCAGGTCACTACCATGGTACCAAGCTGGAACCTCAAATTATGTGTCCAAAAGATCAGCCAAAATTATGCATAATATCAGCCAAAATCAATCCCAAATTTACTGCGCCACCCGACGTACCTGAAATTTTGTTTACCTCAGATAAGGGAAATCATGTGACTGAAATTTCACTAACGGCCGTGAGGGAAAAATCTCGCCAACTGTTCGAGGATAAAAAGTCCCAGTAACCAAAGAATCGGCACCCTTCCGCCTGCATTCAAAACGATAAATAAAAGCCAGCCAGCATACCAGAAAAAAATGATAGCCAAACAGATCGCAAAATATAGTACAGAATAGCAACAAGTTCAGTGACCAAATAAACGACCAAAAAGGTATGGAACCAAAAGAAACACGATAACAAAATAGACTTCCAAATGAACGTAGAAGAGGGAAAACAACAATAGCTAAATAAACGACCGAAAAGGCTTGGAACCCAGAAAACGAGTAAGAAGATATCAATACAACTAAGTAGATCACCTTATAACGTAAGTAGATATCCTTATAATTATAAGTAGGCATCTTCTTATAAGAAGGTGCCTACTAGCTTTCATGGATGATAGAAGCTTCGAATCTTCGATTTTACCTTTAGGTGGGATTTATGGTATCCCTTTCAATAAAATTTAACTTTCCGAGACAATATACAATTTTAACACTTAAGTTTATATTAACAATTAAGATTTTTTTTTTTTAAGATTGAAATAAACTTTTATTTCATTCTTTTATTATGACAAATTTTCTTCTTTTATTATAACAAATTCATTTTTATTTTTATTGTAACATATATATCGATAACTTATAAAGATTCGACGATTTTGCAAATTTTAACGATTTTCAAAATTTTTCTATCTCATAAATTTGTATTCATATTTTCTCGAATTTTAGATATTTTTGTTGCAAAATTTTGGCAAATTTAAGAGATTTTTTAGCTTATTTTCTTTTTTTTTCTAATAAAGATAAATGAAGTTCATATAAATAAATTACGTAATATTATAAATAATTTTTGTGCAATATTTTCTAAAAAAATTAAATAACGATTATCAAGCTAATTAATTAATTATGCAACCTGGGACAATAGTGACAATATTATTAGTATTATAAAAGTTTTACCTTTCTTTACCTTTTTAACAACGTTGATTGAGGCTATCGTTCTGGAAGTATTCCCAAATATACCTCACAAATTATTCCAAAAAAAAGGTTACAAAATATACAAATTATAAAATTATTCGTATTTTAAGATCGGACCTTGTTTTTGTTGAAAGATAATAATACGATTTTATAATAAAATTTTCAAGCAAAAAAAGGAGATAATTTGCTAGCTACATTTTATTACGATTATTTAATGATAAAAGATTTAATAGATATTTGGATGTCTGTGATAAATTGTTAAGTGTACGTTTTGGTTTACCAAACTTTTTAATCAAATTCTTTTTTGAAATTTACGTATTTTGCAATCGAGTGTAATAAAATTTTGAGAGAGCAATTCCTTTAAATTTCTCTTTTTTTTTTTTAATAAATTGGCTTTTGGCTGCTTTATATATTTACTTGATTATTATTTTTTCTTTTGAATTAAAATACCAGTTGTTTTTAAATTGTGTAGCTGTAAACTTATGTTCTTGGGTTTATACAAATCATTACGAATCTCTTGATCAACTAATTTAGTGATTTTATTAGATTTATTAGGCAAACAAATGATCCACATTTTATAAGTGGCTTATGAATTTGAAAGTGATTTGGAATAGATATGTGACACAATAACTTTAACCGTGTATTTCGTGTATTTGAAATTATAAATTTATTTTTATTTTACAAAAGAAATCCTTACGAATAATTTTACTATATTCATGTATTAGATACCAAATTTATCAAACAAAAATATCTCTTCATGTACAAATTTTGATTTTAAAATAAAAATAATATTAAATTATTTAACATTCAATATTCAATTCTTTGAAATATCATTTTATCATACGGCTACAATCACTTTATTGCTACTTGTAATGATTAAAAGAGGGGCGGCGAGCCCAGGACTTTTGTTTCTTTATATACATATTATATTACTTTAGTCAATTTCATCAGGCATGACCAATAACAATTTACTTATTATAGTTATGGTAATATGACAAGCCAAATATAAAATTTAAAAATATAGTATTTTGATAATTTAGATAACAAATCATAAAAGCTCTTTTAATTGATGCAAACGTTGACCGAAATTATCAGTTATAATACTATTATAGCAACCGTGTGACCAGGTCAAGTTAATTTGTTGGTGCGTCATAAATACGAATTTATTTGTTCCCTTTATAAATTTTGAAGTGTTTAAATACCAAAATGACAAATAAATAATATACGTACATGTCATAGGGGTGACACGTGATCTAAAACGAAAATGATGTATACTAGATCACCACCATTAAATCCTCAAAATAGCTAAGGTAGATCGGTTGTAAGCTTTAGGATGTCATTCGTACAAGATCACCCAAGAATTCCGATTGTCAGAACATTCCTCTTTATCAAAAGAAGAAGCAATCGAAGATTCTTCGTCAAGATCCCATAAAAAGATGTAGGACGCAAAAATGAAGATTTCTTCTGCGAATCTTAAAATTAAAGGGGTATTTCTGGTGGTCGTTCGAAGAAGTCAGCAGATACTGTAGTGAGAACGATAACGTAGCGGGGTTAGTGAGATTACTTTTAAAATTTTAAAGTAGGATTAGGATTAAGAAAACGATGATGTTTACTAAATCATATCAAGCCGCATTCATTTCTTATAACTTTGCAATTTGTTTGCAACTATTCATATTCTGCATTATAAATAATAATTATAATTATAACTTTAGTAGAAATAATTAGGAGAAATCCTGAAAAATAAGAACTGACGTAAAAGGATTACCTAGTCGGCCAGCTTGGTTAACTTTAACAACCATTTTAGCAGCAATTATTCATGGATTAGACGTAGTTGCAAATTATTGGCCATTATAAATTTTTTTGTTCGCAACTGCTCTTCAACTTGTGCATGTTATATCGATTGAAATCATATTATCGGGTTGACAAAAATCTCTTCCATTTATTTGGTCTAATTCAGGAATGTTGAAAATGTACTAGAAGAAACGTGAAATATTTTAATGAAATGGGATTGGAAAGAAAACATTCCAAAATATATAATACGCATACCTATACGAGATTTATTATAATAATGAAACGTTGAATGTTTTGTTGAAACTTTTAATAAAACCGTTCTTTTAAATTTGATTTAAGGAAAAAGAAATATATAGTTAAAATTTATTTTGGTGATGCTCAGTTATAATTTTGAAGATAAAATGAATGATACGAATAGTAAAGAATTTTTTCGATCGTTTTATTAGAAAATTTATACTAATAAGTAAATTATAGTCAATATCTCTATAAATACTTTATCCACAAGATAACAAGATAGGTCGTGTTATTGTGCTTTGGTCCATCTCCATATGATATTGTTATATATAGCAGCAATTGTAAAATGGATCGCGTGGAATAGATATTGAAAATTTATGGCATGAATTTTATCGATTATATAAAATTTTAAGAAAATCATCTCATGCTGATGAAGAAATCCTAGAATTTAAAGAGGATGCAAAAAACTGGGTAAGAACATTTTGTTATCCTATTATAGGTCAAATAAATATTGCAGCAGCAACTCTAGGATTATAAAGAAAAAATGATGTGACGCCACATATGCATATTTTCAATGCATATACTTATTTTTTGCGCCGGTTAAGGGACAAGAGACTTTCACTTAGATTATTTACAACATGTAGTGCTGAAAAAAAAAAATCATGAACAGATATATTTATTTATTTATTTATTTTTGAATTAAATCTAATCTTTATATTAAATTATTAAAATATTAAATTATTTTTTGGAGGAACTACAAATGGAGGTGGCAAAAAAACAAAGCCGGTTGTCCATGATATTCTAGTATTTGAACAAGCAGATTTTTTATTTAATTAATGATATTCTGAACGAAATAGCATGTAAGAAATATTATTAATACAGTATACAAGATGATGGTTGACAAGTATATTCAAATAAATTTAAAAATAAAATTTCATTTTTTTTAAAAATAGCGATCAATAACTTATAATTTAACTATTTGTAAAGTAATTTTTATATAGGTAAGAAGTAAAATTATCCACAGCAGCAAAAATTCTTTTAATATTTGATATGTAAAATGTAAAATATATGTTAATAAAATCTTGATCTTGTAATACCACATACAGTATACAGTAGACATAATACAGAATGGTCATTCTTTAGTTAAAATTGATTTAAAACTAATTATTGAAGAGGGAAATGTGGTAAAATAGGTCTATATCATGATGGGTTTGATTGATTATTATTAATATTACAAGAAGCAAGAGAATTTTTGTTGTGAGTTAACATATGGTTTTTAGGTTGATGTTCTTGACTTGATATTATTCTATTCCTAATTAAAAAAAAATTACTAAAATTAATTAATTGCTTTAATTATAATTAAAAATTTACATTCATACTTACTCATCAACAAATTCTTCCGAATCAGTTGTAAAAGTGCAAGTAATTGTACTGCATAGTCATTTTCAACTAACTCATTTTGTGTCCAGATAAAAATAACTCTATAAACTCCCTCATAATTCACAAAAAGTACGTATCCGGTTGTATTTGTCTTTGGATCCTGACGACAATTCCAATGTTCATAATTTAGAATTTGCTTTAATCTCAGTTCCCTGCTTCATCTTTAAACATACAACAATATTTTATAATGCTGAATTATATCTAAAAAGGCTTCATTTTGAAATAAGTAAACAAAGATATTTTCGGGAAAGACATTTATTTAGATCCACAGAATGTCTATTGAAGTCTTAATTAGGATTATAAATGCGTCTTTGTAAGATACAAGTTGTTCAAAGGAGGACTCGGAAAGTAAATGTTGGTGGGGTATAATTTTGTTGTTTCGATGTATTAGTTCTTTCATGATTTAAAAGTTGTTTTCATAAAGAAAAAATTTTTGACAGAGAAACCATTTAAACGTCATATTAGATTGTGTAAGTCGCATAACAAATATTTAATGCAGTGATTGTACTGTATATCTGCGAACAGGGCGGACATCCTTATATTATCACATTATTGCTAATCATTTTACCGATCATTTACTAGTCATCTATTTGATATTATCTATGGCGTACCATAGAAGTCAAAAGGTTGTTGTAAAAACAACAAGTTAGTTGTTGTAAATCAACAAGTAAATTGTTGTAAATTAATAAGTTACTTGTTGATTTACAACAACTAACTTGTTGTATTGATCGATATGGCGAGGTAACAAGTAACTTGTTGCTTTTTATGTCGATCACATTTTGATTTCCATTTATGGAAAATGATCCATATATATAGCGGATTACCGATTAACTGGGTTATTCGATTATATCACTTCACTCCCGTTATAAGATAAAATAAAATATAATAGAGTAGAATAAAGCAAAATAAAACTAAAAGAGAAACTTTAACTTCTTATTATAATTACAATATTTAACATTGTAATGAGACAAAAAAGAATTTTCTTTTTGCAATTCCATTAATTTTATTATATTTTATTTTGTTTTATTTTTTTTTGTTAATATTAACATGAAAATTGAATAGTTATGGCAATATGAAAAAAAAATTATTTCATTGTATCATCATTAAATGGCTATTAGAGAGATAATAATAAGAATAATGTATAATAGCATTGTTGCATAAATTTATTATATTTAACATGCATATATAAAGAAAACTATAAAAAAAAATTTTATTAAATAATTAAACAATTTAAAGAACATTACAAGATAGTACTTTTTTGTTAAATAATTAAAAAGACTTTTTTTTATTAAATTAATTTTAAAAATAACACTTTTTCATTAAAATGACCAAAAAAAAAAGAATATTTTTTTTATTGAAATAGTTTTTTAGAATGTTTAATAAAAAGATCATGAAAATCATTATTTTTATTAATTAAACGATTGAAAAAATTCATATGCGCCGATCCTTGGAATTAGCTTAAATTAAGAATTTTTAATAAAAAATTAGTAAACAGTGCAAAATACGATTGTGTTACACATTCATCTTATCAATCTTATGTAGAATAATCGGAAAATAAAAAAATTTTTTACAACTCATACTTAAAAATTAAAATAATAATAACTTTTTATAACCCATCAACTATTTTAAGAACCCATCACTTTTTACACCAGTTGCAAATAAAAGTTTTATGAATACAATTGTAGTTATTTGCAATTGTTAATGGTATTATTTATTTTCCAAAAGCTTTTTATTGATGTAAAATAATTAAATAAGGCAGCAAAAATAACTGGGTTTCGTATAAATTTGCCATCATATTTAAAGAATTTTGAAAATAAAGAAATAACCAAAATTTTCATTATCTTTTAATAATTTTTAATTTTAAAAATTGTTTTTAAAATATGGAGACAAAGAATCTTCCTTTATATCATTTACTGACGATGATTTTAAAATTCATTTAACCGACATTGAAATCTCATGATATTTAAATCCACCAGTACGAAAGCTTTGACTTTTAAATAGATGATCGTTGTTACAGAGCCTTGCGAATGCCGCCTTTTTACAAAAACAATATACCTGTATCCCAATAAGCCCAGAGAACTCATCACCTACAAAAATTAAAAAAGAAGAAACGTTAGAACATTTCTTAAAGTCAATTCCGATATTCTTCCCAAAGAAACAACATACCCGCGTCTCAAGGAATTCCATTTGCTGCAGATAAGTCATATTATGATCGATATACTTTTATTTTATTTTACATTTGGTAAAACTCGGTAAAACAGAATAGCAAAAGTTATATCATTAGATTCAGAACACCAATGGCCCTATGATCATTAAATAAAAGGATAATTTTTTTTTAAATACACAATATATAAAAGGCACAGAATGCTTTTATAAAAGTTATTTAACAAATCGTTTTAATAATGTCAAAATATTAAATTGTGAAGTCCGGTCGTGCTTTTCGTCTGGCAACACTACAAAAAAGAAAGAAAAAAAATAAATAATTAATTAATTAAAAAAAAAACCAACGAAAAACACCACCCCAACCCTCCCTTACCTTAATTGTCCTTAATTCCAAAAGTCCGGTCATGCTTTTCATCTGGCAACACTACAAAAAAAAAAATTAATAATTAATTAAAAAAACAACGAAAAATACCTCCCCAACCCTCCCTTACCTTAATTGTCCTTAATTCCAAAAGTTCGGTCATGCTTTTCGTCTGGCAACACTACAAAAAGAAAAAAAACAAACAAATAATTAATTAATTAAAAAAAACAACAAAAACACCACCCCAACCCTCCCTTACCTTAATTGTCCTTAATTCCAAAAGTCCGGTCGTGCTTTTCGTCCGGCAACACTACAAAAAAGAAAAAAAAGCAAATAAATAATTAATTAAAAAAAGCAAATAAATAAATAATTAATTAAACAAAAAATACCACCCAACCCTTCCTTACCTTAATTCCAATAGTCCGGTCGTGCTTTTTGTCTGGCAACACTACAAAAAAGAAAAAACAAACAAATAAATAATTAATTAATTAAACAAAAAACACCACCCCAACCCTCCCTTACCTTAATTCCAATAGTCCGGTCATGCTTTCATTCGGCAACACTACAAAAAAGAAAAAAAAAACAAATAATTAATTAATTAATTAAAAAAAAACAACCTCCCCCAACCCTCCCTTACTTTAATTCCAATAGTCTGGTCGTGCTTTTCGTCCGACAACACTACAAAAAAGAAAAAACAAACAAAAAAATAATTAATTAATTAAACAAAAAACACCACCCCAACCCTCCCTTACTTTAATTCCAATAATCTGGTCGTGCTTTTCATCTGGCAACACTACAAAAAAGAAAAAAAAAATAATAATTAATTAATTAAATAAAAAAAACCAACGAAAAACACCTCCTTACCTTAATTCCAAATATCCGGTCATGTTTTTCGTCCGGTAACACTACAAAAAAGAAAAAAAAAATAATTAATTAATTAATTAAAAAAACCAACGAAAAACACCTTCCCAACCTTCCCTTACCTTAATTCCAAAAGTCCGGTCACGTTTTTCGTCTGGCAACACTACAAAAAAAGAAAAAAAAAATAAATAATTAATTAATTAAAAAAAACAACAACGAAAAACACCACCCTAACCCTCCCTTACCTTAATTCCAATAGTCTGGTCGTGCTTTTCGTCTGGCAACACTACAAAAAAGAAAAAAAAACAAATAAATAATTAATTAATTAAACAAAAAACACCATCCCAACCCTCCCTTACCTTAATTCCAATAGTCCGGTCGTGCTTTGTGTCTGGCAACACTACAAAAAAGAAAAAACAAACAAAAAAATAAATAATTAATTAATTAAAAAACACCACCCCAACCCTCCCTTACCTTAATTCCAATAGTCCGGTCATGCTTTTTGTCCGGCAACACTACAAAAAAGAAAAAACAAACAAAAAAATAATTAATTAATTAATTAAAAAAAAAACAACAAAAAACATCTCTCCCAACCCTCTCTTACCTTAATTCCAATAGTCTGGTCGTGCTTTTCATCCGGCAATACTACAAAAAAGAAAAAAAAATAATAATTAATTAATTAAATAAAAAAAACCAACGAAAAACACCTCCTTACCTTAATTTAATTAATTAAATAAAAAAACCAACGAAAAACACCTCTCCCAACCCTTCCTTACTTTAATTCCAAAAGTCCGGTCATGTTTTTCGTCCGGCAATACTACAAAAAAAGAAAAAAAAAAATAATTAATTAATTAATTGAAAAAAACAACAACGAAAAACACCACCCCAACCCTCCCTTACTTTAATTCCAATAGTCCGGTCATGCTTTTCGTCTGGCAATACTACAAAAAAGAAAAAAAAAAAATTATTTTTTTAAATTGTTTTTTATCTAAATGTAATAAATTCAAAAAAAAAACCTGTTTACCCAAATAATCAGATCATAATACCGTTATACCAGTTCAAAACTAGATAAAGTGCATGTGATATATAACATATTCCTTTTTTATATCAACTCATGAGATAAGCTTATCGTAAATGACAAGCGATATTGCCTTTTATGTTATAAATAGATAATCAATGCTAGTAGTTTTGTTCAGACTTCAGATTTTTATTTTGGCAGAAGGGAAATTTTTTTTAAAAAAATAAAAAATCATTTGTTTTATGATAAGGGAATTTTTTTTTTAAAAAATAAAAAAATAATTTTTTTTTTCAAAAATTATAAACCACAATTTAAATTTTTTAGTTAATGGCGTTACCTTTAGCTTTGGGATTAAATACTGTAACAGGTAAGTTTTTTTTGTTTTTATTCTCCTTTCTTTTGTCTCTTATTAACTTGTTCTTTTTTTTAGGCGTAGCTGTTTTTATCCATTTTGGAAATTCAAGGTGAGTTTTAATTTCTTCTCCTTTTTTTTGTTTTCTTTTCATTCTTTCCCTTGTTCTTTTACTAAACTTTTTGTCTTTTTAGATATGTACCATATAAGTGAAAATTCAAGTAAGTCTCTTACATCTCTTCTCCTGTTATTTTATTTTTCTTTTAAGATGATATTAACCGTTTTCTTTCTTTTTTTTTCTATGGGTGGGTGTTCTGGCTTTTCTTTCATTTTTTTCTCCTTTATTTCTCTTCTTTTCGTGGTTTTTTCGTTTCTTTTTTTCATTATTCCTTTCGTTTCTTCTATGGTTCTTTCATTGATCTTTTGTGGTTCTTTTGTTATTCCTTTCATTGATCTTTTATTCCTTTCATCATTGTTTCTTTTATTGCTTTTTTGGTTTATCTCATTGATCTTTGATTTCTTTTGTTGCTTTTTTTTTGTTTTTTTCATTGATCCTTGGTTTCTTTCATTACTTTTTTCATTTCTTTCATTGATCTTTGGTCTCTTTTCAATGATCTTTGGTTTCTTTCATTGATCTTTGACTTCTTTTGTTGCTTTTTTTTGTTCCCTTTATTGATTTTCATTCCTCCTTTGCTTCCTTTCATTCTCTTTCATTCCTCTTATTTTTTTTTCATTTGCCATTTGCTTTTTTTATTCCTTTTATTTTTTTTCATTCTCTTTATTCCTTTTCATTCCCTTTCATTTTCTCATTCATTTTCATTCTTTTTTTGTTTCATTCATTCTTTTTCACTATCCTTTACCTTTTTTGTTCCTTCCTTATTTCTCTTTGATCATCTTTACTTCCCTTTATCCCTTTTCATTTATCTCTTCTTTCCTTTATTCTTCCTTTGTCCTTTCTTCCTGTATTTTCCATTTTTTCTTATATATTGCAGTGTATGTGCAATTAATACAGCATTATAACATTAATATTACAGTTAAAATTATGCAATTGCGGCTTAATTTTTTTATAAAATCATGTATACAGTGTGGTGTAATTTTTTTTCTTTAAATTAAAATATAGTTTTTTTCATACAATTTCCTTTTTATTAATTTATAGTGATATTAATTATTATTCAACAAATTATTAAGTGTGAAATTGTTTTTGTAATTATAGATTTAATGATTGTGGTGTTAAAGTTTTTTTTCTTTTTTGTTTAACTAATTATCATTACTATTATATTACCAGTTACGGTATATTAAATCTAGTTAAAATTATGTTAATTCTAGCCAAAATTAAAATTGTGCTAAATTGCACTTTTTAAAAATTGTACGCATTTTTTTAGATCACTATATTGCATATCTTTAACTTTTATAATACATTGTATAACAAAATTTAACATATTTGGACGATGAAACAAATCCGCCGATATGTTTTAAAGTAAAAACGATTTTAAAAAAATCATTTTTTTTAAGTGATTAAAATCTGTTTTTTCTTTATGTAAAGTGATTTAAAAAAATTTAAATTAATTTAAAAAATCATTTTTTTTTTTTAGATTTAAACGATATAAAAACCAATTTTTTTTAGTTATAAATGATGAAAAAATCATTTTTTATTAGTTATAAATGATAAAAAAATCATTTTTTTAAATTATAAACGATAAAAAATAAGTTATAAACGATAAAAAAATGATTTTTTTAGTTATAAACGATAAAAAAATGATTTTTTTAGTTATAAACGATAAAAAAATGATTTTTTTAGTTATAAACGATAAAAAAATGATTTTTTTAGTTATAAACGATAAAAAAATGATTTTTTTAGTTATAAACGATAAAAAAATGATTTTTTTAGTTATAAACGATAAAAAAATGATTTTTTTAGTTATAAACGATAAAAAAATGATTTTTTTAGTTATAAACGATAAAAAATGATTTTTTTAGTTATAAACGATAAAAAAATGATTTTTTTAGTTATAAACGATAAAAAAATGATTTTTTTAGTTATAAACGATAAAAAAATGATTTTTTTAGTTATAAACGATAAAAAAATGATTTTTTTAGTTATAAACGATAAAAAAATGATTTTTTTAGTTATAAACGATAAAAAAATGATTTTTTTAGTTATAAACGATAAAAAAATGATTTTTTTAGTTATAAACGATAAAAAAATGATTTTTTTAGTTATAAACGATAAAAAAATGATTTTTTTAGTTATAAACGATAAAAAAATGATTTTTTTAGTTATAAACGATAAAAAAATGATTTTTTTAGTTATAAACGATAAAAAAATGATTTTTTTAGTTATAAACGATAAAAAAATGATTTTTTTAGTTATAAACGATAAAAAAATGATTTTTTTAGTTATAAACGATAAAAAAATGATTTTTTTAGTTATAAACGATAAAAAAATGATTTTTTTAGTTATAAACGATAAAAAAATGATTTTTTTAGTTATAAACGATAAAAAAATGATTTTTTTAGTTATAAACGATAAAAAAATGATTTTTTTAGTTATAAACGATAAAAAAATGATTTTTTTAGTTATAAACGATAAAAAAATGATTTTTTTAGTTATAAACGATAAAAAAATGATTTTTTTAGTTATAGATAAAAAAATGATTTTTTTAGTTATAGATAAAAAAATGATTTTTTTAGTTATAGACGATAAAAAAATCAATTAAAAAGATTATTTTTTAGATGTAATGAATAAAAACATCATTTTTGTAAATGTTATGATTAAAAAAATTGTTTTTTTTAAAATGTAACTAGGGTAATTTGCGTATAATTAGTGAGCTTTAGATACTAAAAAAAAACTATTTGGTCAATTCAGATCCATTAGGTTTGATTCAATTTACCCGTTTAACCTAAAATTAAAAAAAAATATTAACACTAAATGAAGCATTTTGTTAACATTTTTTTTATTATTAAATGCTTAAAAAGTGTTAAAAAAAACATATTTTAGTGTTTTTTAATTAAACACTTTATTTAACAATTTTTTTTTAAAATTTTAAAATGCTTAAAAAAACATTTTTTAAGTTAAACGCTTAAAAAAGCGTTTTTAATATTTTTTAATTAAATTCTTAAGAAAAATTTTTTAATGTTTTTTAAATTAAATGATTAAAAAAGCATTAATAAAATCGTTTGATTTTTTATTAATCGTTAATTATTTTAACAAAAAAAATGATTTTTTATATTTGTCTTAATAAAAAAAATGATTTTTTTATTAATCTTCTTAACAAAAAAAATGATTGTTTTTTATTAATTGTCTTAACAAAAAAAAATGATAAATTTTTTTTTATTAATCTCTTAATAAAAAAAAATGATAGATTTTTATTAATCATCTTAATAAAAAAACAATTTTTTTTATTAATCATCTTAACGAAAAAAAATTGATTTTTTTTTATTAATCGTCTTTAACAAAAAAAAATGATTTTTTTTTATTAATCGTCTTTAACAAAAAAAAATGATTTTTTTTTATTAATCGTCTTTAACAAAAAAAAATGATTTTTTTTTATTAATCGTCTTTAACAAAAAAAAATGATTTTTTTTTATTAATCGTCTTTAACAAAAAAAAATGATTTTTTTTTATTAATCGTCTTTAACAAAAAAAAATGATTTTTTTTTATTAATCGTCTTTAACAAAAAAAATGATTTTTTTTATTAATCGTCTTTAACAAAAAAAAATGATTTTTTTTTATTAATCGTCTTTAACAAAAAAAAATGATTTTTTTTTATTAATCGTCTTTAACAAAAAAAAATGATTTTTTTTATTAATCGTCTTTAACAAAAAAAAATGATTTTTTTTTATTAATCGTCTTTAACAAAAAAAAATGATTTTTTTTTATTAATCGTCTTTAACAAAAAAAATGATTTTTTTTTATTAATCGTCTTTAACAAAAAAAAATGATTTTTTTTATTAATCGTCTTTAACAAAAAAAAATGATTTTTTTTTATTGATCATCCTTTAACAAAAAAAAATGATTTTTTTTTATTGATCATCCTTTAACAAAAAAAATGATTTTTTTTATTAATCATCTTAACAAAAAATGACTTATTATTAATCATTTTAACAAAAAAAAAAATAACTTTTTTTTATTAATTGCTTTAACATTATGTACCTCTTAGCACGAATAAAACACTATCCACATATGCAGCTGCATTTACCATTTCTCCATTAATACGAAAATTCTGGTATGGTAATATTCAGTTAATTGTTTTTTTACAAAAAATTTTTTATTAGACGTATAATAAAAAAAAATTATTTTGACTATTTTTCTGCCATTTAGTATAAAAACCATTTTTTTCCTAATTCGTTTAATAAAAAACCATTTTTTTCCTAATTCGTTTAATAAAAAGCCATTTTTTTCTAAATCGAATAATAAAAAACAATTTAAGCATTGTTTTTGAGTTGTTTAATCATTTTTTTTATAACAACAAAGCTAAAAATGTCAAAACTCCATTTATTTTCTAGTATCAAATATTCTATTTTATTTTATCTTGAAGTTATATAATTGAATAACCCAGTTAATCGGTAATCCGCTATATATATGGATCATTTTTCATAAATGGAAATCAAAATGTGATCGACATAAAAAGCAACAAGTTACTTGTTACCTCGCCATGTCGATCAATACAACAAGTTAGTTGTTGTAAATCAACAAGTAACTTATTAATTTACAACAACTTACTTATTGATTTTCAACAACTAACTTGTTGTTTTTACAACAACCTTTTGACTTCTACGGTACGCCATAATTATCACATAAAAAAAATACCATTATGGGTTATTTTTTTGCAAATTCTACTATATATAAATCTAAAATAATTTTTATTTGGCCATTTCAGAACTCAAAATGGTTGAATTGGTTAAATTTACATTATATTATATAATTTTTATAGTTAATGAAATATGTAAAAGTTCAAATTTTATGATCTCGACATCCAATGATCAGATTTTGATGATACACATACCATTAAATTTGTCTCAGTGAGAGGATTCAAATGGCGGTAAAATCATCGGAATTGGATCAATATTTACGGAGTTATTAAATTTTAAAGTTTTATATTATTTAATCATTTTTAAAACTATGTAATATAATGTAACCTTAAATATCTTGACTTTAAATTTTGATTTTTAACCTTTAGGAAAATATTTGACTCTTTAAGTTTAATTACTGTTTATATATAAATTTATATACTAAAATTTTAGATATAATTTTCAGTTGCTTTAATATTGCAGTATATGATTAATTTTTGTTTTAAAGTTTTACTAATGTTAATTTTTTATTTATAATATATTTAGTAAAAATTTAAATAAAACTTCTATTATTTACATACTATTATTGTAATTTAGCCATATATTATATTGAATTTCATATTGATTATCTATACTTTCTTCTGTTTCCTCCAAAAGTGTTTCAACATTTTCATCTTCATAATCATCATCTAAATCATTATTATCTTTTGTAATTTCAGCTATTTCATCATTATTTAATGACTTAAATAATCTTTTATTTAAACTAATAATATTTATTTTAATGCTTTTTGACAAATAATTAAAGCAATATTCACATTTTTCATTAAGAAAACTTAACATTCTTTATGATAACTATGTCCACACTCCACATATTAAAATAATATTTGATAATGAATTTGTAATATTACAATTTTCTGCATCATAATATTTCTATTCATCTGGTAGATTTGAAGTACTTCAAGCTAAAGGAAGAACTCTTATATCTACAATTTTATTATTAAAACTTGAAAGTTCAAATGTTTCATTATTATTATTTTTTGTTTTTCCAATATTATGATAAATTTCATCAAAAAGTGATAATAAAATCAACGAAACCTTTTTCTCTAAAGAAATTAGTAATTTAACTTTTGAAATCTTTGTACTTCTTGATTAACAAATACACTTTTAAACTTCTCATCATTTCTTTCAATATCAATAATTTTTACCTTTTGAATAATTTGTTTTTTGTTATTTGATTCAGCTGTTGATATCTAAAAGAACTATGAAAATTTTCAACAAAATAACCATTGAAAATTGGTAAATTATTTTTTAAAATTTCAATAATTAGATGCTTATTTATTGTCTAATAAAATACATCACTTAAAAACATAAGTGATGCTTTATTATAATTATGTTTTTGAACCTTTGAAATAAGACCCAAATTCTTACAATACCTTCTAAATATCCTTTATAACATCCACATCTAAAGAGTTTTGCATATATTTCTAAAGTAAGTGGTAAAGAATTATCTAATAAATCTATCAATATTAAATATTCTATATCCTTTATATTTTTAAAATAATTAATAATTAAATTACAGATATTTTTCCATCCATAAAAAGTAAGATTTAATATTAGATCAATAAGCCTTGGTTTTGGTTTTTGTGCTAAAATTTTATTTTCTCCAAAAAGATTATGATATATCATTTTAAAGAAGAAATGATATATTCAAAATAATGCTTCTCTACTAT
Organism: Rhizophagus clarus; assembly: GCA_015698045.1. Classification (NCBI taxonomy): domain Eukaryota; kingdom Fungi; phylum Glomeromycota; class Glomeromycetes; order Glomerales; family Glomeraceae; genus Rhizophagus; species Rhizophagus clarus. Next base: position 868,630 of record BLAL01000169.1, on the reverse strand, counting down.
TTAAAGAAACATGAAGTGATCCAATCATAGGAATTAGGCTTAATATTTGAGATGGAATTCCAGAATTATCTTTTTCATTAAGTCTTAATGTAATAGCTCTTCTTAAATTTATTTGTCCAGACCTATCACAAATTGTTGAAATCACAAAATTATTTAAATAATCTTCTTGTTCTATTTTTTCAAATATTGCAAATAAAATATTTGCATATTCAATATAATCTTTTGCATTATATAAAGAATGCAAAATAAAATTTACTAATTTGCTATTTTTCATTGATCTTAATTCTCATAATCATGAATAGTAAGAAATTCCATTTTATTTTCATATGAATCATCAGATAAATGTTGTTTTCAAATTTCAGTTTGATAATAATAACTTTTTCCTAATTTATCCATAAAATTATTAATAATATAATTTATAATTAATTCAGAATCAATACCTTTAGAATTATGAATTGAAATATTATTTGATGAATAAAAAGGTATTTTAGGTATGTTAGAATTTGAATTCAATAATATTGTTACAAAATGATTAATATCATGTGTTTTTGATAATGTTGGTTGATTTCTTCTATGGATATTATGATAATCATCAACATTAAGTACAAACATTTTTTCAATATTTTGTAAACAATAACTTTTTACAGTATTTTGGTGATTTTCTGAAATAAGGGTTTTTTGTCAATTTACTGTTTTTCTAGATACTGATAATCCTATATTTGAAAGTATATCAATAGAAGCAGGTAATGCTCCAGAAGTTTCTAAATATAATCCAATATTTGCTTTTATTCCATTTATGTATTTATTATTAATACTAGCTAAAAAGTAATATAATGAAACCAATTTTTTCTTATTATTGTTATTTGTTTTATCAGACTTAGTATTAGGATTAGTTCCTTGATATAATTCATCAAAAAAACCAATTAAATCTGCATCTCCTATTTCTAACATATTTTTAACTTCATCAGGATATAAATTGTTTTTTGTTGTAATATTCTTTGATTCTTATAAAGAATATTAGACATTTTTTTAATTTTATCACTTAAACTAATTTCATCTATAATTGTTAGTTGTGTTATTATTTCTTGATAATCTGATTCAAATTGTTTTAATTCTTCACCAGTATATAAAACATCTTTTTTGAATGAATAATTATGATTTCCTACTTTTAAAATATTATCACTATCATCTTTTTTTCTGAAAATTGGTGCATTATATTCTTCCAACATATTATAATCAGGGTCACTATCTGTCTTTTTTCTGCACAAACTACAAATTTTAGCAGTCTCATCTAAATTTAAATTGAAATTAATCTTTCTGGAACTTTTCTAAGATTAAGGTTTTTTTGTCTTTTATCTGAATTTTTTGATTGACTTTTATATTCATCATGCTTTGGATGAGAACAAGCTTCATTATTTTTAAGGTTATGAGCTTCATTAATAATAAATTTATTATAATGAGTTTGACATAATTTCATACCAACTAAAATAAATCCTTTTTGTATTATTGGAATTTTTGTATTATTAGTAATTGACTTAATTTTTCCTTTGCAATTAGTTGAATTAAAACTGCAAGTAGGTTCTGTTGATATTTTTAGAATAACTTTTTTTAAGATTTTAAGTTAAAACAAACTGAAGTGTTATTTATATTTTAGGAGTTAGAAAAATAGTGTTTTTTTATTGAATTGAATAGTAGTGTAAAATTTTTTTTTGTAAATTTAAAGACTATTTATAAAAAAATAAATAATATAATCTTTATCATCTTACTTTATTTATTATTTGATTAATGAAAAATTCTTAAAACAGCTCATAAAAGCTTGCCAAAAATTAGCCCTATAATCTAATAATAATTGCAAGTTTTTATTTGATGATAACTTTTGGGTTATCAAAAATCATTCAGGTTTATTTTAGCCATTAATTCTTGAATACCTAAATGCTAAATAGTATATTTTGAAAGTTTCAAGTTTGGCCCGAAGTTCTGTGGCTTGGCCCGAAGCTTCAAAGTCCGATTAGAAAATAATCAGCACATATATCAAATATTGAAAATTTCGGCCTAAAGCTAACTTTGGAACTACATCTTATTTTATCACAATACTTTTACATTTAATTATTTATTACTCAAATTATTAAATAAAACAACTAAATATAATTTTTAGAACATTTGTGGTTTGAGATGAGGCTTCAAATTTAACGTGATATCACATATATTATGAGCGGTAAATGATCGACATGTGATATAAGGTATGTCCTATGGCGTACCGTAGAAGTCAAAAGGTTGTTATAAAAACAACAAGTTAGTTGTTGTAAATCAACAAGTAAGTTGTTATAAATTAATAAGTTACTTGTTGATTTACAACAACTAACTTGTTGTATTGATCGACATGGCGAGATAACAAGTAACTTGTTGCTTTTTATGTCGATCACATTTTGATTTCCATTTATGGAAAATGATCCATATATATAGCGGATTACCGATTAACTGGGTTATTCAATTATATCACTTTAAGATAAAATAAAATAGAATATTTGATGCTAGAAAATGAATGGGATTTTGACATTTTTAGCTTTGTTGTTATAAAAAATGATTAAACAACTCAAAAACAATGCTTAAATTGTTTTTTATTAATCGATTTAGAAAAAAATAGTTTTTTATTAAACGAATTAGGAAAAAAACGGTTTTTATACTAAATGGCAGAAAAATAGTCAAAATAATTTTTTTTTATTATATGTCTAATAAAAAATTTTTTGTAAAAAAACAATTAACTGAATATTACCATACCAGAATTCTCGTGTTAATGGAATGTAGCTGCATATGTAGATAGTGTTTTATTCATGCTAAGAGGTACATAATGTTAAAGTAATTAATAAAAAAAAGTTATTTTTTTTTTGTTAAAATGATTAATAATAAGTTATTTTTTGTTAAGATGATTAATAAAAAAAATCGTTTTTTTTGTTAAAGGATGATTAATAAAAAAAAATCATTTTTTTTTTGTTAAAGATAATTAATAAAAAAAATCATTTTTTTTTGTTAAAGACAATTAATAAAAAAAATCATTTTTTTTGTTAAAGACAATTAATAAAAAAAATCATTTTTTTTTGTTAAAGACAATTAATAAAAAAAATCATTTTTTTTTGTTAAAGACAATTAATAAAAAAAATCATTTTTTTTTTTGTTAAAGACAATTAATAAAAAAAATCATTTTTTTTTTGTTAAAGACGATTAATAAAAAAAAATTATTATTTTTTTTGTTAAAGACGATTAATAAAAAAAAATCATTTTTTTTTTGTTAAAAACAATTAATAAAAAAAAATCATTTTTTTTTTGTTAAAAACAATTAATAAAAAAAAATCATTTTTTTTTTTTGTTAAAAACAATTAATAAAAAAAAATCTTTTTGGCGATAGTATGTTTTTGACCGACAAATTATTGGCGATCATTTTCCAAATTAATGTACTTTTTCGCTTAATTTGGAAATTGTTGTACGATCTTCAAGCATTTTTTCATGAAAGTAGAAATGCACAATGTGAACTTTAGAGTTGAAATTTATATAGCTATTTAAATTGCAATATGCAATGCAATAGCAATGCAATAGCAATGCATATGCATATGCATATGCATATGATTATTGCCATAGCTACTGTATATTTATCTATACGCTATTTTTTTCAAAAATAAAACAGACGATTATTTGCATTATGTTACATTGCATCTTTTGATATCATTAGCATAAAATTGCAAATTAAGCTCTCCTGTGCCACTTTTGTTGTTAATTATGTTTAACCATCAAGTAAACGATTTTGCTACAAAAAATTGATTTTGTCGATCATAATGCAGGTAAAAAAGCATTAGCCGAAAAAATTCAGCCGAAGGCGCAGTAAAAATGTTTTCACCAGTGTGACATTTATTGCTGGTTAATGATCAACATAAATATTTATACCAAAAAAGGATAGGTCTAGACCGGTCCACGCTGTTTATTACATGTATGGTGTGATGAATAGACTGCGCCTTCAGCTGAATTTTTCGGCTAACTACACTATAGCTGATCATTTAAAATAGTCGCTATAGTAAAAAAAACTTGGCACATATTTCAATTTGGTATCAAGCAGTTTTTTTTATAAAAAGACTATTTAAAAAAAAATTGGTTTACAGTAAAAAACAATTTTTTTTTGATCATTTTTAATAAAAAAAAACAAATGATTCTTTTTATATCATTTTTAAAGAATCGATTTCAACAACTTTTTTAAAATCATTTTTAATTAAAAAGAACAAATTTTTTTTAATCATGTTCAATTAAAAACAAACAATTTTTAATTAAACAATTAAAAAAAGCATTTTTCTTTTAATTTAAATGCTTAAAAAAAGGTTTTTTTTTAAATTAAATGCTTAAGAAAAAGCATGTTTTTATTAAACATTTAAAAAAATGTATTTCTTTAATTAAACCCTTAAAAAAGCGTTTTTTTTAGTTAAGCGCTTAAAAACTTTTTCTGATTATACGCCTAACAAGAAAGGCTTTTTTTTTTAATAAACGCCTAAAAAAAAAAGACTTCTTTTTTTAATAAACGCCTAAAAAAAAAGCTTCTTTTTTTTTAATAAACGCTTAAAAAAAGGCTTCTTTTTTTTAATAAATGCCTAAAAAAAGGCTTCTTTTTTTAATAAACGTTAATTAGACTCTTAAAAAAAACGTTTTTTTTTAGTCAAACGCATAAAAAAGAGCATTTTTTTTTAATCAAACGCATAAAAAAGAGCATTCTTTTTATAATCAAACGCATAAAAAAGAGCATTTTTTTATAATCAAACGCATAAAAAAGAGCGTTTTTTTTAATCAAACGCCTAAAAAAGAGCATTTTTTTAATCAAACGCCTAAAAAAGAGCGTTTTTTTTAATCAAACGATTAAAAAAGAGCGTTTTTTTTAATCAAACGATTAAAAAAGAGCGTTTTTTTTAATCAAACGATTAAAAAAGAGCGTTTTTTTAATCAAACGCTTAAAAAAGAGCATTTTTTTAATCAAACGCTTAAAAAAGAGCATTTTTTTAATCAAACGCTTAAAAAAGAGCATTTTTTTAATCAAACGCTTAAAAAAGAGCATTTTTTTAATCAAACGCTTAAAAAAGAGCATTTTTTTAATCAAACGCTTAAAAAAGAGCATTTTTTTAATCAAACGCTTAAAAAAGAGCTTTTTTTAATCAAACGCTTAAAAAAGAGCTTTTTTTAATCAAACGCTTAAAAAAGAGCTTTTTTTAATCAAACGCTTAAAAAAGAGCTTTTTTTAATCAAACGCTTAAAAAAGAGCTTTTTTTAATCAAACGCTTAAAAAAGAGCTTTTTTTAATCAAACGCTTAAAAAAGAGCTTTTTTTAATCAAACGCTTAAAAAAGAGCTTTTTTTAATCAAACGCTTAAAAAAGAGCTTTTTTTAATCAAACGCTTAAAAAAGAGCTTTTTTTAATCAAACGCTTAAAAAAGAGCTTTTTTTAATCAAACGCTTAAAAAAGAGCTTTTTTTAATCAAACGCTTAAAAAAGAGCTTTTTTTAATCAAACGCTTAAAAAAGAGCTTTTTTTAATCAAACGCTTAAAAAAGAGCTTTTTTTAATCAAACGCTTAAAAAAGAGCTTTTTTTAATCAAACGCTTAAAAAAGAGCTTTTTTTAATCAAACGCTTAAAAAAGAGCTTTTTTTAATCAAACGCTTAAAAAAGAGCTTTTTTTAATCAAACGCTTAAAAAAGAGCTTTTTTTAATCAAACGCTTAAAAAAGAGCTTTTTTTAATCAAACGCTTAAAAAAGAGCTTTTTTTAATCAAACGCTTAAAAAAGAGCTTTTTTTAATCAAACGCTTAAAAAAGAGCATTTTTTAATCAAACGCTTAAAAAAGAGCATTTTTTTAATCAAACGCTTAAAAAAGAGCGTTTTTTTTAATCAAACCCTAAAAAAAAGGCATTTTTTTTAATCAAACCCTAAAAAAAGGCATTTTTTGTAATTAATCACCTAAAAAAAGACATTTTGTAATTAACCGCCTAAAAAAAGCGTTTTTATAACTAAACGCTTAAAAAGGCGATTTTTTTTAATTACAAACACCTAAAAAAAACATTTTTTTAATTAAACGCTTAAGAAAATAGCGTTTCTTTTAATTAAACATTAATAAACACAAAAAAAAGTATTTTTTCAATTAAGCGCTTAAAAAAGACACTTTTTCTGATTAAACCGCCTAAAAAAAATGTTGTTTTTTAATTAAACGCTTAAAAAAAGCGTTTTTTTAATTTAACGCTTAAAAAAAGCGTTTTTTTTAATTTAACGCTTAAAAAAAGCATTTTTTTAATTTAACGCTTAAAAAAAGCATTTTTTTAATTTAACGCTTAAAAAAAGCGTTTTTTTTAATTTAACGCTTAAAAAAAGCGTTTTTTTTAATTTAACGCTTAAAAAAAGCGTTTTTTTTAATTTAACGCTTAAAAAAAGCGTTTTTTTTAATTTAACGCTTAAAAAAAGCGTTTTTTTTAATTTAACGCTTAAAAAAAGCGTTTTTTTTAATTTAACGCTTAAAAAAAGCGTTTTTTTTAATTTAACGCTTAAAAAAAGCGTTTTTTTTAATTTAACGCTTAAAAAAAGCGTTTTTTTTAATTTAACGCTTAAAAAAAGCGTTTTTTTTAATTTAACGCTTAAAAAAAGCGTTTTTTTTAATTTAACGCTTAAAAAAAGCGTTTTTTTTAATTTAACGCTTAAAAAAAGCGTTTTTTTTAATTTAACGCTTAAAAAAAGCGTTTTTTTTAATTTAACGCTTAAAAAAAGCGTTTTTTTTAATTTAACGCTTAAAAAAAGCGTTTTTTTTAACTAAACGCTTAAAAAAAGCGTTATTTTTTTAATTTAACGCTTAAAAAAGCATTGTTTTTTTAACTAAACGCTTAAAAAAAGCATATTTTTTTAACTAAACACTTAAAAAAAGCATATTTTTTTAACTAAACACTTAAAAAAAGCATATTTTTTTTAATTAAATGCTTAAAAAAGCGTTTCTTTAATTAACGCCCAAAAAAAGGCATTTTTTTGTAATTAAACGCCTAAAAAAAGGCGTTTATAATTAATTAAACGCTTTCGCTTACTTTGCAATAAATATTTAAAATATATTTATAATACAAACATTATTCTGTGCTTGGGGGGATAAAGTCCCCCCCCTGCAAACTGCATATTCTAGTTTTTTTTGTTAAAGATGATCAATAAAAAAAAATCAATTTTTTTTTTCGTTAAGATGATTAATAAAAAAAATTGTTTTTTTATTAAGATGATTAATAAAAATCTATCGTTTTTTTTATTAAGATGATTTTTTTTTGTTAAAAAGATTAATAAAAAAATCATTTTTTTTATTAAGACGAATATAAAAAATCATTTTTTTTATTAAGACGAATATAAAAAATCATTTTTTTTATTAAGACGAATATAAAAAATCATTTTTTTTATTAAGACGAATATAAAAAATCATTTTTTTTATTAAGACGAATATAAAAAATCATTTTTTTTATTAAGACGAATATAAAAAATCATTTTTTTTATTAAGACGAATATAAAAAATCATTTTTTTTGTTAAAATAATTAACGATTAATAAAAAAAATCAAACGATTTTATCAACGTTTTTTTAAGCATTTAATTTAAAAACATTAAAAAATTTTTCTTAAGAATTTAATTAAAAAATATTAAAAATGCTTTTTTAAGTGTTTAACTTAAAAAATGTTTTTTTTAGCATTTTAAAATTTTAAAAAAAATCGTTAAATAAAGTGTTTAATTAAAAAACACTAAAATATGTTTTTTTTAACACTTTTTAAGCGTTTAATAATAAAAAAAATGTTAAAACCATCTTTTAACGTTTTTTTGGTAATATAAAATTAAATTGGTAAAAAAAGCCTTGGTTTTTTTGCATTATAAAAAAAATGGTTTGGCATTTTTTCGCATAAACTTCTGAAAAAAAAATACCAAAATGCTTCATTTAGTGTTAATATTTTTTTTTTAATTTTAGGTTAAACGGGTAAATTGAATCAAACCTAATGGATCTGAATTGACCAAACAGTTTTTTTTTAGTATCTAAAGCTCACTAATTATACGCAAATTGCCCTAGTTACATTTTAAAAAAAATAATTTTTTTAATCATAACATTTACAAAAATGATGTTTTTATTCATTACATCTAAAAAATAATCTTTTTAATTGATTTTTTTATCGTCTATAACTAAAAAAATCATTTTTTTATCTATAACTAAAAAAATCATTTTTTTATCTATAACTAAAAAAATCATTTTTTTATCTATAACTAAAAAAATCATTTTTTTATCTATAACTAAAAAAATCATTTTTTTATCTATAACTAAAAAAATCATTTTTTTATCGTTTATAACTAAAAAAATCATTTTTTTATCGTTTATAACTATAAAAAATCATTTTTTTATCGTTTATAACTATAAAAAATCATTTTTTTATCGTTTATAACTATAAAAAATCATTTTTTTATCGTTTATAACTATAAAAAATCATTTTTTTATCGTTTATAACTATAAAAAATCATTTTTTTATCGTTTATAACTATAAAAAATCATTTTTTTATCGTTTATAACTATAAAAAATCATTTTTTTATCGTTTATAACTATAAAAAATCATTTTTTATCGTTTATAACTATAAAAAATCATTTTTTTATCGTTTATAACTATAAAAAATCATTTTTTTATCGTTTATAACTATAAAAAATCATTTTTTTATCGTTTATAACTATAAAAAATCATTTTTTTATCGTTTATAACTATAAAAAATCATTTTTTATCGTTTATAACTATAAAAAATCATTTTTTTATCGTTTATAACTATAAAAAATCATTTTTTTATCGTTTATAACTAATAAAAAATCATTTTTTTATCGTTTATAACTAATAAAAAATCATTTTTTTATCGTTTATAACTAATAAAAATCATTTTTTTATCGTTTATAACTAATAAAAATCATTTTTTCATCATTTATAACTAAAAAAAATTGGTTTTTATATTGTTTAAATCTAAAAAAAAAATGATTTTTTAAATTAATTTAAATTTTTTTAAATCACTTTACATAAAGAAAAAACAGATTTTAATCACTTAAAAAAAATGATTTTTTTAAAATCGTTTTTACTTTAAAAATTTTTTCAATCGTTTAATTAATAAAAAATAATGATTTTCACGATCTTTTTATTAAACATTCTAAAAAACTATTTTAATAAAAAAAAGTCTTTTTAATTATTTAACAAAAAAGTACTATCTTGTAATGTTCTTCAAATTGTTTAATTATTTAATTATTTAATAAAATTTTTTTTTATAGTTTTCTTTATGTATGCGTGTTAAATATAATAAATTTATGCAACAATGCTATTATACATTATCCTTATTATTATCTCCCTAATAGCCATTTAATGATGATACAATGAAATAATTTTTTTTTCATATTGCCATAACTATTCAATTTTCATGTTAATATTAACAAAAAAAAATAAAACAAAATAAAATATAATAAAATTAATGGAATTGCAAAAAGAAAATTTTTTTTTGTCTCATTACAATGTTAAATATTGTAATTATAATAAGAAGTTAAAGTTTCTCTTTTAGTTTTATTTTGCTTTATTCTACTCTATTATATTTTATTTTATCTTATAACGGGAGTGAAGTGATATAATCGAATAACCCAGTTAATCGGTAATCCGCTATATATATGGATCATTTTCTATAAATGGAAATCAAAATGTGATCGACATAAAAAGCAACAAGTTACTTGTTACCTCGCCATGTCGATCAATACAACAAGTTAGTTGTTGTAAATCAACAAGTAACTTATTAATTTACAACAACTTACTTGTTGATTTACAACAACTAACTTGTTGTTTTTATAACAACCTTTTGACTTCTACGGTACGCCATAATGTCCGCCCTGTTATATCTGCGGCTGTTGTTATTTGATTATTTGATTAGCCATTACGCATTATGTGATAACGTAATATGCGGTAATGATCGATGGTCGATCAACTCTGCATGTGATATAATCGCAATTGATTTACACGTGATTAGACATCAATGGGCTTACGTGTGTAACATTAAAATTATCAACAAAGCCATGATTTGGCGATTATAATATAAAAACAAAAGCAGTTTTGTGCTGGCTGTTATAATAGTGCTACCAGTACAATCCGGTTTCGTTCCGATTTTTATTGAATCCGATTGCTTATGTAAAAATTATAAATGGCTTTGGCAGATTACAGTTTCAATACAATACAATCGGCAAACGCCATTTGTGACGTTACTTCTCTAAAATAAACTTGATGATTTTCACCGCAAAATAAAAGGAATAAAAAAAAAGATTTGAATGATTAAATAACTTCTCTAATCTTTATGACTTATGATATTAATTAAATCCTTTTTTTTTAAAATATTGTTTGACTAACGAACGAAGAAAATTATTTGTGCGACTGCAAAACTTTATTTAATTTTAAAAACAAAAATTGACGATGATTTTGCCTGATAAAAATTTACTTGATATTATTTTATACTCCGCATTTTTAAAAGATAAATTTCTAATTCCCGATAGAGATATTTGGGAGAGTCCTTGGGTAGTTGGAATTGCTGGAGCATTGGCAATAGGATTAGTTGGTGCAATAGTTGCACCATTTATTGTATCAGCAATAGTTTATGCATTAGGATTTACTGCAGAAGGTGTTGCAGCAGGTTCATTTGGTGCTTGGTTTATGTCATTGTGTGGAGGTACGATCGTTCATGGAGGTATTATTGCAACCTCACAATCGATTGGAGCTGCTGGTTTAGGAGCTCTTGGTACGTCAATAAGCAGTGGTTTTGGTGCATCTATCGGAATTCTTATTGGATCATTGGGTGGTTCTGAACTTGCAAAATATATTAAAGAAATGGATCTAAATGATTCCGAAAAACAAATTCTTGGAAGTTTGGTTCAGATCGAAAATACTTATCAAAATGATATGATTATATTCACACTAATGCCAGCTTTATTATTTAATGATACAATTTTAAGATCCTTTTTTGAAACGTTCATTGCTGGTTCACCATTCACTAATTCTAAATTATTTAGATTTGATTTTAAAGGAAATGATTCATCAAAGTTAAAATCAGAACAAGATAAAGTAAATCATACTGTTTATAATTTGTTAATTAGTGACTATGAAAAATCCAGAATAGAATGTATTTTTAATAACGATCAATTGGTTGGATATAATTTAAATCTTGATAACTATAAATCATCAAATAATGTAGTAAATGTATTGGCAGATATTTGGAAACTTTTAAATGGTAATCTTGTCATTAATGATATTGATAAGATTCGAGATCAAGTTTTCGATAATATTGATAAGATTCACGTTCAATTTAACGATAGTATTAATAAAATTCGTGATCAATTTCGTGTTGATATTGATAAAATTCACGATCAATTTCACGATAATATTGATAAAATTCGAGATTATTTTAATAGCAAATTCAATTTATAAGTATTATAAGTATTGAAAATACGTACAATATAAATATTATTATGATAACCATTGTAATTGGATAAGACATTTTATAATAGTAATAGAAATTTTACATAGTTTGTTATCATGTTATTGTTGTTAAATGTATAAATAAAAATGCTAACCTAAGAAATCAATTGTTTATAAAGACAAAGCTTTGATTTTAACCTTCATCGCCGTGTGATTTTGACGTTGAATATGATTTATTAGTAATGCCCGTTTGAATACAATAATTGCGTACTTTTACATAATCCAGTAATCGTATTTTGAAAGAGCGGAAATGTATGCGTTCGATAAATAGCTCTTGTGACAGTGCCTGATTTTCTGATTGATCACTAAACACAAGTATTCTCTAATTTCCTTAACTACAAACGGGTTATTAAAGTCTAAAATGGAAAGGATAAGATGGAATTTTGTTTCAATTTAAAAATTTGATCGAGTCCGAAATCGAATATATACACTCCCCGACCAAAAGTCTCCGACCACTTTAAAACCGGAAAAAAATACACCAACTTCAACATTTAATTTCTTAATGATTTATAAATAAACATTGTAAAAAATTTATATAGTTTTATTCAGAAAAACGTGAATTTTATTAATATCTAGTTGGATTTCCGTGGCTATCTAATACAGCTTGAACCCTCCTTGGCAAACTTTCAACTAAATTTGTTAAAATTTCGGGTTCGATTTTATTCCATTCCTCCTCCAAGATTACCATTAATTCCTCAATATTTTTTGGATGAGGTTTGTGTTCCCAGACTCTCCTTTCCAAAACATCCCACAAATGTTCAATTGGGTTAAGGTCCGGGCTCTGTGCAGGCCATGGAAAGTCTATTATCGAATTATCCTCTTTCCATTGTTTAACCGTTCTTGCTCTATGCACTGGGGCATTGTCATCTTGAAAAATATATTGTGAATTGTTTTCTAAACTATTATAGAAGGGTAAAAAAGTGTTTTCTAATATTCCCATATATACAGAAGCATTAATACTACCAGAAACTTGGATTAAAGGACCAATTTTATCTTTCGCAAAACACCCCCATACCATAACACCTTGGTTTCCGGATTTTACAGTTGGAATCAAGCAATCCACATCATATTTTTCATGTGGTTTACGCCAAACCCAGTGGTGTGCATCATTTTGGAATATCATAAAGTGGGATTCATCACTCCAAATGATAAAATTCCACTCATCATCCCAATCTCTTCTTTCACGGCACCATTCTAGTCTTTTTTTACGATTTGCTTCAGAAACAAATGGTTTTCTCTTTCCAGCTCGTCCAAAAAAACCCTCAGAGTGTAAAGTACGTTTTATAGTATTAGAGGATACTGAAATTGATAAAGATTCACTAAATTTTTTTGTCATTTCCTCTAGTGATTGTTGCCGGTCTTCCTTAAGTGTTCTTACAAGTTGTCTAACGTTTCTTTCTGTGAGTTTTAGTGGCCTTCCCGAACGTGAAGAAGCTGTAATTTGTCCTGAATTTTTGTATCTCGTTATAGTATCATGGATAGTGCTTTTAGGGTGCCCAAGAATTTCCCCAATATTTCGTTCACTATGACCTCCTTTCCAGAGACCAATAATCTCTCCTCGCTCAAACTCAGTAAGTTCACGTCTTTGGGACATTATAAAAATATATTTTTTTTTTTTATTTTCGGATAACTGAAAACAAGAGCTTCATAGGAAAAAAAAATTTTATATGTTTATATTTAATGGATTTGGCGTAAACAAACTTAATAGGTAATGATCGGCAATAAAAAAATCGGGTGGTCGGAGACTTTTGATCGGGGAGTGTACATATTTATATAAAAGTGGCAACGAAGCGCATCGAAAATAATGACAAATACTAGTAAGTATGCGAAGCGTCGTAGTGCAGTTCCTTGTATATTTCATTATTAATCCAGTGGCTGATTTAGAAACTACCAATTAAATACCGTCTATATTAAATTTTATAGATTATTTATTATTGGTTCAAGTGCTGAAAAACCTTTATTTAACCAATTTTCTAAATGAACAGAAAGAATAATAGTGGGATACTTTTAGCAAGTTTCAAAAACAAAGGTTGACGATGATTTTGCCTGATAAAAAATTATTTGCAATTGTATTATATTCTATATTTATAAAAATAAAGTTAACCTTTAATTTCGAAAAAAATTAACTCTACAAATTCTATTGGACGTCTAAAAAACCTTATCTGGTGGGTTTGAATAAGGAGATGTAGTAGTAAATTGGTTGATAATTTATTCTAATGTTTCTATACGAGTAACTACTAGTTATTAATATAATAAAGACATAAAATTGAATGAAGAATAATATTTTCTTAGTAAAATTATAAAATAAATTTCGGTTAATTTTCGTATCGGAGTCGAGATTCGGAAAAAATAAATGACGCCGAAAGTATATTTCGTATTTACCTAAACCTAAAGAGTTCCAGCCTTCAGGAAGTTTAAATTTAGTTACTCATGCTTAACGCTAATAATTTCTCCCTTTAAAACTTGACTTTTATATTCACAATAAAAAATTGGACCTAAACCATATTTAGGAAATGCATAGAAGTAACACTACTGACATCCAGATTCTGGAACACATCCGCTAAGAGGTCGCACCACTTTTGTCATAGTTGTCTTTAATCGGATATCAACCGTATCAGAGATTCCGCAGGAGCAAAAGAGATAAAAATGTATCAATGTGATTGTGCAACTTACGCTAAGAATTAAACTACAAATGGTATTGGAAAAACAATAAGATGATTAATCATATTATTCACCCATTTCAAATTTCCATATGATTGACAATAATAAACTTAAAAAAATTAGGTAAATATATATTCGCATGCTGGAATCAATCCTAATACTGTAATAAAACATGACGATGCGATTAAAAATTGTTTGAAATCGTTTTATATTCTGCATTTGTAAACGATGAACTTCTAACTTCTATTAGAGATATTTGGAGGAATCATTGGGTAACTGGAAGTCTGGAACTTCTGGAGCAATAACAATAGGATTAAAGCGCGCAATAGTTGCACCAATAATCGTATCAGCAATAATTTATGTGTTGGGATTTGGTACAGGAGATATTGCAGCAGGTTCATTTGCATCTTGGTACATGTCATTACATAAAAGTATAATAGTACGTGGAAGTCTTCTTTCAATTTTACAATCACTTGGAGCTTCTGGTTTAGGAACTCTTGGTATTTCAATAAGCAGTAGTTTTGGAGCAGCTATCGGAATTCTTATTAGAGTAATTGGTGGTTCTAAGCTTAATTAAATGTAACTGAAAAACAAATGCTTGAAAGTTTTGTTCAAATTGGAGAAAATATTTATAACAATAAAAATATTATTATATTCACCCTCATACCAGCTTTATTATATAATGATAAAATTTTAAAATGTTTTTTTGAAACATTTGTAACTAGTTCACCATTTGCCAAATTTGATGATAATTTATAAAGTTAAAATCAGAAGAAGAAAGAGTGAATTATAATGTTTATAATTTGCTAATTGATGATTATGAAAAATCCAGAATAGAATATATTTTTCAGCATAATCACTTCTTAACTGGTTAACTGGATATATAAGTTAAATCTTGGTGGTTATAAACATCTAATCTTGTGATATATACTTTGGAATGTTATAAATGTTGTTATTGGATACAGATTTCACAAAATTCCGTATTCAAATTAAGGATCAAATTAACAAAATTGATATTAATAAATTTCGGGATCAAGTTAATGATCAAGTTAACAAAATTGATATCAATAAATTTAGTAATCAGATTAGTGATCAAGCAAGTTAGTTAGTTTTCAGATTTATTTCATGATAAGTTAAGTCTAAATAAACATATTGGCTAGAATTATATAATTAATGAAGAAATTTATTAAGAATAAATTGCATTTCCTGACATTTGTATTTTTTCTTTAGAAATGGCATAAATTTTTTGTGGGATTTGCTCCTCTTGGAAATATTCGTGATTGTTTCACGATAATGTACTACTACACGTATTTATGAAAGACTTGTCTATATATGAAAAATAAAATATGAAATAAAAATAAAAATCATTGTTTGGCATGATCGGAATAACATGATTGCGCAAAGATAACTTGGAAACAAATGAGGTTTCACACAGTTTTAAATAAGTTTTAATTGCCAATCCGCATATAATCGATAGAAATTTTGTTGCCGATCAAAGCCTTTTTTCCCCTATAGGTAAGTTCATCAATTTGTAACCAAAAATTTTTTCCTATAAGTTCTTTAAGACTAAAATCTTTTTTGTCAAATGCGGAAAATATTTTTTATAAAATTCAAAATTTTACAAATCCACCTAGAAGTGTAAAAAAATCGGAAAACATATGAAATCTTTTTTTCCCCTTAATTCTTCGCATAGACAAGTCCGTCAATCTTCACTCAATTAACTTAAAAATTTTATAGAAAGTACTACAAGACTAAATCTTTTTTATCGAAATATTTAATGTAATTCTTATAAAATTTAAAATCCTACAAATCCGTCTAAAAATACAAAAAATCTGCAAAACATATGAAATCCTTTTTACTCCCATAGATAAGTCTATCAATTTTTAACAAATCACTTAAAATTTTTTCTAAAGAAACTGTGGGATTAGACATTTTTGATACAATTATTAGATATCAATATTATAAAGCTTGAAATTTTGAGCGAAATACTTAAACATTGCCAATTAGCTGAATTTTGGCCATATTTCCTTATAAATTCACGCCACTTTTTTTTTGTCTTATAAAAATGTCAGCTAGACGTCTAAAATTTTTTACATATATACTTTTAGATATCTGCTACCATATTTTTTAAAAAAAATTAATTAAAAAAATGTAGAAATTTTTTTATTTATGTTCTAATAACGTCAAAAATAGCAAAAACTATGCAAATTTTCCTTTTTTTCCGATTTTTTTGGAATTTTTCAATTTTTTCGATTTTTAAAGTTAAATAACTTCATAAAAATCAATTTTGATACTTTAAAATATATTTCGCCGCCCCTAAATTATATATTCTGAATATAAATGTAGTATTTATTTTTCAATTGTTAAGTAAAATCAGGATTTCAATTAGTCTATCGTTCATATGCGGATTAGCAATTAAATAACATTTAAAGAGCGCTAAGCTTATTTTAAAATAGTTCATACAATCCTTAATTTTTGACTTGACTCTTCTTCAAGAGAAATTCGTTATAATTTACCGGAATAACTTTTTTTTTACCTTATTCGAAGCTTAACAATTTTCCAACTGTCTCTCTTGTGACGTGCCCTATAAATTCGCTATAATAATTATGGACCTCACTTTTTTTTTTGTTTTTGACTAATAATCTGTTGCGTTTTATAATAATAATTTTTTTTTTTTTATAAAACATCATAAAAACTCTTACTTATGACCGATCTCACCCAAATTTTTAAATTTTCGCGCGACCATAAAATTACATAAAGTTACGAAAAATTCGATCAAAAAATTAAACATATGTTTAGAAATTCACTTTGGTACCTAATAAGTCATAGTAAAGTATACTGTATTGTTTCAAGAAGACGAACCGTTTGGAAACGTATAGCCACCTTCAATGTTTTTCATTTATTTAGTCGCCCGTCGTTATATTCTTTATCCCTCTATTTATTTTGATCAAATAACATTTCGGTCAAGTGATTTTCTGTAATAAAGATTCTAAAAATGAACTTCGGTGAAGTAGACTTCGGTGCAACTATAAATTTCAATTGAATATTAATTTTTTTTTTTTTTTTGCTAACCATGTACTATATCGCTGTACGCCAACCTCAACAATAATAGCCTATCTTCTTTATTAAAACAAAATGCTGATTTTTATTTTTTTTTTATTTTAATTATTACTAGCGGTAGCTTGTTGCTTCGCACCGGAATTTATGAATATGTTTATACTATATGTATCAAAAAGAAAATTTTGATTCATGTTTAGAAATAAAAAAAAAATCCACTACCTCTATCTATTGATTTTATTTGTCAAAAAAAAAAAAACTTCATTATAAAACAAGTCAATATCAATTATTTACTATACTTATTAGTATAAGTCAAATGTTAGTTACCAAAATTAGCAAAAAAAAAAAGAATTTTATTAAGTGATCTATTGTTATAATTATTAAAGTCAGTGTTCCCATTTCTTATACGTTATTCATGTTATTCATGAGTAAAAAAATAAGAAGTAAATCATCATCACAGATCTTATGATATTTAATAAACTGATGCAAATGGAATGATGAATTAATATTGTATTTAGGTAACAAAATCAAAATTAGCACCAACAAGATGAGCTTAAATATGAAGTTCCTTGAATTATTTACCTATCAAAGCTGAAAACTCATTACGATACAAGTGTGGGATTTTTGATAACTTAACATTAAAAAAAGGCAAATTCAAAAATTTTGATAGTAATCTTATAGCTGACAAAAAAAAAATCGTGAAGAACCAAAAATTTCTCTATTTCCGTCTATTTGAAGTTTTGTTGGGGAGTTTTATTGAATTAAAATATGAGTTTATCAAAATGTGATTTTATTCAACAAAGTTTTTACTGTTATAGATGGTAGCATTACAATGAATAAATATTTCAGCGAATTTCACAATAAATATTGTTGAAAATTTATTGTTAATGTGATAAAATAAATTACTTTATATTCATAATTAATTCAAATATCTTCGAATAATTTCTTTTTTTTTTTTTTTTTACCAGAACCATATCTTCTATTTCTATATTAAAAATATAACTACTTTTATCACAGAAAGTGTTTATGACGCTCTCACACGCACCGTTCCTTATAAATTAAAAAATAGTTTGCATTGCGGTTCATATTCAAACGTGTAATTCTACTATTCTGGTTGTGGCGGCGATAATCATTAAAATGTATAAATTTTTTCACTTGTAGAATTATTACCTTTTAAGGCTTCATATAATGCTGAAGCACAATATAAAATTAGTAATTGCATTGAAATTGACAAAAATTTTTTTATTTATTTATGTGCAGTGAATAAAATAAATGTCTTACTTCTGACATAGTTAATAGAATTTTCTGTATGATACTCTCCGCTGTGATGGCCAAGAAAAACTATTCCTTTTTTGTCCTAATTGATATACAAATTAAGTTTTAAGCCAATTTTTTTTTACGAGGATTCTTTTTTGTAAATTTGACTCAAACTTCTAACATAATATAACAATCTGAATTTATTGCATTAAATATTTCTAATGATGATTCTAATTCAGTCAGTAAAATTTAATCATGAAAATTGTTATAATTCACCTCAAAAACTTTGGTGTAAAGAGTGTGTTCCTCGTTGCATAGTTGAAGGATGGACTAGTGAAAATGATGATATTGATCATTTTATCAAGGACATGATTTATAATGCAGAAGTTTATAGTTATCCTGTGTTTCTTGATGGTTCCATTTGATAGATTTGAAGTTATAACAAGGTGGATTTGCAAAAGTGTATTCTGTAACTTGGATTGATAGCGTAACAAATATATTAGAAAAGATGATGGAAGTTGGATAAAGGAGGAATCATATTCTATAAAAGTTGCTTTGAAAAGACTAAATGGATCATAGAATACAGTATATCAGCTGATTTTTTAAATGAGACATATTTTCCATATAGGTTTTATTTTTAATTAATTTATTAAAGTATTAAATTAATTTTATTTACTAATTTTTATGTGAATAATAGTTTAAAACACATTGAAAATTAAATTGTTTACAACGTGATTCTTTATAATTTTATGGAATCACCAAAGATCCACAAACTAAAGAATTTATGACGATAATGCAATTTGCAAATGGTGGAAATCTGAGAAACTTTCTTTCAAGTAATTTTAAAAAATTTTTTGGGAAAGAAAACTTGAATATTTACGTTGTTCAGCATTGGACCTTAAAAGTTTACATTCATAAGGATATTTTCATAAATATTTTTATAGTGGAAATATATTAGGAAAATATATTTCAGACTGTGGATTATCTGGACCATCAGATAGACAAAACTCAGATAATAAAATATATGAAGTGTTGCCATATATTGCACCAGAAGTTTTAAAAGGAGAATCATATACTGTACAATATCTTCTGACATCTATAGTTTTGGTGTAGTTATGGCTGAAATATCATCTGGGAAACCTCCTTTTTATAATAGAAACATGTTACTAGTTTGGCATTAGAAAAATGTAATGTACTCAGACCAGAATTTGGGAAGGGAACTCCCGAAATTTATAAGAAATTAGCTCATAGATGTATGAATGCTTTTCCAAATCAAAGACCAACAACCAGTGAATCATATGAAATATTACATTGTTGGGAGTATAATAATGATAATGAAAAATATGGTTATAAAGAAAAAGAAGTTAAAGCTGTATTTAAAAAAAGCTGATAAAGAAATACCAAATATTTCGACCTCATATGAAAAAATTCTGATGCTATTTATACTAGTAGAGCATTTACATTAAAAATTTACCAAAACTCATTAATTCAACTTTGATTGCTACTTCATATCTTAATGAAGATGATAATGAAGGCATTATATTTATGCAGTACTTTTATAATTTATAATTTTTTTGGATAATTTAACAATCACTAATTTTATTAATTTAATAGATTGCCAAGATTCTCAATTAATTGATTAGATATTTCTGGTTCATTAAAGTTAAAGGGTGAAGATTATTATTTATATTTATTTTTCATAACGTTAAATAATTAATAATCTCCTTATAATAGGTCATGAATTAATTGAGTCGATCATGTCAAGTGACTCGATTAATGATTTTACGTATCGGGTACTCGAATCAATCAATGTAATCGAATAAATTTGCAACACGTAAGATCGATAGTATAATACTTGAATAAATAAATAAGATCGATTACATATAAACCACGTTATAATGATTAAATTAGTTAAATAAATGAGAATAATAAATATTGTAATGCTTCTGATAGTATATTTAATGTATTCAGTTGTGCAATTTAGTAAGTACGAAACTATGTAAAATTAATGATTTAAAGATTTATCATAGTATAAATATAATATCAATAAAAGTACTTGCGAAAATTCTTTATTTTTTATTACTTTGAGTTTGCAGAATAATATTTAATCGATTAATTGTTTAATAATTATTCGATTTATTAGATCGATTATACTTAATCGAATTGTAATCGATTACCACTTTTAGTCGATCTTGCAAAATTCTTAACTAATTAATCGAACAATAATTTTTGGTGACAAATCAATCCCCTAGATTATATCTTTGAAATTAAATTTAGATATTCAGATAAAATAATATTTTATTACAAACTTATTAGGAATGGAATGAAATAGGTTTCATTTTAATTTTATCAAATATTCTTTGAATTTTGATTAATTTTATGAAACAGTTCATCAATGCAACTAAGAGCAAAGTACATGGTTCTCCTCGCATAATAATAATTTCACGATCAAAAAATTATGAATTATATATTCTTCTTTGTACCATGACTCATTTATTCAAGAACTCACTTTTAAATAAGAAGAGTTAATGGAATAATTGAACTAAAGATATGACTGCAAATGGACATTATTAATCGGCAACAAACTCGCAACCGCAAATGTATCGCAATTACTAAGTTTTAATAATATAAGATTGCTACCACAATTATTTGAAAATAATTATGGTTTACATCTATAAACTGAGCATCTTTCGCTTACATTTTGCCTTTACAAACTGGAATGAAATTGAAGACTTGTTTTTTTAAATATAAAGTGTGAATTTTATAAATTGGTTCTAATCCTATACTATTTAAAGTCTATATGATTAATTTTTTTTTATTATTTAATTAAAATATTGATTTCGTTTATACTTCTTTATAAATAAACATTATAAATTTTTTTTAATATTTAGGTTTATACTTTGTTATTTGGTGAAATAATATGGTTTTATAATGACATTCAGTTATTCTCTTTATTACGGAAATCTCAATTTTTTTTATGAATCACATAAAAATCACAAAAAGCTGACTAATATTCGAAAGTATTGATAGATAGATTCAGTTACCAAATGCTATATTTATATTACAAGGTTAGGATGATTTAGATTTTTGACAAAATTTTTTTTAAAAAAAAAAGCAAATATAAAAATTTGATAAACTTGCAACCGCTGGAGAGTTCTTGTTGAAAAATAAAACCTGGGCTTATTAAATGTCATTTATTCAACAAATTTCTTTCTGCTGTAAATTGTAATATTACGAGTAAAATATTTCGGCAAATTTTTCATTATTTCCGAATAATTTCTCTTTTTTTATCATACAAAAAGACCGTATTTTATGACTTTTTCACGGAATGAGAATGTATGACGCACTCATATTATTCATGCATACACTATGAATTAACTAAAGTGTAATTGGTAATTAGAAAATTTAAATTTTTCAACTGTGAAATTATTGCTAATTTATTAAGGATTCATGAAATGCTAATGTATAATATTAAATTAGTAATAATTATATAGAAATTGACAAATAATGTTTGAATTGTTATTATTTATTTATTTACAATGAGTAAAATAAATTTTTTACTTCTGACATATAATAAGTTTCGCACTAAGCCAAGTAAGTTTTTATTATTGATATTATTAATAAAATTTTCTGTACGACAATCTCTGCTTTGTATTACTAGTGTGATGGCCAAGAAAAACTATTCCTTTTTTGTCCTAATTGAATATCCAAATTAAGTTTTACGCCAATTTTTTTTTTTAATGACCGTAGGATTCTTTTTACAAATTTGACTCAACCTTTTAACATAAAATAACATATAAAAATGAGTCTTAATAAAGTAGTATCTGAATTTAATGAATTAAATATTTCTAATTCAGTAAAAATCAAGCATGAAAATTGTTATGACCCAGATAATGATAAATTTTGGTGTAAAGAATGTGTTCCTCGTTGCGTAGTTGAAGGATGGACCAGTGGAAATGATGATATTGATAATTTTATCAAGGAGTCAATTTATAATGCAAAAAATAGGAATGGTTATCCTTTTCTTCTTGAATGGGTTCCATTTGATAGATTTGAAGATATAAAACAAATAGGAGAAGGTGGATTTGCAAAAGTGTATTCTGCAACTTGGATTGATGGCGCAGCAAAATACACTAAACAAGATGATGGAAGTTGGATAAAAGAGAAACCATATTCTATAGAAGTTGCTTTGAAAAGACTAAATGGATCACAAAATATGTCAGCTGATTTTTAAATGAGGTATAGTTTCCGTATATATTTTTGTTTATAATTAATTTATAAAAACATTAAAATTAATTTTATTTATTAATTTTTACGTGAATAATAGGTTAAAACACATTGGAAATTAAATTGCTTACAAATTAATTCTTTGAAATTTTATGGAATTACTAAAGATCCAAAAACTAAAGAATTTGTGATTATAATGGAATTTATAAATAATGGAAATTTAAGAAATATTCTTTCAAGTAATTTTAACGAAATTTTTTGGAAAAGTAAACTTTACTATTTACATTGTTCAGCAATTGACCTTAAAAATTTACATTCATTAAAATATTTTCACCGAGATTTTCATAGTGGAAATATATTAGGAAATTATATTTCAGACTTTGGATTATCTGGACCATCAGATAAACAAAAATCAGATAATAAAATAGTTGGAGTGTTGCCATATATTGCACCAGAAGTTTTAAATGGAGAGTCATATACATTATTTTCTGATATTTATAGTTTTGGTGTAGTTATGACTGAAGTATCATCTGGAAAACCTCCTTTTCATAATAGAAAACATGATACTAGTTTAGCATTAGATATATGTAATGGACTCAGACCAGAATTTGGAAAAGGAACCCCTGAAATTTATAAGAAATTAGCTCATAGATGTATGAATGCTAATCCAAATCAAAGACCAACGGCCAATGAATTAGAAGGAATATTATATTGTTGGGTGCATAATTATGGTAATGAAAAATATGGTTATAAAGGAGAAGAAGTTATAGCTGCATTTAATGAAGCTAATAAAGAAATACCAAATATTTCAACCTCATATGAAAAAAATTCCGATGCTATTTATACTAGTAGGGCATTTACATTTAATAATTTATCAAAACCCATTAATTCATCTTTTATTACTTCTCTTTATCTCAGTGAAGAAAATAGCGAAGGTATTATGTTTACACATTTATAAGTTTTATTAAATACAATAATTAAGATAATTACAAATTTTATCAATTCAATAGATTGTCAAGATTCTCAATTAATTGACTTAGAGGTTCCTAACACGTCAAAATTAGAGAGTAAGTATAACTACTAAGTACTGTATTTATAATATTTATTTTAATGGTGTAGCATAAACATAAACTAATGCTTTTAATTTTATTTTTATAGACGATGATAGTGATAACTAAATAAATCACGTCAAAATTTAGTAAGTATTTATTTATGATAAATTAAAGAATTTTCTTTTACTAGAATCATTCTATAAATATATCCAATTTATTTAGTTATATTGCACTAAAGATATTGTAAAAGGAGGAATTCCACTTGTAATAAATTCTAAAAGAATTTTTACGAGATTTCTATAATAATTTGGCTAGAATTAAAGAATTAAAAATATTATTAGCTTTCAATTATCGATCAATTGAATAATATTTATTTATTTATTTATTCTTTTTATTTGAATTTCTGACATTTAATAGTTATTAGGAATTATTACGTAATATTTTCTTTTTTTTTTGATCTAAATTTAAAATACGTTCTATCAAAATTTAGAGAAATAATTTACTGATTTATGAAATATAACGATAGAAGGTGCAAAGGTATTAAAGTGCGAGAATTTATTGATACTAGTAACTAAAGTAAAAAATAAAATTATAAAATATATTAAAATGATTACACGTGTGTATTGTAAACAATATAAATAATAGAATTAGACCGAATTAGGTAATTCACCATATTGATTAAGGTGAAATAACATAAAGATTGTTATTGATGATGACATGCACATTTATCTCGTTTGATTGAAATCTGAAAAGGTTCATAATTTGTAATACTATTTATCAATCCGTTATTATTCTTAATTTCGAGAAGTGTATTACATATGATCGCTTTATTTTAAATTATCATATATTTTTTTAAAGACTCTTTCAGCAGTAATTGGTTACCACATATTTTGAAATGTATTTTAAATAAATTAGTAGATTAAAACTTTTTATAATAGTGGATAAATCTATTATTTTAGAAAAATTTGCACTAGATTTAAATGTTTCGTTCTGCAAAGTATCATGAAAATCATGAATAGAATATTTTACAAATATTAGGTTATTTTAAAGGGTGTAATCACGTTATTATTGTGTTCTAGAAAATACCCTCTTAGTCATCAACTTTCTTAGCCAGGTGTTATTTTGGACAAAATAATGGAAATTTTAAAAATTGTAAGGATAAGTAACATTTACTTCCAATTCCAATTTTAGTTAAACTTTTTATGGAGTTAACAATTACAAAGCTGGAGACATTTACTGTATAGTATATAGTGACTCTGAAAAGAAAAACAAAGACGTTTCATACACATAATATTTCGAGTGAATATTCAATGAAAAATATTAATATTTCATGCTACTATACTCTAAACCTCGTATTATATATTTATAAAGAAATTTTCTTTAATGATAAATTTTATTATCGAAAAGTTCATGAAAAATTACATTAGATAGTCTTTTTGAATATTCCAAAAGTGTGTTGAAAAAAAAATTTCCTAGGTGAAATGAATTTTCATTGTAAGTAAAATGTGTAAGTAAGTTATTTACCGTAAAAAAAAATACCATGATCAAAAGTCACGTTATTAATAGTTCACGTGTCGTATAGTATCACGAGTGAAACGGAAAATAAAATATATTCATTTGTGATTTTTGAGAAAATAAAAGTGTATTTATAAAATATCTTTTTTTTTAAAAAAATTTTTGTAGTGTATAATTAACAGATATAAGTCAAACATTAAAATATGAGAATAATAATAAAGATATTTCAAATTATATCGTAAATTAACAGAGTACGACAAACTTACCCACTTTATAAATTGCCATTGCTAATACAGGCATATTCAAAAGTTGTGTAATTAATTCTAATGAATTCGTAATAAGATCCTGACGTAGTATAATAAATTGAGGCAATTAACTCATTCCTAAGCGTTTTTGATTAATGCATGTGCTCCTTCAGCACATTAATCATCACAGCCAATTTATCACATGTATTCTATAATATTTATTTATATTATGCATTGGCGTGACAATTAGGTCGTCTTAATCAAAACCGATATATTTTGCCATTTCGTCGTAATTTTTGACAATATTAACGTCATTTAAATTTTGTGTTCACACTCAGTGCATTATATTTTAATATTCAAAGTACTAAATTTGAATTTAAAGAAAATTTCATAAGTAGTCTTTGCAAACTATGTATACACGCTCAATTACGTTTTGGTATTATCATTTCATTACTCAAAGTTTAAATTATTAAGGAATTTTTTTTTTTTTAAAAAAAAAAAAAAGAAAATAGTTAACGACTAAACTAAAGAATTATGTACTGTATGTATCCGAAAAAAAGGTCAAATGATCAGGTCATTTTGGTTAAGTTGTGTAGATCATACTTTAAACATCTTAAAGTTTATGAAATTTTTCTCACCTATTATTTACACGATTTTTTTACCAGTTCACACTTGAAAAAAAAAAAAAATAATAGAATATGAATAATGTTATATTTAATTTATTACATATGTACTGGATAGAATCTTTTTACGTTAATTGTAATTGCGATAACCAAAAAGTCTTGATAATTAATAGAATCTTCTTAATCGAAAAGACGAATATTTTATAAATTTCATAAATGAAAAAAATGTTAGTCAAGAAACTTTTATTTGTTTAATTATTTATTTTTTTATATCTTGACGTTAAATATAATAAAATTTTCTTGTAGGTTACTAAGAGCATAAAAAACTTAGCTCAGAAAAACGAATATGATAACGTGGTTCTCAGTTGGATGTGTCAATGTTCAAACACTTTAAAGGAAATATCTTGTTCTCCGGAAACATTTAGGGAGTATCTTGAAAAAAATTCGACCCATTTCTTGGTGCGGTGTTGGACTTGTAATAAAGTGTGTCGAATCTTTAATGTACGATAAATATACTACATATTGTTTTGATAAGGTTATCAATCACAATTTCGTTAGCTATTTTTATTATTTAATAGATTTCCTTAGGGACTTTATCTTACGAGCCACAATCAGAATATTTTACAAATTTTATGAATGAAAATGTTGGTTAAATTAAGAATTTTTCTTTTATAATGTGGAAAAAAAAAAAAAAAATTTTAATACTTGTTCTTTTTGTTCTTTGCAGTTTTATAAAATCAGCTGTTACCTAAGCCCACTAATTACCCGGCGGAAACACGACGTTTGTGCCATTTGGTCATGCCAATCATGTGAATTTTCGAATGAGCAAGAAAAAATATTTAAACTAGGGTATGATTGTTATTATGTTCTAAACAAATCAAAGGACTTTTTCTGGGAGAAGTGCTCGAAATGTCATAATAAATGTCAGATTTCGAGTTTACATCTGTTGACGCGAAGATCAAACAGATTATTATACAAATTTGATGGATTGTGTTCGGTTTGTAGTATATTATTTTTGTACTTTTATATTATATGTAATAAAATGTAATATAATTTCTTATATTTTCCGTTATTAGATTACCGAAATCGTCCGTCATCTGATCGATGATAATAGGTACCAAATTTATGGTTATTGGCTTTGTCGATCATGGAAATGTCGGCACGAACTACCATGTAAATCGGGTTTTAATTGTCGATATGAATGGCAATCTCTTCATAAATGGCAATGTCAACATGAACCTAAATGTAATGGTTTATGGGCAATGTTACGATGTAGAAACAGAGAGTGTAAATGCCTAAAGAAACATGATTGGAAATGTGAAAATTTATTGCTAGAATAAAGAAGTGGCAATGTGAAAACAGAGAGTGTAGATGTAAACAACAACACGATTTTAAATGTGAAAATATTTGGATAAATAAAAACAAGTGGAGATGTCAACATGATCAAAAATGCAAAACCGAACGTGAATGCCAGCGGGATTGGTTATGTTTAAATGAATGGAAGAGTGAAGAATACACTCAGGAACTACTCAAGAGTATTTAAAAAAGGAAACGATTGAACAGTACAAATTTTTCAGAAAGAGCTGCAAGGAATGCGGAGACACGTTCCTGATCACAAGTTTTCATTTGTATACGTTTCAGAAAAAAACTTTAATTGTAAGTTGAATAAATTGTTAAATATTTTGATTCTCATAATATTCTTATTTGATACCACTACTTATTCCAATAGGAAAATGAAAGTGAAGGAAGCAATAATCCAAGTTTAGATCCTACGCCTACGGTTGCCTATTCTTCGTTAGAATCAACATTTCCACCAGCAGAAAACTCAGTAGAAGTTTTATCTCAAATTCCGACCGTCGAAATCATTTGTCATCTAGTATGGAACAATCATTACAGAGTGTTTGGAGAGTGGATATGCATAAATTGCCATAAAATTTGGTTAAGTTCTTATACTTGGATAAAACTCCGTAAGTTTATAGATAAAATTCCAGCAGAGAATCTGAATCGAGCTGATTTTTACATGCAAAGTTGCAACGAATGCTTGCTACCTGGGAACAGAATATTGAAATATGAGCATTTAAAGGAAGATATGGATAGCAATCATCATAAACGAAATTTATGTAAAAAATGTTTGTATGGCGAGATTTGTCATAAAACTGGCAACTATTTCGGTTAAATAATCAAAATACATACATATATATTAGTACTTACGTATAATTTAAAGAACATTGTTATATATTATATCACTTTTCAATATATTAATAATAAAGTTTATGTTTATTTTTTATCATATTTATGCAATAATTTACCTTATTTGTTAATACTTTATTATTAAAAGAAGAAACACAAATAATCTATAATGAGTTTTCATAATAAAATAGTGAGATCGTGCAACGTTACAGATGCTCGGTTCATTCTTGATGGTGCTGCAAATCTTGATAATATGGCCAGGTTGTAAAATTTCTACTAGAAATAAATTCGAAATAACCTTTAATACTCTCCAATTAATCGTGACGGTCATCTACTTTGACTACTGAAAATTCGAACGCCATTCATTTATAAGTAATTTACTGACAAAAGTTCTAAGATCGTTATCCAAATTATCAAAAGATAAACTCTGAACTCAGTATTTTATGACATAATTATGAAAATGAACTACGAAGTTACTAAACCAAATATAAATATTACGCAAAATTATTTTTTTATAATATTATGGATAAGTTATGGAGTTTTAAGATTTATTTATTTTGTTTGTTTATTTTTTAATCAGAAAAAAATGTTTTATTATTTTACTTTTATAACATAACATGGCGCTGGCGCATGCGGACAAAGTGATCCCATTTTTCACTATCATTCTTAAATGTATAAGATCATTTGCTTCGCTTCGGGTAATAAAAAATTAATGTAGTTTATTCCAATAATTGCTAATATTCCTTTGTTTTATTAAAAATTTGGTTGTAATATTCCTTCAAAAGTTTCTTATATAAAAATATAATTTAAACTACATAATATACTGTATATAAAAAAAAAAAAAAATGTTGAAGATACAAACCAGTAATTAGTCATCACTATCATCAAAATTAAAGATAAAAAAAGTACATAAGTTTATTTTGCATAAAAATAATATATCAATAAATAATAAATTATATCTACCTTCTAATTTTGATGTGCTAAATTAATTGAGAATCTTAACAAACTATTAAAGTAAATAAAATTAGTTATTACTTTAATTATTTTATAAAACAAAATATAATACCTTCATTATCTTCTTCATTAAGATATTAAGTTGCAATTAAGATGAATTAATGGGGTTTGATAGATTTTTAAATGTAAATGCTCTACTAGTATAAATAGCATCAGAATCTTTTTCATATGAGGTTGACTTATTTGGTATCTCTTTATCAGCTACTTTAAATGCAACTTTAACTTCTTCTAATTTATAACCATATTTTTCATCACCATTATTACCACGCCAAAAATTCAATATTTCACGTAATTCACTAGCCGTTGGTCTTTGATTTGGATTAGCATTCATACACCTATGAGCTAGTTTCTTATAAATTTCAGGAGTTCCTTTTCCAAATTCTGGTCTGAGTCCATTACAAATTTCTAAAGCTAAGCTATTATCATGTTTTCTTTCATGAAAAGGTGGTTTACCAGATGATAATTCAACCATAACTATACCAAAACTATAGATATCAGAAGATAATGCATATGGCTCTCCATTTAAAACCTCTGGAGCAATATTTGGCAAGACTCCATATATTTTATTATCCGATTTTGTGGTCCAATCTGTTTCTCCGATCCTATCAAAAATCGGATCATCGAATGGTGAATCGGATGATCGGATTGACCTGATTGATCAATCTATTTTTATTCTGGTTTATTTAAAAATTTTTTTTTTAAAAAAAATTTTTTTCTTTCTCTGGAATTTGACTTAGACGGCTTAGACAGCTTGGATTTAAAAGTAAGTGCAGATTTCTCTTTTGTTTGACACTTGGGAACTTTTCTGATGTTCCTTTTACCTTTTTTCTTTAGGGACGACTTCCTGGATTTGGATTTCGGTTTGGACTATGAAAGTTAAGGTCCATTCCTGTAAAAAAGAAAACAATTTTAATAACAAGCTAAAGAAACAAACTGAAAATAAAAAAAAAAATGGAAAATGGAAAACTTACCTCAATACGTGCAATTTATAAAACAAACAAAACTGAGGTAGAAAATTTTAATGATGAAGTAAAAAAATAAAAAAACTTGTTAATAAGTCCAACGGATATCCGGATGACCAGATCATCGGATAAATCTGTCAGATATCCGATTATCCGTTGTGGTTATCCGGATAAAATAATGGATTCGGTTAACGGATAACGAATAACGGATATTATCCGGATCTAACTAAGTTACATTATAAATATTATGAAAAATTAAATAATGATGCGATACTTCGGTACACCAATATCTTTGTCAGTTTATCTAAAGTTTTCGTCTTTTCTGTGTCTCTTGACTTAACATGTGAGCCGTAACAGATAATTTCATCTTTTTGTAAAGGGATCGTCATATTACTTTATAACTTTAATTCCTTATCGTGTTGTTACGATCGAACAGTCACGTGATCGCTGATCGTGTTGCGAATGTTGCGAATGTCACGAATGTTGCGAATGTCACAAATGTTATAAATGTTACGAATATTGCAAATGTTTGATATGTTAAACATATGCAATATAACAAATATGTGAAATATATGAAATAAGTAGCATTTATGTGATATGTTAGATATGTCAAGTAAATTTATTGTAGTTGTTTTTTGTATAAATATAGGCGTCTTTAATCAATGTAAAAACAGATAATTTCGTTTTAAATAAAATAAAGCATTTATTTAATAAGTTATCTCGTTGTTAAAGTGATAGTTTATTTGTAAATTAATGCTTGCATCTGAGTGTAATTGCTAGTGTGTGCATTACCTATTCGCAACCGATTAATTTACGTTTTTTTGTTTAAGTTGATCGTGTAACCTTCGCAAATTGATCAACGGTGAAACGTTTATTAGTAATTTATTATATTTTATTTCACTTTCGCATTTACATTTAATTAATAAAAACCTTCTGCTACATATATACAACGCTTATTTTCATAAGCATAAAAGAACTGGCATTTACAGTATCTATAAAATTATAAAATTCAAAAACAAATTATTACATCAATCAGTATTGTCATCGCTTGATTATTGCATAATTTGTTTCGTCCGAATTTTTTTTTTTTTTTGCAATATATATCTATTTTATTTAATTTCGCCAACTTTGTTTCGCCTTTTACATTTTTAATCTATTTTATTATTATAAAAGTCCCAATTAAAATACTAAAACTAGATAAGAAATGCATAAAGTGTAAGATTTAAATGTAATTGTAATGCAATATATTTTCAACAAAATAATAAGTTCATTCAAGATACTCAATTGTCGGCTCATGATGATACAAGAGAAGAACTAGAATGGATACCTTATACTTTACTCCAATCAAATGGATCACACGTTATCACGTGTGAAGAATAAATATTTCATTCACAATGAATTTAAAGTAACGAATCAAATCCCATTGTGCTGTTCTAGATCGTTATTAGTTTTATAATGATGCCAGTTCGTAATACATTATTGAGTGAGACAAAATCAACGATTTACAATGAAGATGACCAAAAGTGTATAAGCCAAACTCTGATAATTGCAAACTTTAAAAAATGCATAATTTTCAAGCAATCAAAGAACAATACAATGATCAAACAATTTATTTATTTGAAACAAAAATAATTTCATTACATATTGAAAATATGAAAAATTAAGAAGCTTGTTTTACAAGTTCTTCAATAACTTCGGCAATAGGTCTAGGAGTAAAACTAAATTTATCATTATCTAACTTTCCAATCTCTCCTTCTTGCACAATCACAGCCTTGAAATTATCCAAGAATGAAGGAACAGGTTCGATGTTGTTTTGGAATCGATGTCTTACATCTTTATCTACAACTACTTCCCATTTTGAACCTTCATAAATGCATTAAATTAGTTAATATATATTCATTATTTGATTCAAAAACGATGATACATTAAATACTCACCAGTTGCTTTTTCAAATAATTCAAGGTACTCATTTAATGTCAAGTGCGCACCAGCAACATTAATATGAGCGTTACGAGCCTCTGGTAACTTAAGTGTCTCTACGGTGTATTTTCCAATATCGGACAAAGAAGTAGTAGGAAACACTTTACTACCATCGTCAAAGAATGTAACTTTCTTATTCTTAATATCAAATCCAAACCAACCAAAATATTCTTGAAATAATCCGACATATATATACGTGTATTCAAGTCCACTTTTTTCTACTTCCTGTCCTAATTTGATTTTATCATCTATGATCAAATGAGCTCCAGGTCTTCATTAAAAGAAAAAAAAATATATCGTTAACACCTTATTATAAAACATTGTAACAAAAAATAAAAAAATAAAAAAAAAACATACTTAAGCTTTCCACCAAATTCAGATGGGATGAATCTCTTCACGGAGGCATCTTTGGCAGCGGCCAACAATGGAGCTTGAGAATCATAAAAACCTGCGCCTTTAGGATCAAAATTTAGAGCACTGACGACTACGTCGGTTCCTTTAAGAGCTTTGACAAGATCATCGTGTTGAGTATAATCTGCGTACACGATTTCTGCGCCTTTGGAAACTAATAATTTAGCTTTCTCATTTTCATTTTCTGGTTTCCTTCGAAGAACCTTCACATTATAAGATCCATCATTCAAAAATGCCTCAGCGATAGCATAACCCAAAGTACCCGTACCACCAGCTATAGTTACGGTTTTGAATTGCGAGTTGCTCATGATAGGTCGAATTTAATTTGTTTGTTCCTTTTTTATTTCGATTTTATCAGGGTTGATAGTTTCTTTTTGTTCGAAATCACCTTATTTTTATACTTTTAAATTTGAATGATTACTAATTAAGCTTAGAAATTCGTAAATGTTATTGAGATACATTATATAAAATGTCTTGAATGGATACCTTTAATTTGCACATTTGTATCCTATATTAAGATAAAATTTATATTTGATATAGAATTTTCGTTCCTTATTAGTCTCAAAGTCCCCATCATCAAAGAAAAAAAATTTTAACATAATTAGAAAATAAAGCAACTTTATTAAAATTATTTAGCCATATATAGTTAGTAAAATATGATTGTCAAATGGCGCCCAGATAAATTCCGTGATTCCCGTGGATTCTCCTTGAACTGTGTTATACGAGACCATGCAGTTTTTATGGCACGCCAGAACAGACAAAATTGCGTTTTTATACTTTAAATGTTTATAAATAAATTTAGGATTTCTAAAAATAAATATTTTGGACAAATTCGGACATTTGTTTGTAGCCGCACAAATTTAAAATAAAATGTACGTTTGACATACGTTTAACATACAGTCAGTGCTTAAAATAGTACTTTAAATTCCGACAAAATCCGGAATTTTTAAAAATCCCCGGTAAAAATTTTTTGAACCGGATTATTTTCCGGAAAAATTTTAAGATAAACGGATCCTTGCCTGGCAAAACATTGCTCATCACTTAGATATTTTTCATTCCGGATTCCTCAGCCGGTAAAATATTTTATTGCGGATTCTTCAGCCGGTAAAATACTTTTATTCCGGACTCTTGGCCGGTAAAATTCAATTTCTATTTTAAGCACTGCATACAGTACGTATATAATATATGTAAATCTAAAACAACCAAAAATAAATTGACAAAATAAACGTTTAAAGTGGGAATTAAACGTTTAAGGAGTGAAAATAAACGCATTAAAGTCACTTAAACAAGCGTTTAAATAAACGCAATTTTGTCTATCCCGTCCCGGTGTGCCTTTTATCTTCCATTTCGAAACCGGTAATAATTTGTCTAATTTTTATCCTAAAGTTGGAAAATTCTGTAACAAACATATAACTTTCGAAGCATAAAATCAAAATTTCTTACGTAATTGAGGATTTATAATCCGATGTTTTATTTATCGCCCGTTTTCAAAATGATGTACGCAATATCTATCATCCAATTAAAAAAAAAACCCTTAAAAAAAAAAAATTTTTCTTTTTAAATTTTGCGAAATCCAAAGGTTTTTCGGTATTTTATGTAAAAAATGATTTAAAATGGGTAATTAAAACTGAAAACCAAAAAAACTCCAATTTCTAAGTATTTTTACTTACAGTATACAGTTATTTGGGAAATTAAACTCAGATTACTCTATTTTAGATCGTTTTTTATGCAAAAATTTTGGGAAATCTTGAAAAATTTAACTTTTTTTTGTTTTTTTGCGAAAAACCCTTGCATACATCATTTTAAAATGGCTATAAGAAAAAATGCTCATTTCTAGAATCTATTCAATTAACATCCCTTTACTATTGTCGTTGAAACTCAGTAACAGATAATAAAAGTAATTATTTTACGTTTAAAAAAAATTTTGCTAAGTGTCGAGTGCCAAATCCTCGTCGAACTTTTTGAGTCACACGACCGTAATATATTGACCATGTTTTTTTTTAATATTTAAATATAAATCTTTTTAATAAATGAATAGGCTTTATTATGATGAAGTGATTATAATTTCAGGGCTTCGAACAATGTTATAAATAGGTCCTGTTAGCTCTATGTATACTTAATTTTTGTTAATGACGCATAGATGATTCTAGCATTATCTAAAAAAAAAGAAAAAATCTACCGAACAAACTTCTTTTTATTTTATTATCCTTTTTTTGACTTACTTTTTATATTTACCAATAAAAAATAGGTTCTCCATTATTGTAATTTCTCATTAAAGTCAGCAACTAAGAGAAGTACAAGTCCATGAAGATTTATTGTGCCATTACGAGAGTTAGAACTCGCTAATACATTAGTTCTTTGAATTGCAGCAAAAAAAATTTTCTCTAATAGCTTTGAATTTGTGGAAAAATAACGCTATTTTTATACTCTTACGGAATCAGAATAAATTAAAATAAAGTTGGAACAAAAATTTTTTATTGTACCATGCAAATAAAAGACTTTCATTTATAAAAAAAAAAAAAAAAAAAGGATGCTTCTTTTTATTGCTTGTAAAAAAAATTTATAATGTCAGTTTTTTTGTTAAAAATATTATTTGTTTACATAGTGCTTGTTTTTTGATTAGCTAAGTATTGATAACCTTTTCCTAATCATTTTAAATACGGGCAGGTTTGCACTTTTTGCAAAAAAAAAAAAAAAATTAGTGCGGTGATAATTATCCGATAGTTGTGCAGATCGGGACAATGAAAGTTGTGAAGAAAAATCTATAATTTATTCAGAAAAAACAAAATCACTGATGTGGGGCCCCCCATCAGCGAATAACCTAGTTATTCTCAGATATCCATGGAATAACAAGTATGTATTCTATTTTATTAACAACACTTTCATTGATAAGAGACCTTCGTCGAAATTTACTTTATATAAACTTTCAACAAAGTAATGGATTTTTCTCTGGGATAATAAATATGTCATCAAAAAAAGTCATAAAAATTACATTAAATAAAAAAGAATCTTAATCATGTATCACGGGTAACGTCCCGATCCTTTGTATTTATTAATATTGTAACGGTTACGTGATTTTTTATTTGTGTACCAACTCGAAATTAAATTATTCCAACCCGTTGATTCACTCATTGAGAGAGCTGAATTCTAAGCTCTTAGCTGAGCATGGATAGATCACGAAAAAGTCATTGAACCATTGTTATCAAAGAGAGTTTGCGAATCCCATTTAATGAGCATTACATTATCTCTTTGATACTGCACTGGATTTTCGAAGTAATAATCCCTGAATGTCGTTTAATGATAATAATAATGATGTAAATAATAATGAGTTTGATTGTTTCTTTGATTTTTTCACAAAATGGATAAAATATTCGGAAAATTTATTTGCCGAGATGATTCAAAACTGTAGACACGAGTAATGTGCCAGGTTTGTGGCGCATTGCAAATTTCTCCGTTTGTGACGAATAGTGTACGTGATGAATAATATTTGGACCACTCGAAAAAAACGTCGCTGAGATAAATATACGCGTTCTCCGTAATCACGTGATCGATGACAGTTAAACATCACAACCAGGAAAGTCACGTGATATATATAGACCCGGAGAAATTTGGGGGGGCTGCTGTGTGAGTCATACATTTCATATGATTTACACGACGCACAGATATATGGTGACAAGATTCTAAGACTCTCATAAACTTCTACCGCGTTTTCGCAATAAAAGGTTGGGCGTACGATAAGGTCGATAAAGTAATAAGAATATTATCATAAATTCTAACAAAAGGAACATAAGAAATTATTAGATAGTACAAAAGGATTCTACGAAAAGTTGCAAATTCAGAGTATATAATTGAAGAAACGCGAAAAAGAAAACTAGAGAAATCTTTGGTTAACAGGTAAAGGGAAAACTGATGACTCTTTGTCACAGTTATGGACTCCTTGTTCTTCCCGGAAGATAAGCTGATGACTCTTGGTTATAGTGATGAACTCTTAGTTCGACGCTTGAGCGCAAGCTGTGACTCTTTTGTCTACAGTGATGAACTCATGGTTCGACGCAACTAGTTTATTTTTTTAATTTTTGCATTTTTTTTTTTTTTTTTTTTATTGGTCACAGTTATATAACCCTTGATTTATAGTGATGAACTCTTAGTTCGACGCTTGGGCGCAAGCTGAGACTTTTTAATCTACAGTGATGAACTCATGGTTTTATTCAATTAGTTTTTTTTTAAATTTCGCATTTTTTTGTTAGCACTGAATCGCATCAAAAAAGAAAATGTTACCGGATACAACACTTATTTTTATTTTGCAAATTCGTGCATGTGAAGTCTGTATTTTTTTTTTGTTTTCCTATAATTTAAAATAATATTTTGTATCTTTGAATGATATGTAATATTATATGAACCTCACATTTTTGCGAGAAATCCTAAAGTTTATACTGTACTGTATATCTGATATCATTAATATGAGAATTCACAGACAATGGAAGGAAATACAGCAGGTGTTGATAAATATTCAACCGAATAAATGTTATAGATAAATTTAAAGAAATCAATAATCATTAATTAAAATTCTCCTAAAGTGTCTTGGACTATCTCAAAAATTGAAAATACAAGTTAAAATATTTCTAATGTTTTTAGCGTGTAAAGTACTGAAAATACATACCATACTGGACAGAAATGTGTAATCATATAATTCTTAAGAGTGCTTGTATGTTCTTTCGTATTTTCATTAAATCATTTCCACGTAATATGACTAATGTTATGTCATGCCATTAGTTTTTAAAATCAACACACTACTGATTAATATCCACATTTTAAACTTAATAATGTATTTTTATTTGTTAATTCAAAATGAATGAAAATACATAATCTTTACATCAGTCCTATCATGTTGTTACATTACTTGAAAAAATGCCACTTATCTTATTATTAAAATTGTAAATAATCTTTTATAAAATTACTTGTATTAATAGCTAATCAAAATGGGTTTGAACTATAGTATTACATAATTAAATTCATCTACCTCCCTTTTTTTAAAGAAAACAAAACTTTATAATAATCATTGTAAAAATCTGATTCTAAAAAAGCCAAATATTTAATTTATTCCTTCTTCATGATATGTTCTTTTATGCAAAATAAAATATCTTACTTCACCCTTATCTTTAAATATATTCCTAATTAACAATTTATCAATAAAAGTATTTTATTCGTGAATTTATTAAAAATTTTACTAAATCATTTGGATTAAATAAAAGTATTAAACTTAGGTATTCCAATTTAGAAGGAAGATTTTGTCCTAAATTTTGTAATACTGCTGAATTTCTTTATATTTATCATTATCAATATTTAGTTCAATAGTAAGACAATTAATACTAGATAAGCATTAATATTATCAAGTATTTCTGGACTAAAATATCTAATTTTTGTATATGTTATTATTAATTCAAGTAATTGTTGTTTTGGTTCATTATACTTTCAAGTATAAGTTTAAATCCAATATTTTAAATAATCAATTGTGATGATTCAACATGTAATATTTCAACCGTAAATAAAGATTTCAACTTAAAAGGTTTAATAACCTTGATAATTTGTTGAACAAAATCAGAATTTAAGGAATAACAGTAAATGATTTCTAATACATTTAATTGATCAAATACTTCTTGTAAAATATTAATTATATTACTA
Source organism: Rhizophagus clarus (assembly GCA_015698045.1). NCBI lineage: Eukaryota > Fungi > Glomeromycota > Glomeromycetes > Glomerales > Glomeraceae > Rhizophagus > Rhizophagus clarus. The sequence goes on along the minus strand of BLAL01000169.1, from coordinate 830,199 downwards.
GAGTTAATACAATTATATATTTATATTGACTTATTATATTTAAGGTATTTGAACAATTAGAATTGTTTAAAACATACCGATTTAATCTCCTTTAGTCAATGACAGGTCGTAAGTCGCCTGTTTTCTTAGGTATTAAAAACAAATTGGAAGTGAAACATGATGTGGCAGTGTCCATTTCTTGTATCGCTGATAAAAATGAATTATATAAAGAAACACTAGATCCAAATGAAATTTTTTTGAGATGACGTTGTGAAATAATTATTTGTGAAGCTTGTGACATAAAAAATTCTCAACTAATGAAAGACCATCAAAGTTATACTTATATTTATATGTCCTCACAATTTAGTGGGAAAATAGGTATACAGTCAAACTACGATATAACGGTACGTCAGAACTCATATGAAATTTTGGAAAATATATACCGTATTCTTCCGTTTTTAAGCACCACCTTTTTAGGGGAAAATTTTTGCGAAAGTTTAGGGTGGTGCTTAAAATCGGAAGTTTTTTTTTTACACTTTTTTTGCGCTTTTAGTCATATTCGTATTAGTCATTTTTAACCCCTTTACATAATACTGTCGTTAAAAAAAAAAAAAATTTATTACGGTACTTTATTTAAAAAAAAGAAAATTTAAAAATTTTTTTTTAAAAAGAGTTTTAAAAAATAAACATTTCTTCAAATCTCTCATAAAAATTTTTTTCATTCGCACTTCAGATTTTTTACCGAAACATTTTTTTTTTATAATTATGATGATCCATTTTACCCCTTATTTTTTTTTTTCACACGCGATGCCAAAAGTTCAAAGGTCATCATATTCTGCAAGTGAGAAGCTTAAAATTTTGTTATATGCGAAAGAACGTGGACAAAGAGCAGCTGCGCGGAATTTTTCTATTGATCACTCAATGATTTCGCGTTGGGAAAAACATGAAGACAAACTCAAGTCAGCAAATGGGAAAAATCGACGCGTTGGTGCAGGAAGAAAACCACAATATCCCGAAGCTGAAGCTAGTTTAAAAACATGGGTTATAGAATTTCGAAAGGATGGTATTGCTGTAACTCCTAAAATGGTTAAAATTTATATGAAAGAAATTTTGATAAAAGAGTTTGCTCATATTTATTTGAATAGTGAAAATTTCCTTGCCTCTGATCGTTGGTTTTATGGTTTTCTTAAACGGAGTGGATTTTCATTGCGACGTAAAACAAAAATCGGCCAAAAACTCCCTGCTCAACTTAGTGAAAAACTCCTGGAGTTTCAGCGGTTTATTATTAAAAAACGAAAACAATTTGAATATGAACTTTGCGAAATTGGCAATATGGATGAAACGCCAGTTTATTTTGACATGGTTGGGAATTTAACTATTGAAAATCGTGGCGTTAAATCTGTGCAGGTTCGGACAACTGGAAATGAAAAAAACCGGTTTACATGTGTTCTTACAGTTCTTGCTGATGGTACGAAGTTACCACCAATTGTCATCTTTAAAGGTAAACAAATGCCAAAAAATTTACCTTCCGGAATTATTGTAATGATGCATCCAAAAGGATGGATGGATGAATTTGGAATGAAAACCTGGTTCAATAAGGTTTGGAAAAAAAGACCAGGAGGAAATGAAATTAATAAACGAAAATCTTTTCTTGTTATGGATAGTTTTGAAGGTCACAAAACGGATGCTATAAAAAATATTGCACGTAGTGAAAACACTGATTTAGCAATCATTCCTGGTGGTCTTACTTCTATTGTTCAACCACTTGATGTTTGTCTTAACAAACCATTTAAGGATAAACTTCGTGAAAAGTGGAACATTTGGATGAGTTCAGGTCAATTTTCTTATACTAAAGGTGGGAATTTAAAAAAACCTGGGTATGATATTATTTGTAAATGGATACTTGAAGTTTGGGCAGAAATTCCAAGAGAAATGATTGTAAAATCATTTAAAAAATGTGGTATTAGTAATGCAATGGATGGGTCAGAAGATGATTTGTTTGGACAAGATGAAAGGGAGGAAGAAATTGATGAAAATGAGAGGGAAATTGTAGATATAGATAGTGATTCAGCTGATGAATTAGAAGAATTGTAAAATGATGCATCATAAAAATAAAATTTATTTTGAATAAAATATAAAAAAAATTTTCAAATTTGGGGTGGTGCTTATTTTTGTTTTTCAAGTTTTTTTGACAAAAGTCGGGGTGGTGCTTAAATTCGGGTGGTGCTTAAAAACGGAAGAATACGGTAATTATACCGATATTTATATGCTCTCATATATGGTGGGAAAATGAAATCCCATCGTTATATCGAATTTTTAATATATATCGGTATATCGTATATCGGTATATCGAGGTTAGGCTGTATCAAGTTTTTCAGTTAGAGGTTAGACTGTATTTTATTTTGATATTTAAACACTAAGGGTTTGTAATTTAGATAATTCTTGATAATTCTTTATGTTATATGAACTTATTCATTTATTGAATAAAGATACAAATTATATCTATATAAATTTTTGGTATTAATATACAATTAATCTAAATGTTAGATAAGTAGTTTAATTTTAAAAAAAAAAATTTATAATTTCATGAATGATATTTAATTTTTTATTCTTTTTTAATAATATAAGGTTTAATTAATTGATAAAACATTTTCGCATCTTTTACATAATTTACTTTCCATTTGTGCATTATAATTCCAACATCTAGGACATTTAAATAAAGAAGCCCTTTTAACTATAATCTTACAAATTTCATCAGATAAATTAATTTCATTAACATATGTTAAATTATTATCTGAATAATTCTCAATTGTCTGTGAAGATATTTCTGCATCCGAAGTTATGAAAATGGATTTCAAGTCTAATAAATTTAATATAAAGGTTAAAAAATAAATTAAACATCATCTTAATTGACAATAATACGTATTACATTACCATGTTTTTGTAATAAATTTAACAATTCTGAAGAATTTACATATAATTTTACATTAGCTTCTAAAGAACTTTTTATAACTCTATATGAATAGAAATTACGGAAATTATTATTATTATTTTAAGAAATAAATAGAATCAAAATATTAACATTAACGCTTACTTGTCTTTTCTGGCAGCTTCCAATAACTGATTTACTTCATTCCTTAAATGTTTTAAAGTTTCCCATTCTCGTTGTAAAGGTTGATTACTCCATTTTTCATTCTATAATTAGTAAATATATAATTAATATTTTTTTTTTCTAAAAAAGAAAATTAATAAAATTAAAATAAATTACGTACCAAATCATACCATCCTAATTTAAATACACTTTCATACTCTTTATGTCTAATATTTTTATAATTATCATAAATTTCTTCTGCAAGATGCGGAGCTATTGGTGATAGTGATATAGTATATATATTTAAAATCTATCAAGAACAATTTCTAATTAGTAAATCTTATATATAATTAAAATATAACTAAAGATCAAAACTTACATGATAAAGAACGGTTAAAACATTTCTTCTGCTTTGACTTGTTATATGATCAGCGTATAATCTATCCTTCACAACGTCAAAATAAAATGCCGATAATAATACATTTGTGAGATTATTTAATGCTTGAACGACTATTTTTTATATTTATTAAATAATTATAATATAATTAATAGATTAGTTATAATTAATAATGGAATGTTACAACCAATTTAAAATACCTTTATTAAATGCGTATTCATCATAAAACGTCTTAATATTTTTTCCAAAATGATAAATTTCATGTAACATATATTTATCAATCTATAATCAAAAAATTAAATTAGTTTTTAATCATAACTTTTAAAATTATTAAATATATACATTACTAACCGAATCAAGTTCTTCGTATTCAACCAATTGACTGTATTTAAAATTACTTAAATTACCTAACATAAATCTTGCTGTATTACGATACTTTCGAATATTTTCTCCAACTTGACTCATGATATTTTTTCCTATATTAACATCATTAGCATATTCTGATGATGCGACCCATAATCTTAATACATCTACTCCATATGCTGGTTCATTCTATAAAATACATTATTAATAAATTAACTTGATTAAAAATAAATATGCATAGTCATTCCATTGTCTGTTAGCTTTTTTTTCCTACCTTTCCACCCTTAATTACAGCACTAGGACTTATAACATTTCCTAATGATTTTGACATTTTTTGACCTTGTTCATCCATAACAAATCCATGTGTGATTAACGTTGAATACGGAACCTTATCATTGACAGCGACTGAAATAAAAAAAAATATTTTGATCAGACTTAATTCAAATAAAGTAAAAATACCTTTAGAAACTTAAAATCAGTTATTTACCTGACGTCAGTAATGAAGATTGAAACCATCCACGATGCTGATCGCTTCCTTCCAAATATAAATCGGCAATAGCCTTAAAATCTTTTCTACAAAATTAAAAAATATTTTAATAAATTATTAATAAATATAAAACGAGTTTATAAGTATATTGTAAAATTATGTATATTTACTTTTTAGTTTGTTCCAAAATAAAAGCCCATGAAACTCCACTATCAAACCATACATCCATTGTATCATTACCTTTCCTATATATTTTACCTAAATATTATATAAAATTATTAACAATTATTAAAATTTAACTATATAAATTTAATTTAATTACCATTATTTTTATATTCAGGTGCAAGTAATTCTTGATCATCAAGTTTCCACCACCCATCTGATCCATGTTTTTTGAAGATTTCAATAACATGTTTTACGGAAGAATCTGTTAACAGAGGAACATCTGATTCTGATTCATAAAAAACAGGAATAGGAACTCCCCAATATCTTTGACGTGAAATACACCATTCATTCCGTGATAAAGTAAATTGTTCTAATCGATGCCGTGCTATAATTAAAAATAAAAGTGAATTCTTTTTATAATAACGTTAAAGTAATAAATATACAAACATATATAAAACATTTACCAGATTTAGGTACCATTTTAACATTCTCAAGTAATTTAATGGCTCTTTGCTTAATAGCTTCAACATTGGCGAACCATTGAGGTGTAGCTCTTAATATAATAGGCTTCTTTGTTCTCCAATCATAAGGATATTTATGCTTAAAAATTTCTTCTTTAATTAAACTATTCCTTTTTTTTAAATGTTCTATTACTGTTAACGTTCCGTCAGTCAATACCAATTTACCTTCAAATGTAGATTCACCTACTTCTGAAGTAAATATACCAAATTCATCAACTGGACAAAATGTTGGAATATTTAATTTTTTACATGCTTCATAATCCTCCATTCCATGACCCGGCGCTATATGAACTAATCCTAAAAAAAAAGGAGTTATAAAAATTTTCATAATTAAATCACGTTCATTTATTATTTCTTTAATATCTACCTGTACCAGACTCTTCGGTAACGTGAGAAGCATCAATAATATTACATTGTTTTTCATTTATTGGATGTATATAAGTTGTTCCAATAAGTTGTTGACCTATTAAAAAATTATTTTGATTTCATTAATTCAATGAAAAAATACGAAAAATAGTAAATTACTATATAATCACCTTTAAACGTAAATTTGACATCTAATTCAGTGCCAAGAATTTTTTGTAATGCATCTAGTCTTTTTGTCGCAATAATATAATTATTTTGTGCAATTGATGTATCGTTATTTGGACAAACAATTGAATATTCTATATTTGGATTTACTGCAACTGCCTAAATTAAATAAATTTTGTTGATTATGATATTTTTTAACTTAAAAAAATAATAACAGATAAAGTGTTAGATCATTTTTAAACCTGATTTGCGGGAAGGGTCCATGGAGTCGTCGTCCATATCAATATGTGCAAATTATCTAATACTACTGGCAAATCTAATTCTGAAAAAAAAAATAAAAACTAGTTATAAAATTGTAAATTTTATTAATTAAACCATATTTTTAAATACATGCTTACTTGTATTAATTACAGGAAGCTTCACATAAACGGATTTGCTCTGATGGTCATCACGATATTCTAATTCTGCTTCAGCTAATGCTGTTCTAAAGGAAAAATTATATTACAATATTCTATGAGAATAAATTCACATATTAAAATTTATATTTAACGATTACCTTGAAGAAGGAGACCAATATACGGGTTTATTTTGCCTGTAGATGTATCCTAAAAAATATAAATTTTTTAAATTAAAACAAGCCAATTTCGACAAAATAACAATGGTTTTTCCGAGTTATTACCTTTTTTCATCATATTATGAAAGACCTGCAACTGTTTAACTTCATATTCCTTATCTAAAACAATATATTATTAAGAAAATACCACTTGAAAATTCAAAAAAAGGTTATGTAAAATTTTCATACCTAAAGTTCTATAAGGATTTTCCCAATCTCCCATTATACCCCAGCTAATAAATTCTTTTCTTTGAATTTCCAATGCTTCTAAGGCACTTTTTTTTGCTACATCACGAATTTGTAATGGTGTCAATGATGATTTATCAACACCCTAAATAAATATATCATTTTGATCAAAATTAATTATTTTACATTATAATTAATGGTAAAGTAGATGATAATCTTACTTTTAATTCCGTTAACGCTTTTAATTCAATTGGCAAACCATGACAATCCCATCCTGGAATGTAACTTAAATAACATTAATATATATAAAAAATATATTATGAATATAAAAGTTTTTGTATTAATTATGAAACTTACTTCACTTTATAACCATGTAATACCTTATAACGATTTACAATGTCTTTCAATATTTTATTTAGCGCATGTCCTAAAGATATGATAATTAAATAATTAGATTTTATAAATAAATATAATAAATAAATAAATTAATAATTTGAAATAAATAAAATTACCAATGTGTAAATTCCCGTTAGCATAAGGTGGACCATCATGTAATATAAACATTTCTTTAGGATTATTTTCCATCTACAAAGATCAAGAAATAAATGAATATCTGAATAAAAAAAAACAAGTATTGAAAAAAAAAAAATTCTTAAATACCTGCCATTTATACAGATCCTTAGTGCATCGATTTTGAAACAAAGTTTCTCTATTGGCAGCATCAGCCCTTAATGGAAAATTTGTTTTTGGTAATAATAAAGTATCACTATAAAATTTATTTAAATCATTATTGTTTACTTTACTTTTTTTTGATGTTTCATTAATCATTTTTGATGAAAATTTTTTTAATAACAATATTCTTGAAAATTTTATTATAAATCTATTAGCAAAATAATTTCTTTTTTGTATTAAATTATGAAGATTCATATTTATTAGAAATATAATAAATAAGAGAAAAAAAAAAGATTTGTTGATCGGCAAAAAAAAATTGACTGAAATAAATACTTTGATGTCCAAATCTGGATATGATTTTCAAGATCTAAGATTGATTTGTTGTTCGCGTTATTTTTATTGAATTCGTTAAGAAAGTGATATATATGACGTAATTATTAGAGGAGGGAAGGATGATAATATAATACAAATATAATTTGATTGGTTAAACCTAACTAGGAGGGGGTAAGACTTAAGAGTATATAGTATGTGTGTCATTCCAGTGTTATTCCGTTAATAGCTTATGAAGTAATTCTTCGTCTGGATGAGTAAATTTAGACAAAAGCATTTACTAATCATCATCTTTAATAACTTATTTATATGTTCATTCTTATATATAAATGGATATCAAATAACTGATAAAATGAGATTTTAAAGCTCGTAGCATTTTTTTTAAAAAAAGAAAATACTGTTCCGTGGCAAAATGGAAACTTAGAAGAATATGACACAAATCACACAATATATAATATCCCATTTAGTGTTTATTTTCTACTAACAATATTATTTCTATAGCTGCATATATATCAAGAATATAGATAAGAAATTTTCTTATTCGTATTGTTTGTAAAATAATTTGTGAAATTTATTTTTATAAAAATTTTGCATTGAACTGTACTATATAAATATGATGTATAATATTTGTTTGTGATCCTTGCAAACCAGCATGAAAATCTTATATTTCTTTATAAGTTGTAATAAGTTTACTGTACTATAACTAGTCTTAAAGATCACTAATATAGGGATGAAAAGTACCTTATTGACATAATCTTCTAGGTTAAGTTTATTATGCTTATGTTCAAGTTAAAAACAAAAATTCTAATCCCAAAGATAAGTAAATGAATATATATTGATTCTCTGAACATTTTTTCCATGGAATTTCTGTTTTATGCATTGTTCTTGATTAATTATTCTATATATATTATTATAGTAAAGATCTTTAACTGAACAAATGTTTGGAACATTTACTTTCCATATTTCATATGTATCAATTACATTTTTGTTATTAATATGAGCAATCCATAAGATTATATCTTGTAGCTGTTTAATAATATAAATACAAATCCATTTTTTTTTTAGAAATTATTATATTTGTATTAATATGATTGCATTTTTTTAGATATTTATACTTCAAAGTAAAACTTCTTTGATATTATTTAAAAATATGAATATTATATATACACAGTATATTTGTTTCATAATATGATATTAATAAGTCTTTGGTTGTAACCTATAATAATTTAATAAATAAATTTACAAGAAAATGTGCTAAATTAAAGCCTAAATAAACTTTGTAACATTTATCGGTTAGATTCATAAAAACCGGTATGTCATATATTTTTGTAACGTATACAGTATATTATATAATAAGTAAATAGAATAAGGATTCTCTTTTGCAAATATATTATGAAAATATATTGGATTTCACTACAGATTTTTTGTAGTATTTACATATATAATAATAGCATTAAGTTTTAGCAATATTATTTTAGGTTGAATACTGTTATCAAATTAGATTTTTAATAAACTTTCTTCAGTGAATGTAGATATACTATTTATTGATAATTATAAATTTTTATAAATTGCTGACAAAATACAATCTATTTGAGTTATTTATTTAAGTTGTAATTAAATAGTTATTGATAACATTAAAATTATTAGTTAATTAATAATTATGACTTGCTTCCAGAATTCATCTGCCTCTGGAAATTATTTATAAGGATTTTTAAAATTATTTAAATGATATTTGTAATAAGTAAATCAAATTTTTATTGACATTGCTTTTTTGCATTCTGGTGTCATTTGAACACCAGCAGCTACGTTCAATCGCTTAAGTCATGTTGCTTTAAATTTATGAACAAATAAATATTGTGGAATAGTCATATATTCTTTGTCAAATCGTTTAATATAATTTAATTGCTCATATTAGAATCAATTATCTCATATTCTCTATATTGTTAATGGATTATTATTATCATTATGTTTCTTTATAAATTCTTTATAATCTTTATAATCTGATAATATATTTATCAATAATAAATGAATAATGTGAAATGAGCACTCTTATAAGCAACGCTTATATATATTTTTCTATTTGATTGTTTAAACAAAATAATAATCTTCCCTTTTTTAAAAGTAAAGAATTTACTTTTTCATTGTATTCTTAAATTATTATAGGTAATAATGATTCGGATTGGTACATCAATGCAGGAAATAATACCATGCAAGAATTAAGACATGATTTGTTGTCATGAAGAATAGAAATGATACTAAGATTATCCGGTCTCTTATCTGATATTCTTAGAAATAACTAAGATCACATGAAAACCTTTTGAAATTTTGCCAAATTATTTCATTCAAAAAAAAAAACAATTTGGACAAACATTGAAAAAAAATTTAAAACATACGAGAAAAATGTGATTTAGAAACAAAACTTAATAACAATCTGTGAAAATATATTTTTAATTCATGTTCAACTTTTTTGAGGTGATTGATGTAGCGTTAATAAAATATTTTTAGAAATAATAATATCTATTAGTTTCTTTTTCGTAATAATAAAGATTTTCTGTTTTCATGAGTATCTTTTGAAGTATATTCATTATTTGAGTAAGATATTATCATAATTTTCCTATAATTTTATAAATACTTAAACTCTATCAATATTGAATATTTTTTTGCAACAAATCAAATTTATGTACACGAAAAGTTTTAATTTATATTTTTTACTGCCAATATAAAAAGAATTATATTTAAATATTGTTGTACAAAATAAAAAATTCTCAGGAAATAGCTCATCTTTTCGAATGATTGTTCATTTGTTTTGTAAATTTTTCGTTGTTTGACCAAAATAGTCATTTATGTATCTTAATCAAATTCTTACACAAATGTAAATATATTGTAACAAACATGTCAATTATTTACCTTGCGCAAAGTTTTCCAATCAAAAAGAAATATAATTTAAATATATTAGGGAAATTTACATTACTAATTAATTTAACTTTATCAATAATCAGAAGCCCTTCAAATTTATTTAACGATAAATTTAAGCTAATAACTATAAATTACAATTTACATTAATTTGTAGAAGAAATTTTGCATTTTTACACAAATTCAAATTTTAAATAATTCAATATTTATATAATATAGTGTGGAAATCTTGCACTTTGGTGTGCGATATTAAACTCTTTAATGTAAAATGTAGATGAAATAAATATATTATTTAAGAAGTCAAAATGCAAAACTTGATTGTTATTGAATAAAAGTTATGATATAACCTTGATACATAACATAATGGTTGTATAATTGTTAAAATCATGTTAAAGAAGGACAAATAAATTAATTATGCACAACTAAATACACTAATATCCAAAAATTTTTAGCGTAAATAGCAAAAGTTTGTAAATTGGATAAAATGAAGTCCAACTCTAATTATGAGCAAGAACTGACTCCAGAAAATTTATTACAATCTATTGGATCAAGAGACCAATCAACTTCATTGCCACTCACTTCATAACAAGTATCTTGTTCACCATACGCAAACCTAGTATTCTTATACTCGTTTATTTGAACTTCAAACTTCCCAGGACTGTTATAATCAATCATTTTGCAAGTGCCGGTGCAATCTATGTAATCAGTGTCGTAAAGCACTTGATGTGTGTCAGGGTCATTTACAAACCCCTCACAGTAGCGACTACTAGTCAAAGTAGAAAATACTTGTATATGGTACGCTACGCATTATTAATATTTGGACAAATAGATGAAATTTTATTAGAACAGGGCAAGATAAATACTTCACTATAATTATTCAAGAGCTTTACCTTCAGTTATGTGAGTTGCTAGAAAAAAGATGATGGAGATGGCAAGGTTGAAAAAAATTTTGAAATACTTCATGGTGAACGTGGAAAACTAGTTTTTAAAAAGGAGATTTTGTTCTTTACCTCAATCACATAGGTATATATATAAGTTTTTTACATATCATCTAAGGGTTATGTGTTTGCCATTTAGTTCTTTATGTAAAAAGAACAGCGAAGTGAAAATTCATAAAAATCAGCAAATTTTATGTCTAATCATTTCAAATTTCATTCATTTTTTTCTTACTATGAAAAATGAATTTTAAAATAGTCTAGTATTTTTATTTTTTTTCTTTTTTTAGTTTTTTTTAAATGAACCTTATACACATGTATGATTGACATTACAATTATGATAAATAAAGTAATTTCTTCCATGTAAACAATGGATGATTTTGGTCTCAAAATTGACTAGTCGTCTATGCATTTTTTCAATAAATTTTCGCCCAGAAGAAAGCTGAATGCTGATCAAGGCATAAAGCATTTGCATATTCTTTAAGCATAATCATGAACATAAAGCTATTTTTATATGAGTCGAAGAAAAGGTTAAATCATATTTAGTAATAAAAAAGCTAACCAAATGTAATATGATCATCAAATTAATGATTATACAGTACGCACCTCTCCGATTCCTTGTCAGACAATTTCCCGAATGCCATTTTCCCGAATGTACCTATTCCCGAAGTCAATATCCCGAATCCCAATATCCCGAATCCCCAATATCTTGAACATATCACATATAATACATTTTATTTCACATATACTCGACCATACTGATCATTAATTAAAAATTGCAAGAATGATCTGCACAAAACCATTGATAATAAATTTTTTAATAAATCCATTATTTTGATTTTTTACCTAGTATATTAACATTGTAAAAATTACATGTATAAGTTTCTAAATGGAATATTTAATGTAAATTACATACTATAATCAAATAAAAGTTGTTCAATATTTGTCCAATTTTAATAAAGATCGATATAATGAGACTATTTTCATAATATGTCGATCATTGATATGATCTGGTTCACTTCAACTAACAATCAATTTCATCGACACAGGGTGATCTCCGGTCATAAATCATTTCAAGAAATTTTCAAGCTTTATGTATAAAATCAAATGTTTTACCATATGACTACTATGGAGAATATAACTACAATAAATGCCTTAATTTAATTAATAATTTACCGCGACTCTTTAATTTTATGTCATTTTATTTCTCTAAATGTGTGATACTAAATAGTAAAAATATAAGTGTAAGAAATATTTTTTATGATGGAGCGTTAAAGTCACATCATAATGTTGTTATATACGTAATACCACGTGACTTAAATATATGACAGTAATAACGGTCATAATGAAGCATTTTCCTTATAACGAACGATATATTTTGCTCCTATTTCCAAAACTTTTTTTTCCTTCCGACGAAAGTTAAGAAAATTTAAAAGCGTCCAATCCGAACACTCCGTAAAAAATTTCGTTTTCATTTTCGCGGAAAGAGGTTTTCTTACGCAATATGAATTTATTTTTTTTTTTTTTTTTTTTTTTAAATTAGTAACGCGTATTTTATTAAATTTATATATTTTCAGTACATGATAAAATTAATTAAATACACTTATAAAATAGATATAAAAAACTATTCTATATAACTAATCTGATCTGTAAAAAAAATGATAAAGTTAATATTCTATCTATTCTATAGTATTTAATAATTCTATCGAGTAAATTTAGATACTATTTATCTAAAGGAATTAGTTTCTGAATTGTATTCCATCTCTCGTCCTTCCTTCCTGTATCTAAAGATCTCCCTATTGAGCGTTCGTATGTTACTAATTTGATGATCTGTCTTTGGTCTTGTTTTCTTATATTTTCTATGTTTTTATTATGTTTTTGTTTTTTTGTTATTGTTTTTTGGTTCTTTTGGTTTTTGTCTTCTCTCTTTCTCTTTCTCTTGTCCCCTTTGGTTATCCCCTCTGCTTTCTCTATTTCTATGGTCCTTTCTATTCTTTTATGCCAGATTTCTTTTTTCATATTGTCATAGCATAATTCCCATAGTTTTCTTATTATAGCTTTGGACCCCTTCTTATTTTTTCCTAGATTATTGAGGTTTTTATTATATATTCCTCTCAATAATTCCCAGTATCTTTTTTTATTTGGTAGGATTACGGACTTGTTATCTAGGAATAAAACGAATTCTACTTTTAATTCATTGAAAGTTTCTATGTTATCGAAAATAATTTTTAGAACATCATCGTCATTTTGTTGAATATTATTTTCTTCAGTCTCATGGCTCTGACCCTTAGTAATATATTTTTTTTCAATTTCGATGATGGTGTTCTCGATGACATCTTTTATGTTGAATTCGTTCTAGTTGCAGGTCCATATGTGGTCCCAAGTTTCTTCTACTTCTTCACATCTGGGGCATGTTGGAGTTTCTATTTTGTTCGTTCCTCGATCGTATAACAGTTTGTATGTTGGTAAAATCATTAATAAATTCTTTATTTTATACGATCGGTCAAGACTATCTTGTGTATTGCAGACTGTTTTTCTACATTGGTTTCGGTTGCTTATAAATTCGAGACTTATTTCCCAGTCGAATTCATCTTTGTAATTATTTATAAATAGATCTTCAATCAGTTTACAATGTAGTAGTTCATGCTTCCACTTTGCTTGACTTATTATTTTACTCCATCTTCTGTATGCCCATTTGACTAAATTGTTATTCCAATATATATTGTATTCGTTAGTTTTCAGGGTCTCATCTTCAATGTGTATCGCTTCAATGTCTTCGTCTCTTTTCATTATTAATTCATTTTCTGTCTCTAGATTATTTATTATTTCTATGTAATCTGGATCTTCTCCTTTATCCCTGATGTCGATCTGTAAATTATGATTTTTGATATATGAAATAATATAATTTAGCTCCAAATGATGATCGATATCTAGTTTTCGTCTATTGTTTAATTCTTGAAAATTTAATATCTCTGTAACTATCGATTTTTCTATTATTAAATTGATTATTGAGTTGTTTTGAAAAATTATTAAAATTAATATTATGGTTTGTAACCATTTTTTCGTTATATTTTCGTCTTCACTATCTAGTCTAATGTTCTTTTTCCAATATATAATGTCTTTATCGTAATAGTTAGTGATCATTATTGTGGATATATATGTGGTTATTTTTTTCTTGTTTTTTATTTTCATTTTTCCTTTGTTCACCTGTATAAATGTATCGTAGATCTCGTCTGTGTGTTCTATTATATTGTTTTTTAATTCTTCAATAAAATTTTCTGAGGCTTTGATCATTTGATCTATTTCATCGATCTTTTTATTAAAATTTATATTCTCAAATTCTGATTCTTCTATTTCTTCTATTATTGTGTTCTGTTTTAATTCATTCTTTATGATTATCTTTTCATTTCTATTTTTGATGTCACCAAGTGATTCGTAAGGTTTAATATTGTTATCTTCTTTTCTGTTATTAATTATTCTGCTATTTTCGTTTTCTATGTATATGTGACAAGTTCCGTCGTTAATTCTTTTGATGTTTTTATTACATCCTGTACATGCTATTAATGTAGGTGAATTGTCTTCGTCATTAATCGAATTCGAATTTGGTATTAAATGTACACCAATTCGCTTGTATTTCTTACTTCTTGATTTTTTCTTATTTTCGCTAAAAATTATATTTCCTTCAGGATCATTCCATGTGATGATCGCTTTTCTTTCTAGATCTGACGTTTCGTCGTAAATTATTGTTTTCGATTTGTAATTGTTATTATATTGTCGATTTAAAAATTTATCTTTTAATTTTCTCGTGTTCGTTATCATGATTTCATTTTTTATTTTTGTAAACCAGAAGGGTATTTTTCCTTTTGTCGATAAATTATTAATTTTACAAAAATGTTTCCATTTTAATATTTTTTCTTGATTTTCTTCTAAGATCTGTTCGATAAAGATCACGCCTCTCTTTTTCCTTGATGAACTACTTTTCTCTATTTCGTTATCTGTTAGAAAATCTATAATTTCTGATGTCCCTCCTTCGATACAATGATATATAAATTTATCATTATACTCGTGCTTACAAATGCTTAGTTTTTCTTTTTTGAGTAAATTTATAGCGTTAATTATCCATGAATTTTGCCTTCGAAAACTTTTAGAATTTAAATTTCCTATACATTGTCTGGTCCAAATCTTATTTTGTTCTTGGATCATTTTCAATTCCATGATCTCTTTTAATTGTCCTTTGTCATTCATCATGTAAATTATATTTTTTGATAAATTTTCTATCTGTAAGTTATATATGTGTTTCAAACCATATATGTCTTTGTCGTGTAGTAGAAAATTTGGTATCGTTGAAGGCAGATCGCATGAATGTTTAATCAAAGTATTGATCTTTCTCATTAATTCATTGCATTCATCTTCGGTCAGAACTATCGCTTGTAGTTGATATTCTATTCTTGGAATTATCACGATATTCCAAATCGCAATGATTTGTTTTTCTTTTAATTTTTTCCAACGAAATAGTCTACATGCATCATTTATCGTTGTTCTAATTCTATCTTTGTAAACTTTTCTTCAATTATCGTGTCTAAAGTATATACCTAAAAAACGGTTCCCTTCTGGATTATTCACTTTTTCTATTTTTTCGTTGTTTATTATCAATTCATTGTTTTCGTTATCTTCTGAACCATTAATTCGAATTAGTTCATATTTTTTGATATTTGCTTTAATGTCGTTTATCTCGAAAAATTCGTGACAAATTTCTATCATTTTCATAAGTTTATTTTTATTGCCTCCTATTAGCGTCGTGTCGTCCATAAATGCCGATGCATTGTATGTGATTTCTATTTTATTTGAAATATTTTTGTTGATATCTATATATTTTGTTGTCTCCATAGTATATCCTGTTTCTTTTTTAATTTTTGCTAGACGGGTGAGTAATGCGTCATAAAATATGCGCCATAGTAATGGAGACCAAACCTCTCCCTGGTCTACTCCATCTTCAACTTCATATTCTTTCGTGAATTCTCCATTAACAATGACTTTATTTGTTCGATTTAGGTTGATATCCATTATTATATTGATTAACGGTTCAGGAACTTTTATACGTTTTAGACTTTTCTCGAGCATAATCATACTCACTGAATCGAATGCTTTGGAAATGTCCATTAACAGGATCCACACTTCTTTATTCTCTTTGTTCGCGTCCTCGATTATGCTTTGCACTATCTTTAGAGGTTCTAATGTACTCTCATTTAATAAAGCTGCATAATTGGATCCTTGTAGTACTTTGTTTAGCGATAAAATTTTTGCTAGTCTTTTTACTAGTACTTTTATGAAAATTTTTCTTGCTGTTTCGATTAGTGTTATCGGTCTTGTTAAATTTATATCATTGTTCCAGTGCGAACGTGTCGTCTTGTTAATTGGAAAAATCATGCCTTTTTCCAGTCGTCTAACACTTTGTGATCGTGTAAGGTTCTATTATATATGTCGAGAAGTATTTTCCTTGTCTCTTTTTTACTCTTCTTCCAAAAGTCATAAGGTATTCCGCTTATACCTGCTGCTTTACCTGATTTTGTTTCTCTAATGATGTTGTCTAATTCGTCGAGCGTGATGTCCTCTAGTATTCCATCGTATATCTGTTCATTTATTTCTGTTCTTGGCTGATAAATATTTCGCCATTCTTCGTTGTATTCTATTAGATCTAGATCGATATTCCTTTTTCTTGTCCATGTTTTATAGTGGTCGTGTACTCTTTCTTTAATTTTATCTTTGTCTGTTTCGATGGTGAATATTCTGTTCTCTTTAATAAATAGATTACTCATGTCAATTTTTTCTCTCTTTCTTTCGAGTATACGATCAATCATTTTTCCTATATCATTTTCTAAATAGGATTCTCTCGTTCGTATATTGATATCAATGTTCGTATTGATTATATCGTTGGTCATCTCATTACTTAATTGTTCGATTTTCTTTATGTTCTCCATAAAGGATTTTCTGTATGACGGTTTACGTAGTTTATCATGATCTAGTTTCTTGTCCTCTATGAATTCTTTGTTATTATATAATTTGACCAGGGACTCTATTTTTAGTTTGTTTCTCTTGTCTATCATATTTTCTTCATTCCAATGTGGCAAGATTGTTATATCGTTGTACGTTCTTTTTGCAATTTGGGAGTTTTTTGCCGTTTCTCTGCAATGCCTGTTGTATGATTTGTTTAGTAGCTTGTTTAAAAATTTTTTGATGCGATGTCCCATGTATTCTAAGTATAAGAGTCTGTCTCTTTCCGCTATCAAATTTCTGATGTAAATTCGTGGATTATTATTACGAAGTTCGTCATCTGAACAGTTCTCCGCTGCTTTGATCTCTTCTTCTATAGTTGCTTTCTTTATTTTTATTACTTCTTGGTGTGCGTTTTGATATATCTCGACTAATGTGTTCCAATTGATTGTAGCGGATGGGTCTACTTTCAATATTTGTTCTTCTACTGTAGCTGCAATTATTTCCCAGTCTTTTGTGTCTGGTTTTATCCAAGTCTTTTGTTTCTTGATATCCTTTATCATTGAATTTTTATCAAATTCTAATATTTCTGTGAGTTTGATTGTTATCGTTAATGCTTTATGGTCAGTCTGTATGTTTTCTAATTTCTTGACCTCATGTCTGATGATATTTGACAGGATGTTGTCGCTGGTGAAGATGTAATCGATTCTGGAAGAGTTGAAACCGTTCGTCCATGTATCTAGTACTTCGTCTCCTGCTATACATCTGTTGATATCCTTCAAGTTAAGGTTGTGGAGGCATTTGGTAATCAGTCTATTCGATCTATTGGTGGCTTTATCTTCTTCATTAAGATCGCCTAGAATTACTAGTTCTTGCTGTAGTCTTTCAGCTTCTTCGACCCAGTCGATTATTTTCCTTTTGATTTTGTTGGTCATTTCTTTATCTTGGTTCAGATTGTAAATGCCTATGATTTTAATCAATTTTTGTTTTTTAAATAAAAGGTCGAATTTGATCACGTGACCATTGATGCGTTCAATGTTTACTTTTCGTTGACTCAATTCTTTCCTTATAATTATCATTATTCCTCGTTTTTGATCGGAGTTATTGTAGCTGCAATTTAGGCTGTCGTAATTAGTCCAATCTTTGTAAATGTGTTGACCTTTTCGATTATTTAATTTTGTCTCAGATACGATCACTATGTCCCACTTTTCGTTAGTGATCATTCTTCGTAAATCGAGTTGATTGTTGGAATCATTGAGTCCTCTAATATTGATGCAGCCTATTTTTAAATTCCTATTATACTTTTTGAAGTTGTATGGTTTGTTGACATCTTTTTATTTCCGATCTGCGTCCTTTTTATAATGGTCTTTTTGAATTTTAATTTGTTTTTTGTTTTTCTTATTTTTAATTCTTTTTTTTGTTTTTATTGATGGATATTTTTCTTCTTTGTTAAATTCTGTTGATAATTTCCTTTTTCCCGCTGACCCTCCTGTTTGTCCGTCAGGTTCTGGGTGACAGTCCCTCTGTGTATAAGAATTAGTAGTATCTGTTGTATGGTCCTTGTTTGTAACTTGGACCTCTTCGATCATCTCTTGGTCTATTATACGTGTTGTTGTGGGTGTTGTAGTTGTTATTGTGAGCGTATCGGTTGGATCTGGAGGATTGTAGCTGGGGGAAGGAACCGTAGTACATGTATTCAGTTGGTCTTCCTTGTGTGGGTGGAATATTTCTATTTCCATTTGTTCTGTTTGCATGAATTGGGGTACCACCGTAGTTTCTTCTGCCATTGAATTGTGTATCTGATTTGTAGGTGTCGTATCTATTGTTTCTGTAATTTCGGGTGGTTGATGAGAAGTTGTTGTTTTTGTTATTCCTCTGGTTGTTTTTGTAAAAACATTCTTCATTGTTGTGATTGTTCCTTTTGCAAATTGTGCAATGGCGTTCCCGATTTCAGTTAACCTTTGCTCTTGGGTCTCTGCACTCGTCTGTGAAATGGTTGTTTCTTTTGCAGATATCGCATCTTTTCTTGCCATTAGTCTTTTCGTTGTATTCTCTCCTTCCCTGGTATGGTTGGTTATTATATGGTCGTCCTCTGGCGTGATTTCTATTTGAAGGAGTTGGGCGGTAATTTCCTCTATAGTTGGGAGATTGCTGTCCACGAAAGGGCTGCAGGAAGTTCCATGTATATTTTCGCTCTTCCCTACTGACATCGTCTTTAATTGTGAATGGATGTTTGCCTGCCTATCTCCGTGCCTCTTTCGATCTGAATTGCACTCTGACGTTGTAAGTGTCTTGTTTATTGTTGTCGTCTCGTATCGCTTGCCAGAGGCCCACGCCTGTGATCTTGTTAAGTTCGTTCACGACTTTTTCATATGGTATCTCATTTCCGATAGACATGATCGTTGCTGCATAGCTGTTGCGATTGTCTATCTCTTCCCTCCTGAAATTCAAGGGTCGAACTTTGATGAAGTTGCCGTTTTGTAGGTAGAATCCCCAGGTATCAATTAATTTCTTTTCTGTGCACCTGACGTCCACCTTGGCTTTTATGCTCCATTCCTCCTTTTTGCTGTCGTGTCGGATACCTTCTATGTTTATGATCTTCCCTATCTCTTTTTCAATGTGTGTTTCTATTTCTGCTTGTGGTAGTGCCTTGGGGATGTGTTCGAAAATAATGGAGATGTGGGCATCTACTGCGTCCATCCATTTTAATGGTTCGAATTTTCCTATGTTATTGATCACATGGTTATTATTGCAAAAATTGTCCCGTTCCTTTTTGTAATGGAATCTGACGTATACATAAGGTGTCATGTGATCGTTGTGTGTGGTGCCTAATCTATTTATAGTATATGGGAGTAACGGTTCCTCATTTTCTTCATTGTTCAATGAGTTGACGATTTTCTGTTGATCTTTCTCTTTAAGGTTATATTCCACAATTCCTGCGAAATACTTGAAATCTTTAACTCCTTTAGAAGTGTGTTGTGAGGCGTTCTTGTTGCTTCTTTCCGAATCAAGCATTATGATTTCATTGTCGTTGGCAATCAGAATTGATTGGTCTTCGAGTAATAAATTTTTTCCTTTTTCGTATTTCTTCTGCTTTCGCAATTGTTGATTGGTGCTCAGTGAGGTCTTTTTGTCACCGGTGTGTTCAATAGCCATATCTCTATGTCTCTTGACGGTGAATGATTCTTCGTCACTGAATGTGTAGTCTTCAAGAACGTCAAGTTCTTCCTTTGGGATATTATTATCCGATCCTTGGAGTAGTATTCTATCTTCTATGTCTGGTGTTCCCACTTCGGTAATCAAGTTGTGGGTCTTTGGTGAGGTGGTGTGATAGTAATACTTCATGTGTTCTTCCCATCTTTTTTTGTCCTCCATGTATTGTGACATTCGTTCATTCGTCAATTCGTTATGCATCTCTTGTATGGTTTTGATGTATTGGTTTGCTTCGTTCACCGTAAGCTCCCTTTGTTTATCGGCTCCTAGTGTGATTAAGCCTCTTATTAGGGTTCCGGTCATCTCGTCAGTACCTAAAAATTCCCCTATCTCCCGGTCTCTATCTTCAATTTTCATTCCTCTTTCGGTTAGTAAAGCAACCCTTTCTTCTTGTTGTAGCTTTCCAAAACCTTCTAGGGCTTTCACTTCTTCTCTTGATGGGTGTATGTATTATGGCTTAGTGTTGTTTCGAATAAATTTTACTCTGCTGCGGATTTCTTAGTAAATCGATTTTCAGGGGGAAGAGTTTTTTTTTCTCTCGAGCAGCTCCAAATTTTTCCAGTTTTATCGCAATATGAATTTATATTTTTAGTTGTTTATTTATTTATAGATAACAACAATATAACGCATGATATAACGAGGACAACAACGTATATTTTTAGTTGTACTACGTGACATCTGTGATTTATTTATATCACATGATCAGATAACATGCCAGCTCGCCAATTGAAAATTAAAACAACACGGGTGAATTTGACACATTTATATTTGATATTCCTCATTTGGTATGAACCATGACAAATATTAGATGTATTTATTACGTGGTTGATCTACAAGCGAATGATGACCATAGAATAATTTAGTTTTTTATACATTGTATGTCCGTTCGTCTGAACTTTCTTCTTGACAAATCGACTATAACTATCATTATAAAAAAGCAAAATAAACCATACTAAACGCGGCCCATCTTGAGCTCTCACGTAATGGTAGTGGTTCTTTAGATTATTCAAATAAATGTAATCACCACCAACTCAGAACATACCAAATAAGAACGCAATCTTTCTTCTTGATAAATCGACTATTACTATGATTAAGAAAAGCAAAATAAACCAAATCAAAACGCAGTCCATCTTGAGCTCTCGCGTAATGGTAGTGAAAATAAACGTTGTTATTATTTACATAATATGCCGAAAAATATAGTCATGTGAAAACTGTCACGCGAGAACGCCTTAAGCATCAAAAGTAACAGAAAAATAAATTAAGTATAAGACACTAAATAGCATAGTCTGTTTGACCAATTGTCCTTTTTTAAATAAATTTCACTAGTATATAAATAAAATTTTTATTAATATTAGATTTTGACCGATAATAATTATCATAAATAAATGTAAATTGAATGAAAAGAAATTTAGTATAATAAAATATAGATATTTATTTAATAAAAAAAAACAAAAGTCGATATCCTTGATATTCATGTTTCGTTAGATTTAATACTTTATGGACATTTTTAGTCAAACTACCATATGGTTTTGCGATAGGTGAATGGTTTAAAAATGATGTATATGGCTTGAATGACTTTCTTTCAGATTCACTGTCTTCATTAGGTCTCTACTTATTTCTTTAATATTATTATATGGTATCCATTTCAATTATAATATCGTCCAGTTTATTAATTTCTAATTGCATTTTTTGAATTAGACTATCAAGTTTTTCATTTTTACTTGTCCAGTTTGTAAAATTTTGTTTTAAATTATCTATTTAATATGATTTACACCATTCATTGTTTGCGTCATCTATCCGTTTAAGAACTTTCCGTTTAAATCGATTTTTTACATTTTTTACAATATAATATATTTGGAAAAACCATAATATATTCTTTCATATCCGGATTTTCTGATATTCCATACATATCACAACATTTATATAATAAATAATAATTTTTGATCTAATTAAATGAAAAAGAACGTTAATAAAAAAAGACGACCTTGTTTAAAAATTTAATAATGTCTTTTTGTGAATCATGTAAATATTTTAAATTAACCACTTATTCGATATTCTTATCCATTTACTATCATTATAACATAACGGGCCAATAATCTATTTCGGAATTAAGAAATTGGATATTAACCATGGCGTTTGTATCAAAACCTAGCTTTTTTCCTACCATGTTGCTGAATACATAATATAAAGATCATTTTTACTTAATTTTTTCATTTTTCGAATATTTTTTAATTGATTATATGGTATCCATTCAAGTACAATTTCTGACTTATAATTGATTTTTGATTGTATTTCTTGAATTAAATTATCAATTTTATCATTCCCATTTCTGATAAAAGTATTTTTAAAATAATTTATTTGACATGGTTCACACCATCCTTCATTTATATTTGTATACTTTTTACCGCAAATTTTACAATATATTTCTTGAAAAACAATGATGTAATCTTTTGTATTTGGACATTGAGTTATTCCATACATTCTGAGAACTTCATTAATATACTTTAATGAATGTTTTTTTACCCTGATGAAAAAAAAAAAAAAAATAAAATATTATTATTACGAAAAATGTTAGTTAAATTCATAAAGAAATTTTATTTTTTACCTCATCAATAAAAATTTATTAATGATATTCTGTAATTATATGATTTTAAAGCGACTTTTTTATTCTCCTGATTTCTTGTATATTCGTTTTGATATTTATCATAGTCTAATGGACCATCTTTCCATATTGCTGAAAATACTTTATCAAAACCTACTTCACTTATTTCTTTAAATTGATCGTATAATATCCATTCAAATATCATATCATCAAGTTCATTAATTTTTAATTGTATCTCTTGAATTAAATTATTAATACTTTTATTTCCACTGGTCCAGTTTGTAAAGTTTTGTTTTAAATTATTTATTGACATGATTTACAACAATTATATTTTGCATTATATTTATTCATATATTTTCTTCACATTTTTTACACTGATCGTCATTGTCTTGATATATCATTATAAAAAATTATTTAATGGGAAATATGTGAAGGTTAATGAAATATTTACTAAAAAATGGCGAAACAAAGTTTCAAACTTTCAAATCATTATATTTATACTAAAATGGTTTCACACCATTTCCATACTAGAGTGGGTTAATTTTTGTAAAAGATCTGCAACAATTCTGTGAGAGAATGTAACATGACAAATTCCTATGGAAAGCCGTCCTTGACAAAAGGTTGATTTCTATGAAATGCTGGAGTGGACAGATGTTTAACGTAAAAGTTAAACCGTTTGATGTTAAATGACATACAGTATCATTTGACTTTGAAGTACAAAGCATCTGGCATTAAGAATAAACCATTTGTCATTAATTCCAAAGCATTTGCCATTAAATGCAAAGCATTTGTCATTAAATTTAAATCTTTTGAATTTTATAAATAATATTCCTATAAAGGAAATAAGACTCTTTTAGAATCTCACGAAACTTCTCAAAAAGAAAATTTCTTTTATAGAATTACTTAAATTACACCAATTGTATTTAACCAAAGGCAATATTAACAAAGAATTTAACTATAAAGTCAAACAGTTTGATGGTAACAGCAAATCATTTGCATTGACGGTAGAGGCAAATTATTTGAATTTCGCAGTTAACCTTAAACGTCAAATGGTTTAGCTTTTACATTAAACATCTGTCCAGTCTGGCATTCCATATAAACCATGGTTCACTATGAAAGGATCTAACCTATAGACTTGAGACATGAATTGTAGGGTTAGATCCTTTGTTGATCGGATGGATGGGGTGATTATGAAATAGATCAAGGGCAGAGCTGCACGTAACACAATTCAAAAATTATTTATACAGGATAATCTAAATGTTGCAATTGTATAGATTCTATTATTTTCACATTGTATCAGTCTATCGTAATGAAAAAAAATCACATATCAATAAACTGTTATAACAAAAAAAAGAAAAAAAGTTATAATGAAAAAAAATTTTAGTTACAAATAAAAATTACATATTAAAAAAAAATGATAATGGTCATCAAAAGACTATTAGTAACGAAAAGAAGGTATACTAAGGGAAAAATTTATATAAAAAGAATTGTTTAAAAAGTTTTTTAACACATTGTAGAAAGTGAATGTTTAGATGATTGTATAGTTGACAATATAAAGTTATTTGGTTCATCCAACTTTTTACTTGATTTGTCATCAACTACTATATAATCTAAGCATTTACTTTCTAAAATTTCATTCACTTTTCTACTAGTAAAGTCAAGTAAGTGACTTGTATAACATGCTTGTGGATGAAATTCAGTAATACGTTTATTATTTCCAATTGGTGCATTTATAAATTCCATAACGTTACTTTTTAATTCTTTACTAATTTTATAATCACCAAATACTTTACTAGTTTCATTATCGCTTGTTTCATTATCACTTGTTTCATTATCACTTGTTTCATTATTACTTTCATAATCACAGAAAATCCAGCCTGCAATAATATCTTTTACTACTGATACAGATGGCCTTTTTAATGGATTCTCGTTCCAGCATTTTTTCATTAAATTTACATAGCATTGTGGAGTATTTTCAATAATTTCAGGTCGCTCACCTTTACAAATACTTAAAACAAGTTGAAGATCATGTGCTCTATCATTAAATGGTGGAATTCCAGATGTAAATTCCCATATAATCATAGAAAAACTATATATGTCACTAGCTGGAGTATATGTTTTGCCTCTTAAAATTTCAGGTGCCATAAATGGAATAACACCATAAATATCATATTTTTTTTAAAAAAGACTTTACAGATTGACATAATCCTAAATCACTAATAAAAACTTCACTCTTATCCCCCTCATCCTCTTCATCCTCATGATATAAAATATTGCCATCATGAAAATCACAATGAACAAGATTTTCCTCATGTATTTTACTATGACCAGAAATAATTTTATATAGCATGAATAATTTTTCATTTCAATTATATTCAATTATTTTTGTTAATTCCCTCTTAAATTACCTTTATTTGCATAATCCATTACTACCATATAATTTAAAGTAACTGGATTTTTTGTAATACCATATAAATAAATAATTCTGGTTGAACCTAAACATTTTCATAATAATCCCACTATAGATAAATTAAAGTTGAATATATTAGTATAAATGGTTTATAATAAAAATTAAAAATAAATAATATATTATTATACTTCATTTAAAAATTCTTTTAAATTTTCATTTAAATTATTAGGACATTTAAGAACTACTTCAGCATCATTCCAAATGGCCTTGTATATAGTACCAAATCCTCCTTTATCAAAATATTCAACATTTTTAAATTGGTTGTAAGGAATCCATTTTAAGCGTTTTTCTTCAAGAAATTTATCTAAAATTACATTTTCACTTTTTCCAAATCTACATATAATTTAAATAATTAAATATATTAAAATTTATATTAAAATTCAAAATAAAAAGTAATATAATAATTACTCTAAATTTAATTAAAAATTTAATAAATTTAATAAATATAAATTTTAGTTTGTACAAATATATTTATAATATATGGTCTAATATATATTTTATATTTTATAACTTACCAACTAAAACAACAGATAGTATTTATTTAAATAAAGACCGAATTTGGTCAATTATTAAACTATAAATAGAATATGATAATAAATATTAACTTACAAGGATCTAAAGTAAATTAACAAATAATTTTTTAAATAAAGAAATTAGTTAATTTAAATTACATGTAAATACTATATAATTATGTAATAATAGAATTAAATAAATTAACTTATGACTTACTATCTAAGAATTTAGTTAGTTTAAATTATATGTAAATATTATATAAATATGTAATAATAGAAATAAATAAATATCTTATAACTTACAATCTAAATAAATTACCAAATAATTTTTTAAATAAAAAACCAGCATTTTGATCTTTTCCAAGAAAATCTCTGATTATCATCGTCATCACAGGATCCGCGTATTTCCTCCCTTGGAAGCATGTCATATATTTCAATTCTCAATTTAAAAAATTACCAACTAGAGTTTTTTCTTGATAATAATAACGTTTCCTTGTGATGTAATTTTTCTTAATAAAAAATGAGATTTAACTGATAACTATCAAGAAATAGCTTGAATATCTATTGTTTAGACTACTGATTTATACGTATACTTATTTATACATGTGCAACTATTACTGAATTATACACGTGTTAGACTACGTCTGTCGTGCCATTTCAAAGATGCATATTTTGCCGTTGCAGAGCAACGGGTCAACGGCTAGTGTTATTTAATTTCTAATAATTTAAAATGTAAAATAATAATTGAATGCAAAAAATTATGATGATTTTAAATTGAATAAATTAAATTTAATATGTACTTAAAAAAATCAATAAGTATTTAAATTGAATGTAAAAATTGATGTTTACATGTATAGAGAAGGGCTTTTAAATAAAAAAATTGTCTTACATGCAATAATACTCATATTGATACATCAATGCAAAAACGTTTGTCAGTCTGCCTTATAAGTCCAATAAAATTGACCTTTGATTGGATTTATAAATTATTAAGTTCCGTCCAACAGTTCAGAATCGATAATATTTAACTAATTTCATTAATCCCAACTACGTCTAATTTTGACTGTCATATTTAAGAATTAATGAATACATAATTATATAAATATGACAATTAAAAGTTACTGATTCATATCGTAATACCCTTGTTTTCATGCAAATTACAAATTAGTCAGATTTTATTAAAAGTAGATAAATTTTTTATTATCAAATACTTAATTTAAGCAATAGAAATTATCTTTGCAGTTATGAGAAATAAATAGCAATTTCTGGTAAATCACTAGTAATCGTAGGTAATCATTATTTTATGATCTTACCTTACGTACCAACATATTCCTCATAAGATCAAAAGAAATTTCATTATTCGTATTAACAAGTTAACATTTAGGAGTTTATGGCGTTCTACCTGCCGGTTATTCATATTACGTCAATTATTATTTGTACAAACAAGTGTTATTGAAACTGACGCCATATTTTATCTGAATTATGCGTTTTCAGTCATTATTTCAATTTCAAGTTTGATTATTTTATTTACTGCATATCATTTTGATTCTCATTTTTCTCTAAATAATGCTACAATAATTTATTACAGAATATAATACCAACTAACTTTTTATATCATAAAATAAAATACCAAGTAATGTTATAATCTTCAGTTTTTACAAATGAAATTTATTCTTCCATAATATTTAATAATTTTATCATTAAAATTAATGAAATAAATTCTATCATGTCATTATATCTTGTGTCATGTTTGAAATTAGTCTATAACCGGAATAAAATTTTCTTTAAATATTCCTATGGTTTGTATTTGATTTATTTGATTTGAAAGTAAATTTGGGAAGTTAACTTTACAAAGATAGTCTTGATCACAAATAATTTAATTTCTTGAGTTATTGTGCATTGCAATTTTACAATGATCCTACAAAGACATGATAGCAGGACAATTCTCAATATAATCACACCAAATTTAAATATGATGAGACTACTTTTAGCTTTTAAATGATAATCATATAGCTTGAAATCGGATTAATATGTATAATAATAAATTTTTGCTCATATAATATTCAATAAGGCTTGCAAAAATTATAGATTATTATTTCATTTATTAACAGTAATTACAAATTAATTATATGAAATATTATCCATTGTGTTTACAGTAAAGCTTTCGATTTGTTCAATAGTATAGTCAATTGTATCAGCACTATTAATATCATATTCATAATTTTCGCAACTATTATTGACAAATAAATATTCATTATCCATACCCAACGAACCCTGACCGAAATTAAATCCATCAGGAACATGGTCTAATATGGCTTTATATTTATTTACTACCCGACTTATTTTCATATTTTGAGTATCTTCGCTATTTTCAAATGAGAAAATAAAATTATCTGATGAACTATAAAATAGATAACCATCCCTGATAATATAATCTTCTCCTAATGAACTAAACCCGATAGAACTGTACCCACCAAAGATCTTATTTATACCCTTAACTTTAATTAAGACTAAACTTGCAACTCGACCATTACATTTTTCTCTAAATGATTCACTACTAATTCCATCCCGACTACCACGATAAATAAGTTTAAGCTTATATAATGGATCATTTCTAGCGCGAATATACTTGGCATTTTTTTTATCAATCCAATTAATTATTATTTTTGCAAGTTTTGAATTGATAATATTTGATTCGAATTTTCCTATCCCTGTAAACTCAGTTCTAGGTGGTAAAATCATAGTTTTTGGTAAGGAATCTTTATAATAAAATTCTTCGATTTCTTCATAAATATGATTAGGAAAAATAGGTTTATAAGGTCGGACTTTATCAAAAAATTCTGCACGTGAAATTCCTACAAATCGAATAAGAGGAATAAACTGATCTAAAGTTTTCTCCAATGATTTGAAGTTATAATTATTCCACATAACTCTATCACTATTTTTGCTTCCTAAATCAGGAGTTTGTTCAATACCCCATTTAATTAAATATTCCCAAACGAAGATTTCTTCAATTTGTAAGTCCTCTCTTTTAAGCAAGCAAAAAAGTATCTCCTTATCTATTGAGGGAAAAGTCTTTGAAGAAAAAAATGGTAATGGATTTTCACAGATAGATTCGAGACAATAATCTTGCAATCTCTTGCAATTATCAAGTTTGAACACAGTATGTAGAACAAGAATAAAATTCGCATGAACCCACCTCGCTTGTATATCGATTAAATAATCTTGAACATAATTAAATAACTCTTCAAGAAGCAATTCGTCTGATGCAACTAGCAAACCAAGAATATTTTCACCTGATTGCTTAGTTAAATCAAGTTCACCGGTGTAAATATATCTAATAAAAAATTATACATATTTAGGATAAATTTATAATTAAATTTAAATATACAAGAAATTAACTGTTAAATTATTCTCACTTTAAAATCATATCAAAAATAGTTGGTGATAAATTTGGCTTGCTAAACATAATCATATTACCCTTTTTTGTAATCCAATTTTCAGAAAGAGCACTTTTGAAATAGGGAGAACGAGCACGTAAAATGACTGAATGTGCACGAAATTCCTTTGTATTTTGATTTTCACCGACTTGAATAATAACATTGTAATCATCCGCATCATCTAATATTAAGGAAAGGTCTTTTGAAAGATTATGATGAAAAATTGAAGCCATTTTTTTTTTAAATTTTTTAAAAAAGTTTGTGAATAATTTTTTTTAAAAAAAAAAAAAAGAAAAAAATTCTTAGGTTCATTAATTAATTCATATGCTTTAGTGGCTTATAAATTGCAACGTTGCACAACACATTTGATTAACGAGCTTTTATGATTTATCCATTTTGTTTTTTTTTTAAAAAGTATTTATTCTACATTATAGCAATAAACTTATTTTACAATTTGTGTGAGGAACTTAAATGTTTTATTGTTAATATTTTATGACATTGTATTTACATTGGCTAACGCCACGATGTGATATATTAATACAATCTGTCCCTATATTGTGCACTTTTCTGATTACAAAAACGTATCTAACCTTATCACTCAATGTAAAAAACGTGTCTTGTAAGGTAAGTTTTCACAGTTCTTCAGTGCGTCTTCCCGTATCTTAGTATACAAAAACGTATCACTTAGTATCAAAACGTATCTTTCGATATAAAGCTTTATTATATGGCAATAATGGCATACAATATCCATAATTAAAAATATATCATTAAACTCTGGTTTATTATAATTAACTCTAATATTATGTTCGTTTAACATAATATAATAAAAGATGGTCTGCCAAGAGAATTGTGCTACCATAAAAATGAATTTTTATGTGTTTACCGAATTGTTGTTCTATTTGTTAATAAACAATTTCCTTTTTTCAAAAAATCTCCTTTATTAGTAATTTGAGTAACCTAAACGACCTTTCATTTTTATATATTTATAATTTAATTCTCATTCTCATTCTCAATCTCATAAATGAGTATGAAATTGAGATCAACTATGAGTATGAGAATGGGTAAGAGAGGAGGAGACAAAAAATTTACCTCAGTAATAAAGGACATTTATATATGCATTAGGTTTGGCTGAAAGTACCTTTATATTAGATGACTATTTTTGTTCTTTTTAGGTTTGGCTTAACAGATTCTGTGGTGTAGTTGTTTTTTAATATACTATTATAATATTAATTATTAATTAAAAATATTTTTTACATTTTTTCTTATTTTTATTTTAGCTTAATAAATTTAGCAAGTATTGACCAAGATTAACATTCAATTAGTAAAACATTCAATAAATATTAACTACAATTTCATAAATGTTTATTAATAATTAAGGTAATATAAAATAAAAATAATTTGTTAATAAATAACTGAACCTAGAACTAGCATTATTTTATTTTAACATCTAATATCTAAAAACAATAAAAATATCATTGGATCTAAATGTTGTGTAGCTTAATAATTGTTTCTTGTATATTTCAGAACTGAAATACAAAAAATTATAGTAAAACCATAAAGTTAGTAATATGAGTTAAATAAAAATTGGAAAATAAAATTAAAAAAAACCAATTCTATAATGATCTTTGCCCTACATTAATCAAAAAGAAAAAAAAATTAATAAAATATATAGGCCCCATCAAATCAACTGATTTGATAAAGTATATGCTCCAACCATCGCAAAATACTGTGCCATGCAGCCATAAGGTTAGTAATATGCAAAATAAATAAATTAAATAAATAATATAAAATTTAAAAATAAAAGTTAATATTCATTAAAGAATATGCTGACTTTTTCATTTATTACAAAGTAAAAATACCCAGTTTGTGAACTGAAGATGGGATCATGCACTGACAAGACAGTGAACACTACCAAGATCAATATTCTATAACCAGGAATTACTCTCTTACTTTGTAATATAAAAAAGAAAACACACCCTTATTAAATTTAAAATTAAAATAAAATTAATTAAATTAAACCAATTCCATGATAATTTTTGTCCTACATTAATTAAAAAGAGAAAAAAAATTAATAAAATATATAGGCCCTATCAAATCAACTGATTTGATAAAGTATATGCTCCAACCATCGCAAAATACTGTGCCATGCAGCCATAAGGTTAGTAATATGCAAAATAAATAAACTAAATAAACAAAATAAAATTTAAAAATCAAATCAATTCCAAGTTAATATTCATTAAAGGATATGCTGACCTTTTCATTTATTACAAAGTAAAAATACCTGGTTTGTGAACTGAAGATGGGATCATGCACTGACAAGACAGTGAACACTACCATGATCAATATTCTATAACCAGGAATTACTCTCTTACTTTGTAATATGAAAAAGAAAACACATCCTTATTAAATTTAAAATTAAAATAAAATTAATTAAATTAAACCAATTCCATGATAATTTTTGCCCTACATTAATTAAAAAGAAAAAAAAATTAATAAAATATATAGGCCCCATCAAATCAATTGATTTGATAAAGTATATGCTCCAACCATCGCAAAATACTGTGCCATGCAGCCATAAGTTAGTAATATGCAAAATAAATAAACTAAATAAACAAAATAAAATTTAAAAATCAAACCAATTCCAAATTAATATTCATTAAAGGATATGCTGACTTTTTCATTTATTACAAAGTAAAAATACCTGGTTTGTGAACTGAAGATGGGATCATGCACTGACAAGACAGTGACATTACCAAGATCAATATTCTATAACCAGGAATTACTCTCTTACTTTGTAATATGAAAAAGAAAACATACCCTTATTAAATTTAAAATTAAAATTTAAATTAAATCAATTCCATAATAATCTTTGCCCTACATTAATTAAAAAGAAAAAAAAAATTAATAAAATATATAGGCCCCATCAAACCAATTGATTTGATAAAGTATATGCTCCAACCATCGCAAAATACTGTGCCATGCAGCCATAAGTTAGTAATATGCAAAATAAATAAACTAAATAAACAAAATAAAATTTAAAAATCAAACCAATTCCAAGTTAATATTCATTAAAGGATATGCTGACCTTTTCATTTATTACAAAGTAAAAATACCTGGTTTGTGAACTGAAGATGGGATCATGCACTGGCAAGACAGTGACATTACCAAAATCAATATTCTATAACCAGGAATTACTCTCTTACTTTTGTAATATGAAAAAGAAAACACATCCTTATTAAATTTAAAATTAAAATAAAAATTAATTAAATTAACCAATTTCATGGTTGTTTTATATAAATATTAAAGATGTGCAATCTTTTCATTTATTAATAGGAAAGGTACATAGTTGATTCCTCCTCCAGAATCAACAGATCCTATTAGCAAAGCAAAAGTACCTAGCGAACTGAAGATGGGATCATGCACTGACAAGACAGTGACACTACCAAGATCAAGATTCTAGACCTAGACTACTCTTGCTTTCGAAATGAAAAGAAAGACACAACTTTTCAAGATTAAAATATAATGCCATTGAATTATAATAATTGTTTATGGCATTGTCTTTTATGTACTAAAAATATGAAATAGAATAAAAAAAAATAAATAAATAAAATAATGAAATAAGCAAGTAAAAAAAAAACCAAAAAAAAAAACTACCAATTTATTATCCATCATTTCTCTTTAATCCATTCGACCATCCAGAATATTAGTGATAGCTGCAAATCGTATTCTCTCCAGTCGCCTAGAACATATACAGTATTTGTAAAAATCATAAACCCCTTTAGCTTAGAACTGCAAATACAGCAAAAAAATAATAAAAACAATGAAAAAAAAGAACGAAAAAATAATCGAGAAGAACAAGAAAAAAACAATAAAAACAATAAAAAAAAAATGAAAAAAGAGCGATAAGCAGCGAAAAGATAAAAAAAAAAATGAAAATAAAAAAATATAAAGATAAAAAAAAATGGAAAAAAAGAAAAAAATAAAAAAAAGAAAAAAAAAAAAAAAAGAAACGAAAAAATAAAAACGAAGTATGGAAGTTAAAACAAGAAAAATAAAATAAAAATAAAATAAAACGAAGACGACAAGTAAAAAAATAAATAAATAAACGATATGAAAAGATAAAAACTTATCGAAGTATTTACTTGTTTAAGAACCAACAGTAAAGAATGTTCTTCACCATGTTTCTTGCGCGTTCAAAGAACTGAGGAATCAACTGCCTAAAGAGAAAAACATTGTAAAGAAAAGAATAAATAAATAAACGATGTATGAGGAAAAGGGGGAATTATAAAAAAAAATAATAAATAAACGATGAAAAAAAGGGGGATTATATTAATAAATGAACAATAAGATTGATTATGAATTTGCAATGATGTAAAAATAT
Source organism: Rhizophagus clarus (assembly GCA_015698045.1). NCBI lineage: Eukaryota > Fungi > Glomeromycota > Glomeromycetes > Glomerales > Glomeraceae > Rhizophagus > Rhizophagus clarus. The sequence continues at coordinate 796,410 of BLAL01000169.1, read as the reverse complement.
CCGAAATTTACATCATACATGTATGTGTCATCTATTATCAGTCTTGGAAATTATTAGTCACATAAATCTCATAATTACTCATTAACAATCAACATTACGTATTTTTTTTATGGCATGTGACGGGGTCCGTTCAAATGAAACAAATTTTTTTAAATATTTATTATGTAATAAAAAAAAATGTATTTACCCGTGATTCCATGTAATATTATAAGATAAAATTTACAACATAGTATTTAATATTACTAATTTTTATTATCGTTATAATTCACTATCATCTACTTAATCTATTAAATTATTATTATTATTTATTAATGGCAAACTCAATGATCTCTTAAAAGTATTAGAAAATCTGATAGGACGCAGTCGTCGCTGTCTAGTTAATCTATAATTCTTAGTTTTTTTTTATTTGAGATCAGAATAGAGAATGAAACTTGAAAAGCGGGAGATTTAACTCGAATTTATTATTGATAGCAAATTTATTCAATGAATTTTATTGTTATTTCCGACTGTCATATAGCTATAAGCGTTCATATTTTTCAATTATACATAATCAATTCAAATTATTATTTTATAGTTTACATTTTGCTAATTATATTCAAGAAAAGAAGTATTATTCAGCCTTTAAAGCACAACTATACGCAAACGTGCCTTTCATAATTGATAAACGGAAAATTATTACAGTATGAAAATTAAATTTTATAAATGAGCGATATGAATTATAAATTTTAATTAGTTTCGAACAATAGAAGCGCAAAATATTAAATTTAATACTTTTATCATTAATAGTATAATTATAAAATAATCCTCCGTACATTAAATATTATTAATCTTGAGAATGTTTTATTAAAAATATGTGTACAAGTATATATTTTCGAAGTTAATTATCAAGAACATTACATCCATAATAAATTTTGTTATTTAACTAGTTTATTTATTATTAAATGAATGGCCGGTAGTAATTCCTGCTCAGTTGAAAAATAAGGTATTTATAAATGAAATCTCTAATAAATATAATAATAGAACGGATTTCATTTAAGATACTGTAAATCAGTGCGAATTATAAGCACAAAACTAACATTTTCATTTTTTAGTGATCAAGTCCTAATTAAAAAAGGAGCGATAGACGTGGATGTGATTTTGTGAAATAAAATCCAAAGGCTATATCCGAATATGACGTTATTCGGCAAGCCAAAAATCGGAGATAATAAATAGGAGTGATTGATTATTTGATGAACTTATACAGTCAGAACGAACTGGCTATTCATGAGATCTTTGATTGACAATTTTCAAAATGTGTTGTGTTTATTATCAAAGATTATCTAATTTAACGTTGCGACACGTTTTATTAACTAATTTTTTCACCAGCACTTTTATTAATATTTCCTTGGAAAAATAAAAAGTAATTAGATACTATTTTAAAGTATACCAATTTAATCAGGAAAAAGTTATTGGACAAAACGGTTCCTTTTAAGTTTGCCATTAAAAAATTTTTAAGATCAACATAAATATTTATTCTGGTCAATGTCATATCCCGAGTCCTGACACACTTCTTCATATCAATGAACTTAGGGACTGGCTTTTTAATTAATATGACTGGCTCTTCCTCTTTATCCATCTATCCATCATTCTTTAACATTGGTTATCAAGTGGCAATAAGATATGATATATTCCACAAGCTTGCGTTAAATTATAATAGGAAACTCAATATTATAAATTGACTATTAAAATAACAACCTTTACTTGATTATTTAATTGCAGTAAATTTATCCCTTTTGGGTGATTCAAATAAATGCTGCACGTAATTTTAATATTAGTTTTATTATCCGGAGCACAAATAACAACTGAATATCATGAAAACATGATAAATGAGATATTTTCAAATGTTGAAGAAACTCACGAGTCATGACTATAGTGAAAATTTTGATTTTTCGCTCAGGTGACTCGGCCATGATATGAGAACCGATTTTGTGTCACCTAAATGAAATCATCTTTTGTAAACTATCATCATAATTTATTTTATCCAAGATTTATTAGAATAATTCGGAAAATAGGGGAATAAGGCATATCTCACAAAAAAGTATATTCTTCTATTTGTAAAAACTGAAGAATATAACGTCGTCTAGTATTATATAATATGCTACAAAAAATAATTGATATGATAAATTATTGTGGAAAAAATGAGAAACAAAATGATATACGGTATGAAATTTTTTGTTAATAATAAAATCTAGTTAAATCTCCCATGATTTCAATGCAATTTTGAATTAATGAAATTATAAATTAAATATATGAATAAAAAGTCGGAGTTATTAATATTAATAAACTAAATTATATTTGTAATTTACGGGAATTATATGTTTAATATATTTTTTGTGACGGATTGTAACGGAGTTATTTATTATTAATAATCATTCATTTATATTCCTATTACTATTCATAGTAATATTCATTCAGAATGGGTTTATTGTGAAATTTTCTTTTTTTCCTTTTTATGGTACAAATAAAATTTTCCTTATTGTTTATAAAATATAATAGTTGACATTACTTAATTTAATAAAAAGATAAATAACCCGCTTTGGTAATTATAGGTTATAAGAAATCAATAGTAATTCCTGGTAATCATTTTGTGATATTACTTTACGCACTTTCTACATACAGTACATCATTATTCGCATAAATTTTAAAAAAATTTTTTTTTTTTTTTTTAACAAAATTTGTTTTGTATATTTGCTATATCTGTATCTTACATGGATGCAATGCAAGCAGTGTTGGCAATTGGACTTATTGGACAATTGGACCAATTGGATATTGGATTTATTGTACTTGTACCAATTATACCACTTAAACAATTGGACAATTGGACTTGATCCAATTCCAACAATAGTTACCAATCAATAAAAATAAGCAATTTTATTTAATGACAATCAATTTTATTTATTTTATTTATTTTCAAAATTTATTACATTTATGTTAATTACCACCAATAATAAAATCTTCTAAATAATTTGGTAATTCTAAATTTTCTACAAAAATATTTTTTAGCTTCCATTTTGCTTGTAATTCGACAGCGGGATGTTGTAATTGCTCAATATTTTCAATTGAGATATCATAAGTATCAACAATATTTGCTACTTCGTTATCTTGATCTTCTTGTAATTCATTTTCAATCATCTCTACCCAATGTGTTACCATATTTCTCCATTCATTAATAGAAGTTAGTGGTCGTGTATAGATATCTCTGTCGTTTGTTTCATTATCAATATTTGTATCTTCATCATCAGAAAGAACAAACATATCATCATTACTCTCTAAATTTGTATTATATGAAGTATTTTCTATAATCGTTTTGTACTGTTTCACATGAAAATCCAATTCCCGAATCTGTTGTTGTTTTTGCATATGTGCACGAATCTGTGCTAAACCTAGCACTTTCTCTGACTAAAATATCAAAAAAAGAATTGTAATTAGTTTATTTATAATTAATTTTATAAATTATATATACCTTTAATCTATTTCTTTGTTTTGAATGATACCACCCCATTGTTGAAAACAACCGTTCCAAAGATGCCGTTGATACAGTAATTGAAAATATTTGTTGGGCAACTCTGTATAATTCCTTTGAATATCCTTTTGTAAAGTTCCAATAACCCAAAATATTATTTTTAAATTGCTTAGAAATAGATTCAGTATAGGGATATTTTTTTGATCGATAATCTTCAAGCTCAGATAATAAAATTGTTGGCTCTTCTCGAAACCATGCACAATAATAATACAAAACCCATTTTGCCAAATGAGGAAATGATAAGTTTAAAATAGCAGAGTTAAATTTTGTATCACGATAAAATGGGTGCAACAAAAATGATAATAACAAGAGTGGTTGCTCCCAATCCTTACATCGTCGCTCAAATTTTGTAATAAGTTTATTGGCTAGTTCTTGGTCATCAAATCCCTTAAGTATCACAATTACATTACCAAACCCGTGAAGAACTTCATGCAGTCATGAATTTTGCCGTTGAAGTTTATTAAGCGTCGCACAATATGGAACTAAAAGAGTCTCGATTTTTTTAATACAATTCCACCAATTATTATCAAAAATGCAAGTTAAGAGCTTTCTGGGAAAATCTTGGTTATCAGGAATAATATTTTCATCTATTTTTGTTGCGAGATTCTTAAAAATAAAATATATATTAGAATCAACATTAAAATCAAATTCAATAACATTTGTTATACATACACGTAAAGCTGCTTTTGTTTTTAATAAACTAGCGAAACAGTAATAATGTGAGTTCCATCGGGTAGTAGCTGGGGTAACTAATGCAATATGAGTTTTATAGGCAGCTGCTTGTTCATTTTGAAGTCGTCCAAGCCATACTTTTGATCGATTAAAAAAGGTAATCAAATTAATAGCTTCTTCAGCAGCAATATTTAAACTTGATGATTCTTTAAATATATCGCCAATACACAAATTCATCTGATGTGCAAAACACGGTAAGAATAGCTTATCCCGGTATTGAAGACGCAATCATTTTCTAATATTGATAATGTTAATTAAAATAAATCTTTTAAAAGTTAAAATCATATTAATTTATAATTACCTTGCGGCGGCATTTTCTGAAGCAGAATCTGTAATTAATCCATTAATTTTAATCTTTTGTTTTTCAAGTTCTTCAAAAGATTTTTTGTTTCATCTATTATAATATCTCCTGTACATCTTTTTCCGCTAATATCCTCTACTTTCCATATAATCATGCTATTTTCTGAAGTAAATAAAACGGATCCTAATAAATTCTGATGAGCAACATTTTTCCAACCGTCAAAGGCTAACATGATTCCAAGATCATCATTAATAGCGTCATTAAGAATAGTTTCTGAAAGAGACTTTGTAGTTTTTTTAAGAATTCTGCCGCCAAGTTGTTTTCGATCTGGTAATTCTAACATTGGGTTAAGCCACTTAAAAAGCTCTACAACTGCTGGATTATCAATCCAACGAAAGGAAAAACCACATGCAACTGTAACATTCAATAATAATCGTTCAAATATTTCCATTTGCTCAGGTCTCACTTCATGATATGCATAGTTATCAAGTGGACCGAAACTTTGAAAAGAAATTTCTGATATACTACTACTAATACTATTTGTACGTGATGTTTTATAGAAGAAATTGTTTAAATTAGAAGAACCGGTGTTAGTGATGGTGATTTTGATTGTAAATTTTCTTCAACTTCACTTTCAACTATTCGTTGCCGTTTGTATGGGTTTTTTGAACCATAAGCCATTGCTTTCTGAATAATTTCTAGAGTTTGTTCCGGAGTGTGTCTTTCAGCCCAATGAGGACAATTTTCAAGATGTTTTGTACATGCACGTTTAGTATTAGTAAACTTCTGTTTCATAGCTTCTTCTCGACCTAAAACTCTAATACAATCTTGACAAACTACATAGTTATTATACTTGTTAGATTTTTCTTCTAATATCAAAAAATATCCACTAAGCTTATGCTTTTCTCGCATTTTAATAAAAATTCACTCTCTTAAAAAAAAAAATGATCGTCCCAAAAAAAAGAGATTATCAATTATTCAATTTATTACACAAAATTTAATTGGTTAATTGAATTGGACTAAGTCCAATTATATCCAATTGTTCAATTGGACGATTTGGTTATAGTCCAAATCCAACAAATATTTATTGGACTTATTGGACAATTGGACGCAATTGGTCAATATCCAATTGTCCACTTGTCCAATAAGTCCAATTAAGTCAATTGGAATGAGTCCAATGCCAACACTGGATGCAAGGGTATTATATATTTTGTCATACAATATAAATCATACTTATATTGAATACCAAGTTACGTCAATGTGACAATTAAAAATTAAACACGTTTGAGATTAATGATACTAGTTAAATATTTCTATTCTTATTATTTTATTGTGTCAATAATAGAAATAATGGATCAGACTGATAAGCTTTATTGCATTGATGTATCAATATTAGTAATGTTGCATGCAGGAATTTTTTTTATTTAAAAGTACTTTTTCAATACAATATTAAGAAAATATATATTTATAATATTATTTAGCTTTTATATATTATTTAACTTTTTATATTCGAAATTTTTCATATAATAAATATAAATCATTATGAATACAGCTGAAACGTATCCTGGTCAAGATAGTAAGTTATATCTAGTAACAATATTTCAACTTATAATTTTTTTTTCTTTTAACTTTTTATTGACCAAACCTTTGTACTTTAGCTCTCATCTTTAATTTAAAAATCGAAACAACAAATTATATTACGGATTTTTAAACTTACACCGTGACATTATTATTGCTTCGTTAACTTCAGATCTTAGCTGTAATAATCTTGATAATGCTTGGAATAGTAATTATGTTAGAGAATAAGAGAAATTGAAAATATTTTTGCAGATCAAAAAACTATTGAAGTATTAATTAAAAAGGTGTGTAATTATTTTTATTTTGCAAAGAAAGGGTAACTCTTAAGACGAGTCTTATGTAAAATAACTGGGTCAAGTTTGAACATATGTTTTAGCTTGGTTGAGACGCTTGGTGACCACTCCACAGCTCTTTATTCAGGCATATCTCTTAATTCATATGTAAAGATGATGAGATTTAGTTTGAACATTTGTTTTGACTTTTGAGAATTACGGTTGAATCGCTTGGTAACCACTCCATAGCCCGATACTTAGGCATCCTTACTTTGTTGTTGGTGAAATTCTGTTAATTTTAGAGGAGAAATTGACTATGTGCCTTCTTTATTACTAAGTAAAAAAAAATTACACACTTCTAACAATTTCTTTTTAAAAACAGATGAATGTAGAACGGTTGAAACATATGAAAGATTTACAAATATATTGGCAAGAAGAAATTAATGAATATTATGAAAAAGAGAATTTAATACCAAAGACTAAATCGCAATCAATAAACACAACTGCTAAAGACCATTCTGTCGTTTCTCAGTTACAAGTCAAACCAAAGGAAAATTAAGAAAATTAAGAAATGTCGGTGATGATTATAGAAATAATTTAGCTATTAGTAAGTCTTTTCTTTTTTATTAAATTGTTTTTTTTTATAATCTAGTATATTAATTTACATTCAAATAATTTTTATTAGGACTTTAATAAAAGAAACAAAATCGTCCAGATGAAAGTAAGAATGACTATTATATGAAAATAGCTAATGATGTTTTTCTTTTTGCTGTTGCATATGAAGATCTTATTAAAGGAGATATTAGCAACTTTATCAAACTTCTAAAAACAAGATTATCAGCAAGATCACGAATGTCCTTATCTTCAGCAAATGAGCCTGTTCTTCAGGCTATTGTTGAGCTTTTTTTGCCATTAAAATATTATATTCCAGAACTTTGTTTAATAATGAATAATACAAAGAAAAAGGGAAATGGTAGATACGGTTTTGTTGATATGTTTGTTTTAGGAAAAGAAATTGAAAAAAATTATGTTACAGAACTTGAGATAATAATTTAAGGGCCGTAAAAAGCAAACAGTTTATTAGTGTAGTAAGTAGTGTGTGTGTTGTAGTGTAGACTTCATAATTAGCTTTTATGGCTTGACAGCGTGGTTAGCACTACTGATGGTCAACTTACCCGCAGTTATGTAAAGTTGACACCGAATTTAATTGGAAGAAACAATTATGCAGCATGACGAGAGATTATTTGTTTCAAATAAATTTTCTTATTCTCTTCTTTTTAAGTTATAAATTTGTAGCATTGTATTTTTAGCGATCCTTATGCAGTTATGCAACACTGGTTTGATTGCCTCGTATCATTTGGGTGGAAATTTCCGTTTCGAATTGTTTGCATCTTACCATGTTTAAGGCATTAGGGATAATATCAAAAGAAGTAAGTATGAGACCAAGACAGAGAGTGAAAGAGCAGAAAGAGAAAAGAAGAGAAGAGGCATTGGAATGCTTGAGCCGAAAAGATTATGAACAGTATTATAAAAAATATAATTATCAATAAATTAAATTACGTCATGCATCATTATTAGTGTTATGGGAAAGTTTTCGGAAACATTCGAAAATCTGGTATTATAATTATTGAGTTACACGATCAGTTTATCACAAAAGTATATACTACATTAATGTTTATGTATGGTATTGAATATTCTATAGATATGAATCATATAATGATAAATTTATAATTAGTTTGAAATTTAAGGAAAACCAGGGTAAATGACAATGTTGCAAAGATTGCTATTAATCATTTATTAATTCAAGATACCGAAAAACCCGCCGTAATTAATGGATCAAAAAAAAAGTTTGGCAGAGTCTGAAATAAAAAAAAATTGAAAAATCGGGAAAAATTTAAACAAATTACTATTTTTTTTTTTTTATTATGTACGCAAGTTTTAGGTTAAAGATAATAAATACTAAACATATGATGATATATTTATATGTGATTGAAATTTAAAGATCAATACTGGGAATCAGTGGGAAAAACAAGAAAAAATAAAAGAAGGTGTTGAAAGAATTGTTTAGAATCAGACTTTTAAGAACTATTGAAGGTCATGGACAAGAAAAGAACATATGTTACGCTACCAGCCTCAAATCTAAGCTTTTCGCCTTTATCAGAATCTCACCAATTATTATGCGTAGGAAAAAATTGTTTTGGATGAAAGAAGAGCAAATCTAAGAATGTGTGGATACAGAAAACAAATAAAAAGATGTTAAGTACTTAAAAGTTGCTCTTAATGAGTGAATATTCGATTTCAAATTAAACTATCAAATCTTTAAATAATTTATGCTCAAAAAAAAAATAGTAATTTTTAAAATTGTATTACTCAAGAAAACAAACAAGTACATTAATAATTACAGTATTACTTCTTTTAAATAGTTTGATAATAATAGCCCCAAAAAACAATTAAAATGTAATACAAATGACCGATCATTTAATTGGCCGAATGATCAGTGTTGAAATTCACATGGCGGTTAAGCACGTGTTTTATAGTATTTATTTGTGGCGCTCATGAAAAAAATTTTTTTCCACGTATTTTCGTTCACATTACAAACATTAAAAATAAAATGGCATTAATTTTTCACTCTGGTCTTTCAAAAGACTTGTCCTCAATATTAAATGATGCTGACGATTATGATATTATTATAAAAGTTGGTGAAAATAAAAATACAAGAGAATTTCGTGCACATTCAGTCATTTTACGAGCTCGTTCTCCTTATTTCAAAGGTGCACTTTCTTCAAGTTGGATCACAAAAGAAGATAATATGATCATATTTAATAAACCAAATGTTACCCCAACCGTTTTTGAAATGATTTTAAAGTAAGAATGATTTTTATTTTTATTTTTTTTATTTTTTATTTTTTTTTAAATTTTATTATATAATGATTAATAGTTTATTTTAATTAAGATATATTTACACTGGAGAACTTGATTTAACCGAAAAATCAGGTGAAGATATACTTGGATTATTAGTCGTATCTGATGAATTACTTCTTGAAGAGTTATTCGTACAAGTTCAAGAACATTTGATCGAAAAACGACTCAGTTGGGTTCATGAAAATTTTATTCATGTCCTTTATACTGTATTTAAACTTGATAATTGTAATAAATTACAAGATTATTGTCTTGAATTTATCTGTATAAATCCTCAATCATTTATAATATCAAAAAAAGTTTCATCATTAGATAAAGATATCCTTTTTAATTTACTTAAAAGAAATGATTTACAAATTGAGGAAATTAACGTTTGGGATTGTTTGATTAAATGGGGTATAGAACAAACACCTGGTCTTGGAAGTGAGAATAATGATAGAACAAAATGGAATGACGAAAATTTTGAAGAATTAAAGAATACTTTGGAAGAATTTATTCCTTTAATTAGATTTGTGGGAATATCACGAGCAGATTTTTTTGATAAAGTACGACCTTATAAGGCTATTATTCCAAAGAATATTTATGAGGAAGTTGTGGAATTTCATTATAAAGATGTTTTACCAAAAACTGCAACTTTACCACCTAGAACAATTAAAACGGAAAAAATTGAATCAAAAATTATTAATCCAACACTCGTAAAAGTTATTATTAATTGGATTGAAAGAAAAAGTAATATTTTTACTCGTAATGAAAATGATCAACGATATAAGTTTAAACTTATTTATCGAGGAAGTCGAGATGGAATTAATAATGAATCTTTTAGGAAAAAGTGTAACGGTAGAATATCAAGTATAGTCTTGATTAAAGTTAAAGATACAAATAAGATCTTTGGAGGATACAGTTCTATTGGGTTTTGTTCATTAGGAAATGATTACTTAATTAAAGATGGATATCGATTTTATAAGTCATCAGATAATTTTATATTTTCTTTTGAAAATAATTATGATATTCAAAATATGAAAATAAGTCGAGTAGTAAATGATCTTAAAGCTATATTGGATCATGGTGGATGTAATTTTGGTCGGGGTTCATTGTGTATGATTGAAGATAAATTATATCTTAATAATGGTAGTGGGAGTTACGAAAAGAATTTAAATACCGACATAATTTATAATATCGAAGAAATTGAAACCTTTGTGATAGATAATCAATAAATCTTATTCTTAATAAAGTTTAAATTCTGTGTTTTATTATAAATTAAAGTTTGTTAAGTTTTTATTATAAATTAATTAAAATGAATAAAATAGGGGCGTTAAAAGAACTAGAACTTAAATAGTCTACTGTCGATTAACGTATGAATCAACTTAATTAATTATATATATATAAGTGACTGATTTTAAAATTAAATCTTGAATAAAATGCAACAAAATAATATATGGTTACGCGAATAAGAAAATCAAGGTATTAATTATTAATGTATGAATCAACTTAATTAATTATGATTAAATAATATATGGTTATGCGAATAAGAAAATCAATGTTGATTTTATTACTAATTGTTTTTTTTCAATTGAGAATTAATGAAACCAATAAAGGTGGTATATTTTACGCCTAAACGTAGAGCAATTTCTCAAATTATGTTTAATAATCGACAAATTTTTTTTTTTGTTCAGTATCAGTAATCACTCGTACAAATAGCCGCTAAATTTGTTAATCAATATGAATACTGCTGGTTGGTAAAATGTTATTTGTTCTTTGATCTGTTTTCCTATTTTTGATTTATCATAATAATCAGTTCATTCGTATTTCTCTTACTTTTGACCGTTTTGAAACATCTTTTGAATAAGCGCACAATTATTTGAGGTATTTAATTAAATAATAAATCTTGGACATAGTCCTTGATAAATCTTTATTGCTAAATTTTCATGATGACTTAGTTGTTTACATCGCGATATGGAAGTAATTACATTCGTATAATCTCGTTCTGTTAAAATTAAAGAGCGGTATATATAAAACACGAAATATACTGTTTTTAAACCTTCTGATGCATTGCAGTTTGCAGGTTTACATAATTCCATATCACTTATACAAATACCTGCTAATTTCAATGAATTAATTCATGAATTGTCTTGAAAATAGATATCCCACCCCATCAAGGCGATTATCAAATCAAAGGATATAACCTTATTTTTTGTGTCACAGATGTATGACCCGCCGTTCTGATCAAAAGTCTAGTATTAAATACTAGATTTATCTATATTAAAATATAGAAAAATCTAGTATGAAATGGATAAATCTAGTATGAAATATAGATAAATCTAGTATGAAATAGATAAATCTATATTTTATATCAGATTTATCTATATTTTATACTAGATTTTCCTATATTTTATATTAGATGAGTCGATATTTTATACTAGATCAGATCTATATTTTAATATAGAATGCTGTATATTTTATACCAGACTAATTTGTTAAGCTTCACCGGCATGATTATCACCTGTCTATCTGTGTAACATCAAGCGATGATTGTCCTATTTATGTTAGGGTGTCTACAATAAGTTTAATCATAAACATAGGAGAAGCTCATTAATAAAAATGACTAATTAGGACAAATTTACTGTAACAAATTTTGAAATTCCCAGTTTATTAATAAATTTATAATTAAAATTACTGTCATGAAAATTTTAATTTCTCATTTTCCATCAATTATTTGTAATTTTTGCCAACAAAATTTAATTCTTTAGAGGCATCTTTATAAAATTACAATCGCGAATTTGAAAATTTCTCAAAGAATTTGATCACATTATCAGTGTAAAAATTTAATTTATTAATATTTTTTATATCATCTATTTTGGGATGTCAGACCAGAAAAGTATTCAAAAGTGCTTGTATACAAAAAAATCTGTACTAATCATTTTTACTATGGGGCTTCTCCTATTTTATAATTAAACTTATAGTAGATATCCCAACAATTTATGCACATAAAAGGATTATCAGGAAAATCATTCCTTTCCCGTGACACTTTGTACTAGAATTTTACAAATTATATATCTCTAAGATTATTTAATGCAAAAGTAGCATCGTTCACACATCTTAATGCCTGTTGTCTGAACTCTTCTAAGTCATCTAATAATATTGGAGAAAGATTGGTTTGCATTTTAACAATAGTTTTAACTATAATAATAAATAAATATATATAACAATAATGAGTTTTTGCATTATCCATCAAGAAAATTTTAAAATTTAATCAGTATACCTAATGTATTTTTTAAGTTTATACTGATAACAGATAAAAAAGTTTTTTTCATTTGATTTATTAAAAATAATTATTTATATATTACAAATAACAGTAGGTGTGATAATCATGCCGGTGAAGCTTAACAAATTAGTCCAGTATAAAATATAGGCGATCTATATTAAAATATAGATCTGATCTAGTATAAAATATCGACTCATCTAATATAAAATATAGGAAAATCTAGTATAAAATATAGATAAATCTGGTATAAAATATAGATTTATCTATTTTATACTAGATTTTTCTATATTTTAATATAGATAAATCTAGTATTTAATACTAGACTTTTGATCAGAATGGCGGGTCATACAGATGCATAGGTTATAACTTTTGATGATCACCTTGATGGGGGCACAATTTTCATCAATAACAACTAGGGTTCTTTTAGTACAGTTAGTGAGTTTAGTTAAATACTATATTAACAGTTAATCAATTGTGATGTTAAACCTTGGTCTGAGTCCTTGGCAAATTTTCATTGCTAATTATTATCATGGTTTACAGCAGGTTCGCAAAAAAAAGTTCAAACTATTTTTATTACACATAGAAAACGCTTTTCGCAACATTTTTTAACTATACTAATGAAAAAACGTTGCAAAACATTTTTATTTATGGATTCAGTGGGAAAAATATTTTCGCAGCATTTTTAACGCCTATTAATAAAAAATGGTGCGAGATGTTTTTTATTTATGAATTAAATGAAAATAGCAACATTTTTTACCTTATAATAAAAAAATGTTGTAAAAATCGTTTTTATTTATCTAATAATTTATCAAATTTCATTGTAAAAATATTAAAATCTGAAGTGTTACTGCGAATTTTATTCAACCTGTTCTAATTTATTCAACTATTTGTTTATTTATAAACTAACAAAACATTATTAATACGTAGATAAAGAAATCTAGTTTAAAGATAAACATAAAAATCTAATACTAAATATTAAATTCCACCAAAAAGAGCCAGTGGATTCTAGCCATTTAAATAAAAATGAACACTTAGGGCAGTCTTAGGACTATGGCCGATCAGCAATAAATTCCTAGGTTGTCATAAAAATCACCCTGAAGTACCGTACGATATTTTTCTTTCAGGTTAAAGATCCGCTTCATATAAATACTATTAGATGAAGAATGTTACAAGTTGTAAAAGGAAGTGGCCAAAACTTATCGGAGCCCTATTTAGTATTTAAAGCTCACTAACTTGTACCCAAATTTAATACCTTAGTTATTTAAAATGATTAAGAAATCGTTTTGTTTTGTTATTTAAAAATGATTAAGAAATCATTTTTTTTTGTTATTTAAAAATGGTTAAGAAATCATTTTTTTTTGTTATTTAAAATCAAGAAATCATTATTGTTATTTAAAAATGATCAGGAATTCGTTTTTTTGTTATTAAAAATGATTAAAAAATCGTTTTTTATTTTGTTATTTAAAAACGATTAAGAAATCGTTTTTTATTTGTTATTAAAAATGATTAAGAAATCATTTTTTATTTTGTTATTAAAAAAGATTAAGAAATTGTTTTTTATTTTGTTATTAAAAATGATCAAAAAATCGTTTTTTCTTTTGTTATTTAAAAATGTTATTTTAAAAATGATTAAGAAATTGTTTTTTATTTTGTTATTAAAAATGTTATTTTAAAAACGATTAAAAAATCATTTTTTATTTTGTTATTAAAAATGATTAAGAAATCGTTTTTTATTTTGTTATTAAAAATGATTAAGAAATCATTTTATTTTTGTTATTAAAAATGATTAAGAATCATTTTTATTTTGTTATTAAAAACGATTAAGAAATAGTTATTTATTTTGTTATTAAAAACGATTAAGAATTTTGTTATTAAAAACGATTAAGAAATCAGTTTTTTTTTGTTATTAAAAACGATTAAGAAATCATTTTTTTTTTGTTATTGAAAACGATTAAGAAATCATTTTTTATTTTGTTATTAAAAACAATTAAGAAATCACTTTTTTTGTTATTAAAAACGATTAAAAAATCATTTTTTATTTTGTTATTAAAATGATTAAGAAATTGTTTTTTATTTTGTTATTTAAAAATTGTATTTTAAAAACGATTTTTTATTTTGTTATTAAAAACGATTAAGAAATCATTTTTTTTTGTTATTAAAAACGATTAAGAAATAGTTATTTATTTTGTTATTAAAAACGATTAAGAAATCGTTTTCTTTTTGTTATTAAAAACGATTAAGAAATTGTTTTTTATTTGGTTATTAAAAATGATTATAAAATCGTTTTTTATTTTGTTATTTAAAAATGTTATTTTAAAAACGATTAAGGAATAGTTTTTCATTTTGTTATTAAAAACGATTATGAAATCATTTTTTTTTTTTTGTTATTAAAAATGATTAAGAATTGTTTTTTATTTTGGTTATTAAAAACAATTAAGAATCATTTTTTTTTGTTATTAAAAATGTTTGGGAAATCATTTTTTATTTTGTTATTAAAAATGATTAAGAAATCGTTTTTTATTTTGTTATTTAAAAATGTTATTTTAAAAACGATTAAGAAATAGTTTTTTATTTTGTTATTAAATACGATTAAGTAATCATTTTTATTTTGTTATTAAAAACGATTAAGAATCGTTTGTTTTGTTATTAAAAATGATTAAGAAATCTCTTTTTTTGTTATTAAAAACAATTAAGAAATCGTTTTTTATTTTGTTATTAAAAACGATTAAGAAATCATTTTTTTTGTTATTAAAAATCATTTTTTTTTATTAAATTGATTAAGAAATCATTTTTTTTTTGTTACTAAAAATGATTAAGAAATTGTTTTTTTGTTATTAAAAACGGTTAAGAAATCATTTTTTTTTGTTATCAAAAACGATTAAGAAATTGTTTTTTTTTGTTATTAAAATGATTAAGAAATCATTTTTTTATTTTATTAAAAACGATCAAAAGTCGTTTTATTTTTGTCATTTAAAAACGATCAAGAAATTGTTTTTTTTTATTAAAAATGATCAAAAAATCTTTTTTTATTTGAAATCATTTTGTTTTATTTTTTATATTAAAAATGATCAGTTTTTTATTTAGTTTGAAAAAAAACTCTGAAACAGCAACATTTTGGTGTTTTATATATGAAATTCAGGTACCCTAAGCGGGTCATAAATTTGTTGACCTGACTTGAATATCGCAGACCGGGTTAAGTCAATTACCCGACCTATCTCTGAATCTTAATTATTTGTAAAAAAAAAATGATTTTTTATACGTTTTATAAGTTCCATATGGGAACCTATTGATAATTCTGAATTCAGAGGTATGTTACGCTCTGAATCTTTTTTTATTCATTCTAAAGGGAGTTTATTAACAATTTAAAGTTTCGTAGGTTCATTAACTCTAGATTTATTTAATTTTTTTTTTTAATTTAGTGCAAAAAAAAAATATAATAAATTTTAAAAATAAACTTTAAGAAAAATTTGCAATTCTTGCAAATTTTTCTTTTTTTTTTAAGGATAGCCCTGCGGGCATGATTGTTTAAAATAATTTTTAAAATATTGAAAATAATTCATTTCATGTGCAGAAAAATTAGTTTTTGAATAAATTTATTTTTTTGCAAAGGATCAATATATGAGGCTAAAAAATGTAATTTATTTGTGATGGCTCAACTTAATTAATAATATTACTGACACAGGCGAGGTCAGTGACAAAAGTTTCCTAAAGAAAGTGTTCAAAATAATCAAATAAAAAAATAAAAAAAAATTTCCTTTGTATGTACATGTTCATGTACTGTACATGTTCAATGTTCTGTTCATAGTACATAAAGTACATATACATAAAGATTAAATGGACCGTTTTTTACCAAAAAGGAAATTATTTTTGATTTCATAGCAATTTAGCATGTGGATTATCTACAAAATTAGATTAGATTGATGATGGAATGAAATAGAAATTTCTATGCAAAATACGCCGGGAATGTTCATTCAAAAATGGAATGATTTACAGATTTATTCCATTTTTACAAAAAACGGCTAACAAATGCTTATCTGTGTGTTAATTTTGGTTGATGTAACTCTCCTTTTTATTTCGCATTTTGGAAATCTTATTTCGCCATATGGGAAGAACCCTTAAGTGAAGAGTATTGTGTAAAAAAGCTGCCCTACACATGCAATAATTATTCACACACCAACTTGCGGTCCGCTACTTGTCTTTATTGGGTCCAGCGGTGCTGTTATAATGTTTTTAACAACTTTGAAGATGAGGTTGAAGACTTATAATTATTCACACACCAACTTGCGGTCCGCTACTTGTCTTTATTGGGTCCAGCGGTGCTGTTATAATGTTTTTAACAACTTTGAAGATGAGGTTGAAGACTTCAAGCTGGAAGAGAGAAATTTTCAAGGTGCTTAGTAGAGAAGGTTCACTTTCTTTTAAAAAGGTGTTGTTCCTGGTGCTGTTTGGTGTTATTTCCTCCTTTACCTGGTTTTTTCCCCTGCTTTAGCGGATGGTTTTCCAGGGTTATGATTTTTTCTTATTTTTTGGTGTATTTTTCTTGTCTTTTTGTTTTGCCTCCTACTTTTTGGAGTTTTTCTGGGGGGTAGGGGGGTATCCCAAAATTGATCGACATAGGTGGCTTGGTGATTATTTCCTTTTGAGAGAGTTGGGTGTTTGTGTAAGGAGGGTGCAGATCTTGGTGATCAGTTTTTGATCAGGTGAGATTATGTTGAGCACGTGTTGGACTATCATGGGTTTTTACTGCGGTTTTTAGTTTTTTCTATTGGGTATGCTGGTCGTTAATCTTGGAGATCTAAATGGTTTGTCCGGATGCAGCCAAGTTGGCCAACCTGCTTGTATGGATTATTAATAGGTAGTAATATTACTCTGAAATATAGTCACTTGGAGAAATTTTTGTTTTTTGACCTTACTGACCAGTGTAGGGTAGATATACTTATCTTGGGGGCTGGCGGTGTTAGTTATAGGATATCTGCGGGGTACGGGCTTCGACTTACCTGGTCTTTGGATTGGCTGTAAGAGAGGTAGTGACTATGATTAGGATTAACTGACCGTGAAGGGTTTCAACTCGATGTCGTACTTTCACATTAGTGTCGACCTTTCCTTGCTTAGTTCACCGGTTTAAGTAGATTATTCTTTTTTGCAATTTAGTATTTTAATGTATGTTCAAATTTTTGTTCTTCATGTAAATAATTTACTTAAATTCGCGTCATGTTAGGTTCCTAACTGACACCCATACATAAAAATAAAAATAAAAATTTTGGTTGATGTAATTCCTTTTTTGTCTTTATTGGATACCCAAATTTAGTCTTATAAAGGTAACGCCAATTTTTTTTTACGACCTAGAAATTCTTTTTCACAAATTTGTCATAAACTACTCCTAAGACTATAAAAATGAGCTTCGTTAATGAAAACCAATTAGTATCGGAATTTAATGAATTAAATATTTCTGATAAAGATTCTATTTCTTTAAAAATTACTAATCA
Source organism: Rhizophagus clarus (assembly GCA_015698045.1). NCBI lineage: Eukaryota > Fungi > Glomeromycota > Glomeromycetes > Glomerales > Glomeraceae > Rhizophagus > Rhizophagus clarus. The sequence continues at coordinate 778,298 of BLAL01000169.1, read as the reverse complement.
TAAAAATTGCTATGACCCAGATAATAAAAAATTTTGGTGCAAGGGATGTGTTCCTCGTTGCATAATTGAAGGATGGACCAGTGGAAATGATGATATTGATAATTTTATCAAGGATACGATTTATAATGCAGGAAGTTATGGTTATCCTATATTTCTTGAATGGGTTCCATTTGATAGATTTGAAAATTTGAAACAAATAGGGGAAGGTGGATTTGCAAAAGTGTATTCTGCAACATGGATTGATGGTAGAGCAGAATATTATAAAGAAGATGATGGAAGCTGGATAAAAAAAGAACCTAAACCTATCGAAGTTGCTTTAAAAAGGCTAAATGGATCACAGAATATGTCAGCTGATTTTTTAAATGAGGTATATTTTACATGTACTTATTTATAATTTTTAAAAAGATATTAAAATTAATCTCATTTATTCTAACTTAATTAATAGCTTAAAATGCATTGGAGATTATATTGGATAGCAAATAATTCTTTAAAATTTTATGGAATGACTAAAGACACAAAAACTAAAGAATTTATGATGATTATGAAATTGGTAGATGGTGGAAATTTGAGAAATATTCTTTTAAGCGATTTTAACAATATTATGTGGGATCGAAAACTTGCATATTTAAGTAATATAGCAATGGATCTAAAAAATTTACATTCATTAGGATTTATTCATAAAGATTTTCATAGTGGAAATATATTAGGTGGCCTTTATATTTCAGATTTCGGATTATCTGGACCATCAAATGAGCAAAAATCAGATAATAAGATATTTGGTGTATTACCGTATATTGCTCCAAAAGTTTTAAATGGAGAACCATATACATTACCTTCTGATATTTATAGTTTTGGAGTAGTTATGGCCGAATTATCAACTGGAAATCCCCTTTTCATAATAGAAATCATGATAATAATTTAGCATTGGAAATATGTAATGGACTCAGACCAAAATTTGGAAAGGGAACTCCTGAAATTTATATAAAATTAGCTCATAAATGTATGAATGCTAATCCAAATCAAAGACCAACAGCTAAAGAATTACGTAAAATATTAAAGTGTTGGTGTTATTTTAGCAATCATGAAAAATATGAATATAAAGGATTTGAAGAAGCTAATAACGAAATACCAAATATTTTGAATTCATATGAAAAAAATCTTAATGATATTTATACTAGTAGAGCATTTACATTTAAAAATCTATCAAAACCCATTAATTCATCTTTTATTGCTACTTCATATCTTAGTGAAGAAGATAATGAAGGTATTATATTTTATTTTACAAAATAATCAAAAAAATAAAAAAAAAAACTAACTTTTTTTTTATTTTAATAGATTGTCAAGATTCTCAATTAATTGACTTAGAAGTTCCTAACACATTAAAATTTGAAGGTAAATACAATTCTTGATATTATTTTTATCGTATAAGCCAATGTATTGATGTTTATTTTTTTTTTTTTTTTAACAATAGAAGATAATGGTGATAATTAAACAAGTACCTATTTTTTTAGAAACTACTTATTATAGTTATAACTGCATTTTTATTATAGGGTTTTACTTAAGAAATTTATTGGAAGATATTACGATTAAAATTTCTAATAATAAAAACATTAGCAATTATTTGATAATTTATTATTATCTGAAGTAAAGCAAACTTATATAAATAATAATAAAAAATAATTGAGGTTACTTGATCTACAGAATACACGTTAACCATAAAGTAAAAAAAAAAATAAATAATTTTAAAGTCAAAACTCATAAGCTTATTCATAGTCATAACTAGATGTAAACATTGTTAATTTTTTTTTATTAATAACTTTGTCTTTGATTTTCATAATTTGTGTGTTTGCTGTGTCGTAATCATTTTCTAAAAATATTTAAAGTTTGAAACTAAATTTGAAGTAATTAAAAAAATCATTGATAGCAAAATTTTGAAAGACTTTTATGACCATATAATCAAATTTGCTAAGCCACTGAGAATACTGAGAATGAAATTAATAACCAACTGTCTTAATAATAAAATATATTGAATATTCAATTTTTATTTTTTTTTTATAATATTATAATGAAAGTATATCACAGAACCTTATTTAAAATAATCAGGATTTTGACAGTTTTTTACCTTTTTATTAGGAAAAAAAAGGAAGTACCAATAAATAAAGCATAAAGGTGAAACTGAAATAAAATAACATACACATATAATTTTATGAATACAGAATATGCTTTATGATTCATTGTTATGCAAGTACAATACTTAGAGTTAAAACTTATGCTTGAATACTTGAATGTACTATAAATGTTGAATAATAGCAAGAATGTATATAGACATTTTTTTACTATTAAAAGTTATATTATATATAGGGGTATTAGTACTTCCTAAAGTATTTCTTTGTAAATAATACAATATAAAATACGTCATTTAATTTTTAAAACTTCAATTCTTCAATTACTATCATAAATATCATAAAGTTCTTGTATTAAGCCCTCTTAGTATTGGCAGTGTTGATGCAAAGTTCGCAATTAAAATTTTAAATCGGATATTTTGTATAGTAGTAAATACTTTATGCAATATTATACTATACTAAATATTCTTACTTTTATTTTAAAAAAATTTTACTAACAAATATTTATATTCAGCAAAAGTTTCAAGGTTAGAAATATTTAAATGATATTATTAATAATAAAAAGTGTGTTTCACTTTGTTAAACGAGTCTTATCTCTATACTAAATCTAAGATCAGAAAAAGCGTGACCAGACTGTAATTCGGTAAAGCTAGAGTATTATAGTAACATGAAGATGGATATATTCCGCAATTTATTCTAATTTCGTACAAAAATTAATTCACTAAAAATAAATAAATGTATCATTAATTTGTAAAACTTGGAACTTTAGCACTTTATCGTTTATCTCGCACATGTTCTTTTATTTTATATAAATAAGAACCAAGATGGAAAAAAACAATCGAACACTTTTTAACAGCCTAAGGCAGTTTGTAATAAATACGTATAAATTTATATATAATTTGTTTAGTTAACGGTTAATATATAATTATTGTACTGAAGAACACGATTGTTATAACAAAATGCTTAATCTTATATGGATATAAACTGATATAAAAATTATGCAACAATTCAAACAATATTTTTAAAGAAAATACGATTCATAATTAAATTTTTTTAAAAAAAGTCTATTTCAGTTACTTTTTGTTTTCTAGAAATAATAATACTATATTTTGTAGTTGATAACTTTATAATTTTTTAAACATAATTTAATTTAATAATAATTTTATTTTGTATTATTATGTAATATAATTTAATTTACAGACAAAAAGAGGAGTGAACGAAAATGATAAGAGGGCAAGTAAAGAGAACAATAACGACCGTACGAAGAAGGCGTACAGGACGTAAGGTGGTAGTTGGAGAAGGTCACATAAGGATAGTCCTGATTCAAACAAGAAAGGAGATGTTGGTAGAGCGACCAGGTGAATCGTGATGGGTTTTAGGTCTAGTTCAATAGATATACTAACTTTTTCCCAGGTGTCCTAGTATAGATCAAAAATTACAATTCATTCAGTTCTATAACTCTGTTTATGTATTTTCTTTATTAGATAGGTCTTCACCTCTTGAAGGTGGCCAAATTGTATAGATGTATACTTTCATATGTCTAAGCCAGCGTGCTTATAAAATTTAAAACATAATAAAGTACGAGGGCGTTCAAGTTGGAAAAAAAAAAAATATAATTTAATTTAATTTAAAAAATATTATACTATCGTTTAATTATAATAAATGTTTCTATCTCACTAATAGTATCATATATATAGTATGGTGAAATTTCTTCATAAAAATCCCTATTATTAACCTGGAAATTTTGATGAGAATACATACAAAATGAACCCCAACCAAAATTAAACCCATTATTAAAATACTCCAATATGGCTTTTTGTTTATTTATTACACGACCTATCTTCATATTTTGTGCGTCCTCACTGTTTTCAAATGAAAAAATAAAATTATCCGTTGAATGATAATATCTTATATTATTTTCAATTAAACATTGATCTCCTAGTTTATTAAATCCGATAGAACTATATCCACCAAAAATTTTGTTTGATTTTTTACCTTTAACTAAAACTAAACTTGCTAATCGGCCATTACATTTAATTTTAAATAACTCGTTATTGATTCCAACACGACTACCAAGATAAATAAGTTTAAATTTATATGATGGATCATTTATAGTACGAGCATATTCGGCGTCCTTTTTGTCAATCCAATTGACAATTATATTTGCGAGTTTTTTGTTGATAATCTTTGATTTAAAATTCCCTGTACTATTATTTGAAAACCCAGTTCTAGGTGGTAAAATCGTAGTTTTTGGTAAGTTATCTTTATAATAAAATTCCTCAATTTCTTCATAAATATGATTAGGAATAATAGCTTTATAAGGACGAACTTTATCAAAAAATTCTTCACGAGAAATTCCTACAAATCGAATGAGAGGAATAAATTGATCTAAAGTTTTTTTTAACACTTCATGACTCTCATTGTTCCACTCTGCTTTATTATTTCTAAGATCAGGAGTTTGTTCAATACCCCATTTAATTAGATATTCCCAAATGGCGATTTCTTTAATTTGTAAATCATCTCTTTTAAGTAATCCAAGAAATATTTCTTTATTTATTGAGGGAAAATCATCTGAAGTAAAAAATTGCAGTGGATCCTCACAGATAGAATCAAGACAATAATCATGTAATTTCTTGCAATTATCAAGTTTAAACACAGCATGAAGCACAAGAACGAGATTTTCATCAATCCAGCTAGTTTTTTCATTAATTAAATAATCTTGTACATGCTCAAACAATTCTTCAAGAAGTAATTCATCAGTTGCAACTAGAAAACCAAGAATATCTACATCAGATTGCTTTGTAAAATCAATTTCACCGGTGTAAAAGTACCTTAAAACAGTAATATTATTAAAAATTACAAATAAGAAATTATATAAAATTATTAAGATTATTCTTACTTTAAAATCATTTCAAAAACAGTTGAAGTAACATTTGGTTTATTAAACATAATCATATCATCTTTCTTTGTGATCCAATTAGCGGAAAGAGCACCTTTAAAATAAGGAGAACGAGCACGTAAAATAACAGAATGTGCACGAAATTCTTTTATGTTTTGATTTTCACCGACTTCAATAATAACATCATAATCATCAGCATCATTTAATATTAAGGATAAGTCTTTTAAAAGGTTTGAATGAAAAGTTAATGTCATTTTTTTTTAAAAAAAAAAAAAAAAAAAAAAAATGCAAGATGAATGAATAACCTTTTTTTGTTATTTATTTAGCAATTAGGATGTTTACATAAGTGTTACATAACATGAAGGTACGGATGATCATCTTAATTTCGTATCGTGATCAATAACTTATTCTTCACAGAAAATTCTAATACTTCTCCAATCTTATAAAATCTTATTATGTCTTGAGAGTATGTTAACGTTAATAGATAAATTATTTTGTAAAAAATATTTTATGAAATTACTTAAATTTAAATTCAGTTTATATTTTTAAATTTTTTAAAATTTTTTTTTTCTGCTATATAAATAACTCTCTTCACTAAGTGTCGTACCTCTTGTTCAACAAATAAAGAAATTTGTACAACTTGTACAATCATATGTAACACCGTACAAAAATTAAAAAAAAAATTTTTTAATAATGAATGATGACTTTAATGAAAATAATAACGAGAAGAACAATACTTTCATTGGTGATTTACAATTAAAAAATAATACTTTTATACCAACATGTGGCGTCGTAAAATATGATACTCTAATTAATGAACATTTTACCACAAAAATTTTTAATGAATTATTGCAAGAATTATATACACTTCTTTTAGACATAGAAATTGAAACTGAAACTCATTGCTTGCATAAGCTTATAAAGAATTTTTTTATTCGAATGTGATTTAGAGCCAGAAAATGTATTTGAAATAATTTTCAATATATTATATGCTACTCTAACATAATTGGATATTTTTATCGACATGGGGTTGGATGTGCAATTGATAAATTCAAAGCTTTCGAAATACTTTCAAACACTGTCAAAAAAAATCAAAGAACGATATTAGACCAATTATCTTTTGAACTAACAATGAGACCATTTGCTTTTGCAATGATAATACTATTAAAGAGTTAAATGAAATAATTGCACAATATTTTTATTTACGAGGACATAATTCAAAATAATAAGAAAAACTACAAATTTCATATTAAATATGCTGAGAAAAGAGACCCGCTATCACAATATCGCATAGGTAAGGGTTATAAGGATGGCATAAACATCAATGATCATGGTTTACAAAATCATCAGAAGGTGGAAATATTAAAGCAACATATAATTTAGGTAATTATATATTAGTTTATGAAAGATGAGAAAGAAGGATTTGAATTGTATTTAAAATCTGTTGAAGGAGAATTTAAACAAGCATTACCTATGGACGGATTTTTTTGTAATGAAGGACTTTTTACTTTTACAGATAAAGACGAAGGCTTTGAATTCTATTTAAAAACCGCAGAAAAAAGAAGTTATTTCAGTCAATATAGAGTAGCAAATTATTATCATGATGTTCTAAAGAACGAAGAAAAATGGTTTTATTGGAATAAAAAAGCTGCAATAAATGGTGGCCAATTTGAACTAGCAGAATATTATATTATTAATAAAAACGAAAGAAAGGCACTGAAATGGTATTACAAATTAGTCGATGAAAATAAATTTAGTTGCAAAATGTTATAGGATGGCGTTGGAACGGAGAAAAGTTTAGAAGAAACTAGTTATTTTTAAATAGTATATTATCAATCCCATCACGACTACCACGATAAACAAGGATAAATTTGTACAATGAATCATTAATAGTACGAATATATTTAGCATCTTTGTTATCAATCCAATTGGCAATTATATTTGTAAGTATTGGTTTGATGATATTTGATTCAAAATTACTTGTTCTAATTAGAGGACCAATTCTAGACGATAAAGTTATAGTTTTTGGTAAGGTATCTTTATAATAAAATTCTTCAATTTCTTCATAAATTTGATCAGGAATGATAGCCTTGTAAGGGCGAACTTTATCAAAAAAGTCTGCACGAGGAATTCTCAAAACCGAATGAGAGGGATAAATTGATTTAAGGCCTTCTTTAACGCTTCATAATTCTGATTATCCCACCCTGCTCTATTATTGTCAAGGCCAGAAATTTGTTCAATACCCCATTTAAGTAAATAATCCTAAATAATAACTTCTTCGATTTGTAAACAGTCTATATTCCCAGACAGAATTAATAGAAGTAAATTTAAATTAATTGGTGAAAATATTGTCAATAATCAAATAATCTACTCCAATTAAATCAACCAAGATTATTATTTATAGTAACAATTTCTAATCCTTTTAAAAATTTATAATTAATTCAAATTCTATATAACTAAGTTGACAATGCCAAATTAAGATAGATAAGATTAGACAATTTTGATAAATTGCACGAATAAGTCTCTAAATCTTCATGATAAATGCTGATTTCAATGAGATGTCCATTCGTATTTTCAATTATACCTGCCGAAATTTCAGGTGGTATGTGTTGAGCTTTTAGAAATTTTAAAAGGGGTAAAGATGCTTTTTTTAAATTATACCAATTCTTATAACTAAATTTATATGTATGTGCTAAATCTAAACTTACTAAATCTACAAGATATGAAAGAAATTTCGTGATAGGTTCCAAATCTATTCTTAAATATTGTACAGTATCAGCACATTAATTAGTGATTTCTTCAAATGTTTTTCGATAAATAGAGTCTTTATTTGAAATTTTACCATCATAAATTATATTAACTTCTTTTAAGTTTTTTTGAACCTTAATCAATTTAACGATTTTAGAAGGATCATTTGTAATTTTAATATTAACGTTAATTTCCAATTTTTTAATTCTAGTGCTCATTACAATCAAAGTTTTTAAAATATTGTTTTTGATATTACTATCACAATAAAAGTACTCAAGTTTTAAAAAACAATGTTCAATACCTGAGAACAAATGAGAATTAAATGATTCTGGAATAGAAAGGGAAATAAATTAATTAACATTATTAATTAATACTTTTATTATCTCATCTTTAAAAATGGATAATTTTGAATTCTTCATTCTAAAATCGTTCATTATACGCTCCAAGAAACATAAATCAAAATGCCTCCAAAAACTAATATAATTAAATAGAGATTTTCTATACGTTTTTGTAAAAGGATTAATTTTTTGATTCTTCAAATTAGAGGCCTGCATTTGGCCATATTTTGAAACCCGGCCCGGCCCGGAATATGTGAAAACTCAGCCGGCCCGGACCCGGACCGGAATTTTTATATTATTGTGTTTTACATTTTTGTTGTTTAAAGTTACATTATTTTAATATATAAATGCTTCGAAGTTCAGTTTTTAATTTTTTTTAAACACAAATGTTAAAAAATAAAAATTAGTAATATAAATCTCAAATTTGAACCAGTAATTTTCGGGTAATGTAAAATTTAATGATTTGCATAATTGAAATATCACAAAAATACTAATTTATATATTCAGTGTTTAAAACATCATTATTTATAAATAAAATTATAAAATATATAATAGTTATATTAGAAAAATAGTAATGTCCGGATAAATTTAAATTTTGGCCGGAATTAAATAGGTAGTTTGGCCAGAATTAAGAAAATCCGGGTTTATATTCTGAACCCGGACCGGCCCGGAAATTTGTTAAGAACAGGCTAGCCCGGCCCGTTGCAGGCCTCTACTTCAAATTATTTCTTGATTCTTTTGATAAATGTAAAAGTATTACATTGAATAAAATTTTACATGCATCATCAGTTAGATTGTGTCTAGTAGAGTCTCTCCATAAAATTGGTATCGTCGTTTCACACCAAGTTCTATTAACCAAAAGATACGAATAGAGGGATTTGTTATCATTTTGTAATCCTTACAGAATTAAGCAAATAACATCCCTGTTAAGAATTAAAAAAAAAAAAGAGGCATCCTTATTTATAGCTTACTGGCGATCTAAATTGTTGTAACAATCGTGTAACAAATATACGCCATTAGATTCAATGAAATTCTTATTTGGGTTCTCTTGATAATAACAGCTAATTTTAATCGGAACTGCGCCACTCCACTAATTGAAACTCGGGTGACCCTGGCCCTTAATTTCGCTGATCGGCACATATAAACCCTTATTAAACTGCAAATTTATTTGCTCCTGCTCCTTACTAATAGTAATTGAAATATCTAAAATCTTTAATTATACCTCCAACTTATGTGGATGTTCTATTTGCTGCAGTAGCAACTTATTTTGTTGTTCTTTCTGTAGGAGAGTAACTAACTGGACTTGAACTTATTTTTTAATGATTTAAAGAGTAGACGTCCTTTATTATTAAAAATAACTTTAAAGACTCCTCAACATCAGAATCCAAAATGATATAATGAAATTCAGCTTAATAGATTAAGATAAAACTTTATCAATATATCGAATAATTCATTTTTGAAATTACCCAGATGGTCACAAACTTCTAGACTATTAGACTATTTAAAAACTTACGATTAATTACTAAATTTTGGGTTCTTTAATATTATCATTTGATAGCTGATGTCCATTTGAATTTTTAATTAAAACTTGCCAAAATTTTAGGTCTTTATTGATTTTCAAGTTTTGAGATATTACATGTAATAAGATAACAAATGCAAACAATTTTGGTCACGTTGACTATTTTGGCTACGAGTTCTATAAGGTTCTTCCGTGGAAGAGAATAAAAGAGATAAGATAATCAGAGAAATTGTCAAAGAATATGGGGCAAGCTTTGTGAAACCTGACATCTTAAACAAAACAACAAAAGTTCATCGCGTTTTTCAAGAGTGAATATGAAAGCTTTGGAAAAAACAAATTTTTAAAGACAAATGAGAAGATCAATGGTATGTAAGGATACAAGACGATAAATTTAAATAAGAGTTATATGTCGGTTAAGAAAAATAGAATGAGAAATAGTGATGGAAGTCAGTTATAATCGTAACGAAACAAGAGGAAACAATAATAAAGAAAAAAAAAGAATCCAATTCCGGACACGATAAAGGAAAATCTCCAGTGATCAGAATCTTGACATTAGCCCGTGAAGTATCGCCCAGTTACAGAACAAATTTACGGAAAGACTTAAGGTGAATAACAAGAAACCTAAAAAGAAGCGCATGTCTGGAGAAACCTTCATCGTTTTCCATTACAAATAAGACCAGATTGAAAATAACAGAAACCAAAATTATTTAGATTCTTTTTAACATGTAGTAAGTAGTCTATTTTGTTTCGTCATATTCATACTCAGTCATCTCGTGATTCGAACTAATTTCCACAGCACTTATCTCATTATGACATTACGTGATTCTTTTCCAGACATCCGTATTCCATTGCAATCAAATCTCTTTTATATAAAATAACATTCTTATAATATCGCATTTAATATCATTAGGTCAACCACACCATATACTTTGTAAAAACTAGCCAGTTACCAAAAAAAATTTAGTATTGTTTAATTTCTATAATAGATTTTTCTTTTTATTGTAAGATTATATGAATTTACATCCAAAACACCAAATATTTTTTATAAAATTTTCTATCAATTACATAATCTTGTTATATAATTTCAATAGGATAAATCCTTTATCTAATATCTAAAAAAAAATATCGATATTCACAAATATACGAAATTATACATGTCACGTGTTGATTCTAATAATCCGTAATTTTTCATACATGAACTATAAATGATTAAATGTTTCTTTTTCCCTTTATAATGATATTGATAATCTGATTTTTTCTATCATAAATCTCATATCGATCTTGTATCAATCCTGTATCAATCCTGATAGCCGCGGCTTCTTTCCTTTTTTAAGTAGCTCGGCCTTTCTTTATGATTATTCTCTATTTTAATTATTTATTTTTGTTTGATAGTTTTTTAAAAAAAATAAATTAATTATATTACATTTAACTTACATTTAACTCTATGAAATCTTTGAAAAATCATTTATATTGTGATAAATATCAATATATTTGGTCTGACAATAAAAATATGTTTAAAGTATTATCTATATATGATACAAGCTGAGTTAATTCAAATATTGTAGCACAAATCTATTATCTGAGATTTTTACTAACAAGAATATATGACTCACATAAAGTAAAATGTATGTATACAGTAGATGACTCACACAGAGTAAATATATGTAAAAATAAATAATAATTATGAAAATATTTTATTATAACATAATATTATAAATATTTGTATTTCTCTTTTGGTTTTTTTTAAAAATCTTTCTTTTTACAAAATCTTTCTACAAATCTTTTACTGAAATTTATCTTTTCTACTATTCTCGAAAATGTCTTTTGATCTCTGTGCCAATTTTTTAAGATCTCCTTTAACTGAAATTCCCCTTGATAAATGCTTCTCTCATCACTACTCAATTGTGGAAACACAATTGAGCAGTGTTATTTTATCTTTTTTCATAACCTTTTTATTCACTTTTTTTTTTCTTTTTACATTATTATATTACTTTTCTCAAGAAATCGTTCTCTTAGTTTTATTTTTATTAAAATCTTCTCCCACTTTTATTATTTTTTCTTTTAAATTAATTATTTATATATATAACAGGGTATATTACCTTTTTATATATGTAAATTTAATTTATATGGTTTATATCACAAATCCATATCCCTTTTTTATACCATAATAGTTCAGTCATTAATCTTCAAATGACAGTTCATCCCGTGCGGTTTTAACCAATCCGGCTCTGAACTACTATTTTTATTAATTCCTAATCACTCCTTTGTACCACTCTTACTTTAATAACTTGTCTGGTACATTTTCTTTATCTTATAACATTTTACATTTTTTCTTTTTTTTTTAGTACCCTATTCTTTTTTCATATAATAAAATTTATTTTACTCTTTTTCATTCATTTTCTTTCATATTAACTTTTTTTTTATAAATTTACTTTTTTAATATACCTTTACTAAATTGTCAAATCCTCACTTTTTTACATCTTTTTTTATATCTCAATAGTTCAGTCATTAATCTTTAAATGACAGTTTATCCCATGCGGTTTTAACCAATTCGGCTCTGAACTACCACTTTTATTATTTCTTTATCTTTCCTTTGTACCATTCTTACCTTAATAACTTTATTTGGTACATCATCTTTATTTTCTTATTGCTCTCCCCTAGCCTTTTTCTTGTAACAATTTTTTTTCCTATTTTTTTTATTTATTTTTTCTTTCATATTAACTTTTTTTTTTATTTTCAGAAATTTTTTTTTCTTGATATACTGTACAAACAAACCCCTTACCCTTTCTTCACATCCCAATAGTTTAGTCATTAATCTTTAAATGACAGTTCATCCCATGCGGTTTTAACCAATTCGGCTCTGAACTACCATTTTTATTATTTCCTTAATATTTCTTTTGTACCATTCTTACCTTAATGACTTCATTAGGTACATTTTCTTTATTTTCTTATTGCTCTCCCCTATCCTTTTTCTTGTAACAAATTTATTTTTTTTCCTATTTAGTTTTTCTTTCATGTTAACTTTTTTTTTTATTTTCAGAAATTTTCTTTTATTGATATACTGTACAAACAAACCCCTTACCCTTTCTTCACATCCCAATAGTTTAGTCATTAATCTTTAAATGACAGTTCATCCCATGCGGTTTTAACCAATTCGGCTCTGAACTACATTTTTATTATTTCCTTAATATTCTTTTGTACCATTCTTACCTTAATAACTTTATTTGGTACATTCAATTTCTTTTTTTTTTTTTTACTTCATTTTTTTTTTATGTTAACTTATAGATAGATTTATTTTATGAACAAAATTGCGAAAATGATTTTAAAATCACATGATATATCAGGTGATTCAGAAGATTGGGCATTTATTTATAGATGATGTGAATTTTCAAAAATTAGGAAAAACAAAAAAAAAAAAAAAAAAATTTCAGAGATTAGGAGGATACAAGGAAAACAAAAAAAAAAAAAAAAACAAAAAAAAAAGGAAAAAAGAAAAGGAAATTATTAAGAAATTGAAATGAGCGGATAATATATTGTATAAGCAATTATACAGTCTACGAAATTTTAGTAGGAAATTGGAAATGTTTTGAGATTTAGAGGAAGATCGTTTTAAAGATCACGAAAATTTTGTCGTCGCTCCTCCAGCGAAGTATTATAAGAAAATTAAAGAAGTTCATGAAGAAAGACAATTGAACCCAAATAACCTTTATTCAAAAAGAGCATCAAAAGTTGAACCCAAATAACTTTATTCTCAAAAGAGTTTAAAGTTTCAAGAAAAAGAACGAATGTTTTTCCATGAAAAAGTAAAGATTGGAATTATTATGATTGTCGTCAAGGGAAGTATATATGACACTAGATGACACAAACAATACTTTCTAACGAGCCAATTCAAACAAGAAGAGAAAGACAAAACTTTTTAATGAAAAAGATCTAAATAATTTGGGTTCGAAGCTGATAGGATTTTATACGGAGCGGTACTGATTCTAAACGATCTGCCAAACAAGAAAAAGAATGGTGACAATTTCAATATCTCAATGGTGGATGTAATATCAAACGGAGGTAGAGAAGGGTTTTTTTAAGACAAGTAGAATAATTATTACTTGTTTTTATAATCAAGGATCATTAAAAAATATATACGATTTTCTTTATATATAATACGTAATTAATAATTAATAATAGAAAATTAATTTAATTAAAAAAAAGAAATGGTTGTGTTTTATTTGAAATATTATACTTTTGCCCATATCTTCTTAGATAATATGTAAATTTTACTTTCACTATAATAATATTTAGTTTAGAGAATTCATATTATATATTATAATAATAATTGTCTTTGAATTGTGTAATAGTTAATAATAACGCACCCATAAATAAAAAATAATAAAAAATAAATAATTTTATGGCAATTTGTAAATTTATTTTTGAATTTTTTATGAAAAAAAAGTAGTTTATAAAGACCCTTTGACCTGACGGGAATGATTGAGTTAAGCTTAGTGTTAAATTTATAAAGCGAACAAAACGTTCACTTTTTACTTTTAATTTTATTGAACAAGATAAGAATGTATATATAACAAAAATATATCAAAGAAACTATACACCGTAACTACTACATAAAACAAATATATGCATAATGATCTATTCTTCCACTATTTCCCAGGGGTTGATTTTCTGTTACGATGTTATACGACGCATTTTTTCTACGATGTAGCAACTATAACGATTCTAGGAAGAGTAAACTGTTTGTAAGTCTGCTTCCTTATTTTCTTATTTCAGTCCTGGGTTGATGATTTTGTTTTTTTTTTTGTTATCAACAGCAGCATTACCAGCAAGTTCAACTATTTCAGCTACTAGATATTCAATAGCTGCTGCAAAATAAACAGGTGCACCAGAACTAATATGTGGCGCGTAATTTCTTCACATACTTGGTGTTTCATTTTCGATCGTCTTTACTTTATTACGGTCAACACGTTCTGCGGCTGTATAGTTCATTCCTGCTAAGTAGATTTTTTTTTCCACACAATTTCGACTCAGCTCCCGTTAATTTTCACTCCAGGAATAATATATATATTCTTCACAGAAAATTCCAATACTTCACCAATCTTATAAAATCTTATTTTGTCTTGGGAGTATGTTAACGTTAATAGATAAATTATTTGTAAAAAATATATATGAAATTACTTAAAATTACTTGGTGAAGAGAGTTATTTATTTAGCAGAAAAAATTTAAAAATACAAACTGAATTTTAATTTTAAGTGTCGTACCTCTCGTTCAACAAATAAAGAAAATTTGTACAACTGTATTATCATATGTAACACCATACAAAATTAAAAAAAAATTTTTGTTTTTTTATTTCATTCTATCGGTATTATTTAATAATGAATGATGACTTTGATGAAATAATAACGAGAAGTATAATACTTCTTTTACATCAACATCTGATATCGTAAAATATTATACCTCATCATTCAAATTTAATTCTACAAGTCCTTTCCTAGTTAATGAAAATTTTACCGCAAAAATTTTTAATGAATTATTGCAAGAATTGTATACACTTCTTTTAGACATAGACAGTATTTGAAAGTATTTCGAAAGCTTTAAATTTATCAATTGCATATCCAACCCCATGTTGATAAAAATATCAAATTATGCTAGAGTAGCATATAATATATTGAAAATTACTTGTCATAATTTCTTCTGGCTCTAAATCACATTCAAATAAAAAATTCTTTATAAGCTTCAATTTCAAAAAAAAATCAAAAAGACGATATTAGACCAATTATCTTTTGAACTAACAAATGAGACAATTGGCTTTTGCAATGATAATACTATTAAAGAGGTAAATTAAATAATTGCACAATATTTTTGTTCTTTACTTATTTACGAGGACATTATTCAGAATAACAAGAAAAACTACAAATTTCATATTAAATATGTTGAGAAAGGAGATCCTCTATCACAATATCGTATAGGTAAGTGTTATAAGGATGGAATAAACATCTGACAAGATCCTTATAAAGCAATTGAATGGTTTACAAAATCATCAAAAGGTGGAAATATCAAAACAATTAAATAAATACTTAAGGCCATATTATTATATTTTTGTTCATATGTTTAACCATCAGTCCAATTAGATTTTATAATAATAGATTTTATAACTAAGTAGATTTCTCAAGTTACTGTAGTATTTAAAATCACTAATAATACTAATAGTAGCGTATCATTGATTGCAAAAGTAGCAAGAAAAGACTTTTTATTTATGGAAAATACGAGAAATTTAACATAGAAAATGTGTCACATGATCATAAATAAAGTAATGTATACCCTCCTGAATCAGTTAATCATGTCCTGAAATTTTAAATTATAATCAATAAACGATATCTCCAATAAAATATACTATAAAGAAAAAAGACCTTTTACTTTTAGAAAACTTTTCAAATTTATTTTACTAATTTATAATTTGGATAAAAATCGCCTTGCTGATACCCTTCTAGACTCTGTCACTACTCCACCACTTCAGCACTTATTTGTTATATTTTATCAATCGAATGAATATTTAACAGTATTAAATAAACAATCATATGTACATGATTAAACGTCGTAATAATTTATAATTTATTAATTTAATTCACATTACTTATTGCAACTAGTACATAGTAATATAAGATAATCGACCAAATAATAATAATAATAATTACGTGATATAATATTTTAAAGAAAAAAAAAATAACTCATAATTTTCTAAAAAATCACTTGTAACCGATAGTTTGTTTTTCTTTCATTTAATTTATTGCAATTCACCTTCTTTTATACATGTAATACAATTTAATTTAATTATTTAGTTATAGCAAATGTTTCTATCTCTTCAATAACGTCAACCATATCTGTATCATTTAACATCTTTCCATAATTATTCCGATCACTAACCTGAAAATTTTGATGATAATACATACAAAATGAACCCCAACCAAAATTAAACGCGTGATTAAAATGCTCTAACATGGCTTTTTGTTTATTTATTACATGACCTATCTTCATGTTTTGTGCGTCTTCACTGTTTTCAAATGAAAAAATAAAGTTGTCCGTTGAATAATAATATCGTATATTATTTTCAACTAAACATTGATCTCCTAGTTTATTAAATCCGATAGAACTATACCCACCAAAAATTTTGTTTGATTTTTTACCTTTGACTAAAACTAAACTTGCTACTCGGCCATTACATTTATTTTTAAATGATACATTATCAATCCCATCACGACTACCACGATAAACAAGGTTAAATTTATACAATGAATCATTAATGGTACGAATATACATATTTAGCATCTTTGTTATCAATCCAATTGGCAATTATATTTGTAAGTATTGGTTTGATGATATTTGATTCAAAATTACTTGATCTAATTAGAGGACCAGTTCTAGACGATAAAGTTATAGTTTTTGGTAAGGTATCTTTATAATAAAATTCTTCAATTTCTTCATAAATTTGATCAGGAATAATAGTCTTGTAAGGGCGAACTTTATCAAAAAAGTCTGCACGAGGAATTCTCACAAATCGAATGAGAGGGATAAATTGATTTAAGGTCTTCTTTAACGCTTCATAATTCTCATTATTCCACCCTGCTCTATTATTACCAAGGCCAGAAGTTTGTTCAATACCCCATTTAAGTAAATAATCCCAAATAATAACTTCTTCAATTTGTAAGTCGTCTTTCTTAAGCAACCCAAGAAGTATTTCTTTGTTTACTGAGGGAAATTCTTTTGAAGAAAAAAATTTTACTGGATCTTCACAGATAGATTTAAGACAATAATCTAGTAATTTCTTGCAACTGTCAAGGTTAGACACAGCATGAAGAACTGGAATAAAATTTTTATCGATCCAGCTTTTTTGTTTGATTAAATAATCTTGAACATGAACAAATAATTCTTCAAGAAGTAATTCATCACTAGCAACTAAGAATCCAAGAATGTCTTCATTCGATTCCTTACTCAAATCAATTTCACCAGTGTAAATATATCTTAAAGTAATCATAAATATATTGTTAAAATAAAAATTATTACAAAATAAACTAATAAAATCTTAGAAAATTATTAAAATTATTCTTACTTTAAAATCATTTCAAAAACATTTGGAGTAACATTTGGTTTATTAAATATGATCATGTTATCTTTCTTTGTAATCCAATTAGCAGAAAGAGCACCTCTGAAATAAGGAGAACGAGCACGTAAAATAACAGAATGTGCATGAAATTCTTTTATATTTTGGTTTTCACCAACTTTGATAATAACATTGTAGTCGTCCGCATTATTTAATATTAAGGAAAAGTCCTTTGAAAGATTAGAGTGAAAAATTAATGCCATCCTTTAAAAAAAAACAGAAAGCAGTGGCGTACATTACATGTAACTTTTTTTTTGTTTATTTAGCAATAATGACGGTTACACGACATGATGATCATGAAAAACGGAAATTTCATTCCGGAAAATCTTCACAGTTAATTTTCTTGAAATATAATAATAAATAATCTTGTACAAATATATTTACGAAAGTTTTTGTAAACTAACTAATGAAGAAATGATTATTATCCCGGAGTCTGATTTGTACAAAAGCTTCGCATAGGTTTCACAAAAATGTTGATTGCCTGATCCGCTCAAGATTTAAGAAAGTGAGTCAATTCGTGATTGACCCATTTAGTTGCACTTATGTTCTGGATTTATTGGATTAAATTAGTATTTTTTTTACGTTAAAGTCATTATTTTTTCAATAGACATTTATTATTTTTTAAAAGTTATAAATTATAAGAGATTGGCAAATCAATCTGTAGTGATCAATGTTCATTGCATATGTGAGTTAGTAATGTTAGTAATCCTTGAGTGGTTTAATATCATTTAATATTTTCTAATAAGAAATTAAGCTATCTTGATTAATTACTGCCGTATACTCTAACTATGCTATTATTATGCTAAAATGTAAAAAATATATATTTTAAGGGCTTACAAAGGGTAGATATTTTTGAAGAACTTTTTTTTTAGATTTGTTTTACAACTCGAAATTGTAAAGTATTTATTATTATAGTTAACCTATTTGGTAAATTTTGTTTAAGTATAAAGTGGAAGTTTTGTAAATTTTTACGTTAAATGCGCCTTAAAACAATTCCTTGGGATGCATCAAACTGTCAATGTTTTATATAAAGTAAAAGGATAGAATTTTGATATTACTAGTTTCATGTGAAATTTATCCATAAATAACTTTCTTAATAATCTAGTTAGACTTAGTATCAATCGATGAGTTTTATCATTTTGTTGGAGATGGGAATGAGGAATTGAAGAACAGTAATAAGAGAATTTACATAAATGGTTTGGTTGATAGTAAAATTTAGCATAAAATAACCGTAATTGTAAGTCAGAAAATTCGTTGTAATTTGGTAGATTTTATTATGCACACTATTGATTGTATAAGTTTTTGAGTAGAGAAATTGATGTTTTAAAAGTGAATGTAGTAATCTATTAAAAGTTCGCAATGATGAAAAGGGTAAAAAAATGTTATGTCGGATTTTGTTTTATTTATTTTCTCTTATAGTTAGTAGGACATAAAATTATACATACATTCACTCTTTAGAATAACACATAATAATGAAGAAATGAAATGTAATTATGAAAATCTAAAACTATGTAAGGCAACCACACGTAGTAAACGCCTACTATACAAAATACTAGGACTCAACTTTCAGGTACCCTTGAATATGGAAGTAAAGTGTGTACTTAAAGAGCTCAATAGAATATTAGTGAAAAAAAAAGGGAAAGTGCAAAGCTTCTACTAACAACATTATTTCTAAGCTACTCCTTAAACTTTCACTACAAATCCCATGATGACTTCGTTGTTTTAAAGTTATTGCTAAGTCACCTTTGGACAGTAATCCTAAAATGAAAGACAATCTCTAAAAGAACTATGAACCAAAACCTAATCCAGCAAAGTCTGGTGGCTAAAAGACTCAAAAAAATTGAAAACAAAGAAAAAGAGTTCCAAAACTAGGGATATTATCACAGTGGAAATGTAAAATTAGTTTTGACAAAATTAGGTGTTTAAGTTTTTAAGGGAAAGAATCTTTGAATGCTTCTTTAACATCTTTATATCTTTCAAAAAATATTGCTTTCCATGTTAGTTTACATAATTTTATATGACTTGAAAGTTAAGTTGAAGCTAGAATTGGTCACGATGTGTAGTAGCAGCAGTTTAATGAAATCTGGTATTTATATGTTTTACTACCTGAAATACTTTTTGTGATTTTTATGGCTGAGTCCAGTGACCGGACAAGGTTGTGTAAAGTATTCTATATGATGTACTGTAATATATAACTTTGCCAGTTTCTCATCTTCAGTGCCTCATGTATAAACAGGTGAATTAAACAAAAATGATCTAGAATCGTTAGCTGGAGATAAAGAGATGGTTGTCAACGGTTTAAAACTTAGTAATTATCAAAAAGGTGTTTTTAATAATTCCGTAGATGTAAACGGTAAAAATTTCTGTGATCTTCAATAGTTACTGCACCGTGTCCACTTAGAGCTGGATTCCCATGACTCATTCTAGCCTTTCTAAAAAGTCCAAAAGTGTATTTTGTGTTGTCGCTCCAGCAAGACAATATTACTATTTCATCTTTCTTTTAATATTTCAGAATATCATGAAAGAAAATTTCACGTGATCCTTCCATCTCCTGACTATTGGAATAAATGGATAATCTTGTCTGTATTTGGATAATTTCTAGTATTCTTTCTGATTGTTTTTTGGATATGACTTTAATGTTGAATCATTCGTGGGAAATTTGATCTTGTGTCACTTATTTTTAATGGTGATTGTGAAAGTCATTAGCTAGTGACAAATTTGGTTCAAAATCAGTAACAGACAACTAAATTTCCTTCTAAATATATGATTGTATACGAAAACCAGTTTGTATTATTTAGATAATCTGGAGATTTGTATCGATCATAATAATCTGATAGATATTTTGTAGGATAGAACAGTGCAGTGTGATATCCCTATATGTTGTTTTTTAATTGTTTATTTGAAGTGTTGATGACTTGACCTTTGGAAGAAGAAGATCACAGGTACAGTACATTGATAATTCATTCGCATTGTTCTTGTGTGATAACGAGACGCGTCGGCTTACAATTCACTTGCAGTACGGGTGAATATCAGATCATAATATATGATCCATAGAAGTGGTGAAATGGTTAACTTTATACTAACTATGCTTAATGATAGTTCCAATAAATTGTTTAGGATTTCATTAATTGCTTGAACATTAATAATTAAATTGGTAGTGGATTGTGAGATCTTAATCTTTAGAGAGCTAATTTTAACAATTTTGTATCTACTTTATCATAGGCTTTAATAGATTTTGTAGGTAATGTAAAATGGTTGTTATAATTCCTTACAAGTTTAAAATATATTACTTATTATTCTCACTTATTTACATTTGATATAAATTAATATCGATAATTCATAATAAAATTATTAATGGAATGATTATTTTTACTAATAATTTATAAAAACATTCTAATAAAACAATTGGTCATGTTTTATTAATTTACAATCCACCATTCTGGTTTAGGGATTGGGTATAGTAGTGCCTGTTGCCATGAAGCAATTGAAGAATTATAATATTTTTGATAATTTTAAAATCAAGGGTGATGAATTTTTTGGTAGATGTTTAATAATATGCCATTTGGTCCTGATGCTTTATTGTTAGGAAGGTCTTTGATTATATTTATTAGCTCTTTTGACAATACCGGTAATACTAGTTGTTACAATGCTATAAAAAATATTATTTCGCAATTATATATGTTATTCTAGGATTCTCTTATTGGGATTGATGGATCATAATTAAAGATTAATATCAATGCATTAAAGTCTACACACATTAACATTAGTTGATTAACCTCATCAGTGTTGATTTCTTTTCTCTTTTTTGCTACACTTTGTCCTGAGTTTTTTATATTGATTAGGAGATAGAATAAATTTAATATATTTGGTATGCTAAATTTTTCAAATATTTGTTTAGTTGAACACTTGATCTATCAATTTTAATTGTTCACCAAATAATATTATCTTGATATATTATGTTGAATTAGAGTTGATTATTTAAACAATTGATATATAAGGATACTGTTGGTTAATAAAATTCTTTAATTGCTTAATAGAACTGTATACGGTTTCCAATAGTACGTTTCAAAGCTCGTATATTTATAGTTGATATCTATCCCATTAGAAAATAACAACTATATCTTTTTTTACTAGGTATTTCGAAAATTTGTTATTATAAGATTTCTGTGAGAGTATTATCATTACTAAAATTGTAGCTAAAACTTAATATTATTAAGGTTTATGGAAAATTACCATAAAAGCCCAAAAATAAAAGATCATCTTGTTTTTTATGTAGATAATAAGTTGGATAATAAGGAAATAAGCAACTTGCAAAAACATTTGAAGCACCATCGTGTTGGAGAGAAGAGTAAGAAATAACCATAACAAAAATGACAGAATGTAATCTGATATATTATTGAAAGGAAATTTTTTTATTGTCATTGATCTTACTTTCTTTAATGAGCCATTGACATTATCTTTGTTATTGCTATTATTATCCTTATTTTTCCCAATGTGTAATGTGATCATTAGCCTTGTTTTCTTTGATGTTTTTGTTTATTTATTTCATTGGCTTTAATATAATATTATTTCTTAGTTATTATAAATACTATCAGATATAACCTTATTAAAATCTAAATTTAATATTAATTACAATTTTATCAATGCATTTCGAAATTGCATGTTCTGTACTTTGAACCACCTTTGTCCATTATGTATACTTTCTATCCAATAATTGATCAACTGTTTCATTCTCTAATTTTTTATTGAAATTTGAAATTATATTTAATTTGTTAATAATTTTTGAATCAATATCGTCACCTTTTAGAATAGTTGACGGTTGTTTGTAATTTGTTTATTAGATACACTTTTGAAATTCAGCTCACTAAATTTATTTTATATTATTTTTATAATTTTCAATTGGCGTTTAACAATTAACATTGGTCTAGGCATTTCAACTACTCCAATAGATTGATAAGCTATATCTCGAAATCAAAAATGTTCCATTGAGGTACATTCAGATATCAATTTTTTTTTTGTATATGGCAAGTTGCTTCAATGGAGAACTCGTAGGTGTACTTTTAAATAATATAAATAATGTATTGAACATTTTTGGTTTAATTCCAATATTTGAAATGCTATTTTGTCTTACTGTTTTGTTTAAATGCAATGAAATATGAGCAAAAACTGAGGTATATTTATAACTGCGACAATATATTTTATCTAATAAAATATTTTGCTTATAAGGGATTATTATGTTTGCTAGAATTTAATTATTTCCAAGGTTTAATTGATTTAAGATAAAATGTGACTTTAACGAGCTCCAATATAAAAATCCACATCCATAATTATAATAATGATTTTTCGCTTTCATATATTGTAAATAAATAATAAATATAAAACAAACCTATTATTTTGATTCTTTTTCTATATAAAGCTGCATTGTTTAAACATCTTTGTCCTGAAATTGGCATTCATTTGTTTATGATATTATCAGATTTAAGAATATTTGTAAGAAATGGATAGTTGGATTACTAACAGACTTGTACCGTTGAGGTTTCTATTATAATTATTTATCAAGCATGGTCAAAGATTCTACTTCTCTCCTTAGTTTCTCATTATCCACCTCCATTTCTTTTAAGTGTCCAAGCTCAGTATCTTTTTTATTTAATTCTTTATTAAGATCCTCCTTCTCATCGTACCTTAGCATGAAATAAATTAGCTACTTTTTTTTTTATACCAACAGTTTTTACAGTATTTTGAAAAATTAAAATCCAAGATAATAGGTTTATTAATTATGTTTCACATATAGCTAATTTTATTTGGAAATAATTTCTTGCCCCATTCATCATTAATATGCCGAAGTTATATCCATTTCAATTAATACTTTGTATTGCTAGCATGCTTATTAATAGTTTATTTACTAGTTGTTCTGGTAACAATGAATTGTAAAACGAATCATTTTTTTTGCTTCTTTTACTATTCATCAATAGGAATAACTGAATAAAATGCTAGAATAAATATCCTCGCATCTTAAAAATACCTAGTAAGGAATCAGAGTAAGACAGGAAGAGTAAGAAAGCATTCCCAACGCTGTTTACATTTTTTATGCAATAATAAAATGTGATGATGGTGTATTGGTATGCATCACATATGTATAATTACGCGCTTTTGTTTGGGATTCTTTTCCTCCGCTTAGCATCTCCCAAGACGCACACTCAGCGCAATTCCCAATTGATGATTGGATTATGGAAAGGGAAGAGAAGAAAAATTATTTCATGCTTTTTCCTATTTCAGAAAAAAATAAAATAGTATAAGTAAATACACGATAAAACATATAAAATATTAAATGAAGGAGGAAAAGAATTATTATTTGAAAATACATTATAGAATATATCATAAGTTCGGATAAATTAGACTTTTTGATTAATAGGTGGATTGAATAAGATTTACTCAGAAAGGTGTTGATCCTCCTCTTGGTTCTGGGTTCTGGTGTTTCTCTTCCTGACGGCACTTCTGATGTTGTTTCTCTTCCTGACAGTACTTCTGAAAAAATAATCTTCCTTATATGTATAGTAATAGAATCAGTAGATATTTGTCATTAATAAGCCCAATAACCATGTAATAACCAGTAGCTCTAAGCCTCACAAGTGAGTATCCATAATCAGAGACTTGTTAGAAAAGATAGTTTTTCGTTTGGTATTCACTCATCATATTTTAGGAGGAATAGTATTGTCATCTTTAAAAGTAATATATTATTATTTTCAATAACACCTAAACACCACTGAGGAAAGCGAGTTTACATTCGATACCAATTATTAAGTTTCATCATTCTAAAGACAAAGAATTTTTTCTTTCCTTTTTTTTTTATAAATACTTACCATAATTTTCTGTAAGTAGTTTCTTCCATTCATGGGATCACTTGTAGTTTTTAACTTCGTGCACTGTCTTTGATAATCACAATTCCATTGATATCATGATGAATAATAATTTACTAAATTAAAATATTTATATACTGGTAAAAATTTTTATCCAGTCATACAATAATACTATTAAAAGATTGAATTATTTAGTGAGCATAAAAACATAATATCTAAACTAAGGAAAAAAATAAAAGAAAAAAAAACAAATAACTCGGACAAAATATCCATACTTTACAAATTTTCAACAGAAACAGGGTTCATTGCCAGCTGCGCCTGCAATTCTTTTAGCAACTTACATTTCTCTACAATAACTGTTTTCGTGTAACTGCCACTGATCAATGGCTCCTTATTTAAATCTCTTATCTTTCTCTCCTGCTCTAATTTCTTTTTCAAGAGAGAAAGGAATAAATGTGACTTACATCTTCATTTATATTGATTTGGATGATTTTCCTTTTTTACCATAAAAACTATTTACTCTGTTGATAAACGTTTAATAATCTGTGTAAAAATTATCTCATATTTTTCAAAAATTCATAAATAAAAATAATGAATGGTGAATGGAATGAATGCACAGTATGTGCTTGAAATATTTGGAATCTTGATTTGGTGTTTTAACATAATGATAAAGTAATTTTTTTATAATTTTCAAAGCTTTCAGATTTGAATAACAATACTGATGTTCAATTGTTTATATGTAAAAATCATATTCTCCTGACTTATTATCCGCTATGTATCATGTGCAAATAAGATATATATAAAGAAAAATAATGATCAGTTAGGTAAAACCAAAAAATAAATCACCACGATCATAAAAAACCTATGACATACCATTTATTGCGAGTTAAAATTCAAATTTCTACAAAAAAAAGAATGAGATAATTAATTTTAAGAAATGAAATACAAGCAATAAATAAGGAAAATATAAACTTACCGAAACTGAATTATTGCATAAATTTATCAGGTCAGGTGGATGTAAATTGAAGTTTAAATTAAATAATGATTAGAATTCAGATTGGCCAAGAGTATCTTGATTAAGCTGTTATCAGTGGTAGTTGTTATAAGACTGTGATAGGAACCTTTGTTGTTGTCAAATAAGAAAAATTTTTTTTTTTTTTTATAATTTATTAATGTAAATAAAAAAAAAAATAAACAAATTAATGATAAACCTGAAATTCCAAGATAATCATTCGACAACTGAAGATTATTTGTATATATCTACAGTAGCTCGATTTGTTTAATATTTTATTAGTGGCCTTCCAATAAATATAATTGCAAATGTATAATGAATTTAATTGGTCCATTTATATTCATTGAAGTTAAATTTTGTATTTTTATCAAAGATAGGATTGATAGTACACTTGCGTATTTATTAATTTGACTAGAGGTTATTTTAATGTTATAGATAAGAGTGTATATCAATCAATATATTATCATATGTTAAAAGGGTTAATAAACTTTTTATTACAAACAATTAAGATAATAATTATTGTAATATAATAAAATTTAAAAAAGTTAACTATAATGTGAAATCTTTTTGGAGTAATCTGGTTGACCATATTTTGACACATAATCTGTTAAAATCATCATATTATTGAATAGTTAGTAGTAATAAATTTATAATTATTTTCTTTAAAATTTTAGAAAATAAATAAAATTTCAATATTAGATAAATAAAATTTTAAATAGATAAATTAATGAATTTCAGTCTTATTTATATTTAAATTTTAATTGTTCAGCCTTATCAGAATTTTGCCATAAATAATTTCAAAACCAAAATTGGTACAGCCACAAAATAAAAGTTATAATAGCCAATCCACATCAGAAAAATTTACAAGCATAGCCCTATTATGCTAAGCCCATTCCAGAGTTGTAAATTGATATATGGTTAGTTTTATATATACCTGTTAAACAACTTTCTTTAGTCTTTTAAACCTGTTTAACTATTATTTTTAAGTGATACGTCTGTCATTTGTTTACATAAGCACAATTTTTACAATGAGAAATTGTAATAACACTCACAAAGCACGATAACATTATTGCTGTATGTAATATTTTATATACGAAAGCAAAAAATATAAATCTTATGAAATGTTTAATTCTTCATAATTATACATAGTATAGTAAATAGGAAATTTATATAAAATGATTTTGAGTAAAATGTAAAATTTATTTTAACACGATACAGCATATTGACATATGAATAGAATTTTCCATAATTTAGTTTATTAAAGTACATTTGAGTAATGTCATCTAAATATAACACTAACTACGATATAATCTATTTATATATTTAACTTTTTTCCTATAAAAGATATACCGTAACTTGATATCGAAACTCGTTGCGATACATAGCTTCTTTATAGAGCTATGAATTAATTAATTAGTATAGCACTTTTTGGTACAAAATAAATATTACTATTTTATACTTATCTGTTATACGTACATAACGCACAGTATAAGTTTGAGCTATAAATAAGAAAGTATTATTTTGAGTTTAACCGTTATGAGAAAAAAACAATAGAAGTTATTATTAATACCAATAGAATTTTCTTCTTGATCAGCTAAGTGAAACTGTAACTGAGGAACCGGCTAAAGCGAAGAAAATAGAATATTTTGCTATTTTGGATAACAAAACCTTTATTACTAGTGGCTTGCACAGAAGATACTAATTGTTAAAAATGATTATCTCTACATTTCTTATTACACAGATTTCGCTATACTCATTTAGCTTACTATGCTGTCCAGTTGACGCTCCGAACTACCAAAACAACAAAAGATAGTGGCACCGACTGAGTCGGTTCTGAGAATAATAATAAATCACATTTCTTTGATTGATCATCATCAGATTAATTTAATTATCTCAAGTAAATGAGTGAACATCCCGTGTATAATACATTACAATATTTAAATTATGCAAATAAGTTTATGAACCAAAGTAGGTTCTTAATTGTTCGTTGTTTAACGAAATTTAGTTTATCAGTTGGAAACGCTTAACCTGTTGTCGCATTCCTGACTATTGACATTTTATTCGGAAAGCATTGAGGTTAATTCAGTGACCTCTAAATAACCTTTAGATGAGCCTAAATTTAATATGACATTCGTCATTTGACCATAGTCGCTAATTTTAAGTGATCAACATACCTTGTGAAACCATCAATATGTGATTTTTTCCATAAAAATGGAATTATTCGCACGTTTGGTTTTTTTTTTTTTTTAATTTTTTACTTTTGATTTTTTTCAAAGATGACATCAATTTTTCATTGTAGTCTTTCAAAGGACTTTTCTTTAATATTAAATGATGCAGATGATTATAATGTTATTATTCAAGTTGGTAAAAACAACAATATAAAAGAATTTCGCGCACATTCAATTATTTTACGTGCTCGTTCACCTTATTTCAAGAGCGCTTTTTCAACTAATTGGATTAAAAAAAATGATAATATGATTATGTTTAGTAAGCCAAATCTTACTCCAAATGTTTTTGAAACGATTTTAAAGTAAGTGCCTCTTTTTTTTTTATTTTATAATAGATTTAATTTTTTTTCCTATTATGAACGTAATAATAAATTTAATTCATTAATATATCGTATTTTAAAATTTAGATATATTTATACTGGAGAACTTGATCTGACTATGAAATCGGGTGAGGACATTCTTGGTTTATTGGTTGCGTCTGATGAATTACTTCTTGAAGAGTTATTCGATTATGTTCAAGATTATTTGATTAAAAAACAAAAGAGTTGGGTTTGTGAAAACGTTGATCTCGTTCTTCATTCTTTGTTCAGACTTGATAATTGCAAGAAATTACGAGATTATTGTCTTGAATTTATCAGCGAAGATCCGCTATCATTTATGTCTTCAGAAGCTTTTCTTTCAATAAATGAGGAAATTCTTTCTATTTTACTCAAAAGGGACGATTTATCAATTGAGGAAGTTATCGTCTGGGATTATTTAATTAAATGGGGTATCGAACAAACTCCTGGTCTTGGGAAGGAGAATAGTGATAGAGCGAAATGGAATAATA
This sequence comes from Rhizophagus clarus, assembly GCA_015698045.1. Taxonomy (NCBI): domain Eukaryota; kingdom Fungi; phylum Glomeromycota; class Glomeromycetes; order Glomerales; family Glomeraceae; genus Rhizophagus; species Rhizophagus clarus. Next base: position 749,586 of record BLAL01000169.1, on the reverse strand, counting down.
AGAATTACGAAGCATTGAAGAAAACTTTAAATGAATTTATTCCTTTTATTCAGTTTATTAGAATCTCACGTGCAGATTTTTTTGATAAAGTTCGACCTTATAAAAATATTATTCCTAAAGATATTTATGAAGAAATTGAAGAATTTTATTATAAAGATACTTTACCAAAAGCTATTGTTTTATTACCTAGAAATGATTCATTATCAAAAATTAAATCACGTATTATCAAACCAAAACTTGCAAATATTATATTTAATTGGATTGATAAAAAGAATAACAATTATATACGTACTATAAATGACCCAAATTACAAGATCAACCTTATTTATCGTGGTAGTCATCATGGAATTAATAATGAATCATTTAAAAATAATTGTAATGGTCGAATGGCAAGTTTGGTTTTAATTAAGGTTCAAGAATCAAGCAAGATTTTCGGTGGTTATAGTTCTATTGGATTTAATTCATTAGGAGATGATTATATTATTGAAAATGGGTATCGATGGTATAGTAGTTCTTCAGATAACTTTATTTTCTCATTTGAACATAAAGAAGACACACAAAATATGAAAATAAGTCGCGTAATAATAGATTCTAAATCTATGATTGTTAATCGAGCTGGTTTTAACTTTGGTTGGGGTTCTTTGTGTATGACTAATCAAACTTTACATCTTAATAATAGTTACAACGCTTATGAAAATAATTTGAAGACTAATAGAACTTATTTGATAGAAGAAATTGAATCGTTCACTATAACTAGTTAATAAATTTATTAAATAAATAAAGTTATTAATTATTAATTTGTCAACCCATATTTATTATGGTATAAATTTTGATATTCCATTATTAATATTGCGAATATTGCTAAATTAGCAAAATAACAAATACTATCAAGTTGCTAATAAAATAGGTTTAAATTTTTGTAGTTATTGATGTACACAAGATTATTTTTTTTGTGTTTTAATATACCATAAACATTAATTATTTTGACAAAAAAATTTACACATTTAAGCAGCTCTCAAGACATTTAGGTAATTAATAATTTGTATGTTGTACGACATGCATGATTCTGAGTACGTTAACTATTTAGTATTATTTAAATTATTATACTACTTAATTTTGCTGAACATATTTGCCGATTGTAATAGTGACATGTGATATTTTAATAATGTTTGATGGGTTTTTAGCTGGGTGTAACCTTTGTCAATCAGCCGATATGAGTACAGAATTATTGTTGATGAATATTTTAATTTCATAATATGACACGAAAAATTATACTTTTTCGCGACTGTTTTTATTTAATTCCACTAGTAAAATATTATTAATATAAAGATACATATAATTTCTTAACAAAACACATAAAAAAAATTATTTGACAAATAATTAAAAAGACTGAAATTAGCAATGCAATTGTAAAATTTTTTCCTTCAAACAACACTATACTGATTTCAAAATTTTTCCATAAATATGTCATTTTATGAAAGTAGGAGTGTACCTCTATTTAAAAGATGGTGTGAATAATAATATCCAATATTCTTAGTAACTCTTAGTAACGAAGTTTTCTGATTTTAGAAAAATATTTAAAGTGCAAAAAAGTATAAAGCACGAGTTAAAACCATGCATTATTATATTGCAACACAATTACATCATCGTAGCATTTTGAAATTTTTGATAATCAAGAAAATTATGTTTAAAGATATTTGTTACGTATGGCCTACAATCTGGGATTTTAGTATACGTTACCAACATTCTGTATCTGTTAATTGTTTAAATATTAAAATTAATCAACTATATACTAGAAAACTGAACTAACTCTATTGATATAATTACCTTTTAGTAAAATTGTAAGTTTATTTATCATGGAGTATAATGAAAATCAATAAAGAATATTCTAATTATCGATAATTTATGGTCAAAAGAATAATATGTTTAGAAAGATTCTTTATTAATTTGTCGAAATTTAAAATTTTATTTATCATTGTTCGTCTAACAAGACCAATAATATTTGTTAAGCAAAAAAACTTTTATATAAGTCTGTAGTAATAATCTTACACTAAAAAGAATGGCTAACCTTGTCTTTCAAATGACTTTTCATTATATTAAATAATGGTGATGATTTTAATGTTATCGCTTGTTACTCAAAGCTAAGACATTTAATGTTTCGCAAACCAAAATTACGTTCGTTGTTACTTGATCATATGATGCAGATATCACGATTTTACTATTCCAATTAAATAACAAAAAACTACTTTATTTCTTTATAGACTGCCCATCAGTTTTAAGTTAGGTGAATTGCAAGTTTATAAATCCAGTTATAATTTAGTTTTTGTGTAGCACAAAAGTGGTGATTTAGAATTTCATAATTTGGGACGACACTATAGTTTCGATTTTTGATTAATTCGATTTTGGTAGAATCGATTCCAATCCCTATTGTTAATTTAATTCATCTTAATCAATATGTAAACATTTCTACCAGTATTATTTAATTCAGTCTAATTCAATTTATTCAATATTTTCAATATTTCTTTATTATTTATATCAACAATGTCATTACAATTCAAACAAGGAAACATTTTGCGTATTTATTTTTTTCATCACTAGTCGTTACAAATAAATTTTTGCACTTTAATATGCCTTAAGACCTATTATTATATTTCATAGATCAAATGTTATTTCTTTTTAATTTTTGATAGAATGCATTTATTTTAAAGATTAAAAAAGAAAAAAATTCAAATCTAGTATTATTTTAGTAATACTTATAATTGTTCAATATTTGAAATCTAAATAAATAAAAAAACTAATATTTTACATTATCCAATTGCCTAATAATTATCGTTGCAAAGTTAATAGTATTTTTAACTAATTCATGGCAAATTATTATAGAAATTTCAGAAATAGCTTATCAAATTCTTTTGTTATAAGTGGACCTTCTTTCAAGATATCTTTAATGCATTAGAACTGTTAATTTAATAATAAGCTGGGTATATTTATAAACTGATTCTAGTAAAAGAAAGCTCTTTAATTTAATTGTAAATAATATACTGCTAGAAATGTTTTGGCATGATTTATTTAGTTATCATTATCTATAAAAATTAATTACTATAAAGTATTAATTTATGTTTATTTACATTCAGTTATGAAAAATAATATTATAAATGCAGTACATAGTAAATTATACTTGCCATCTAGTTTTGATGTGTTAGGTACCTCTAAGTCAAATAATTGAGAATCCTGACAATCTATTTAAAATAAAAAAATTAGTAGTCTATTGTTTTAATCACTTTATAAAAACAAATACAATACCTTTATTATCTTCTTCATCATTAAGATATAGAGTAGTAATAAAAGATGAATTAATGGGTTCTGATAGATTTTTAAATGTAAATACTCTACTAGTATAAATAGCATCAGGATCTTTTTCATACGAGATCGAAATATTTGGTATTTCTTTATCAGCTTCTCGGAACGCAGCTTCAACTTCTTCTCTTTTATAATCATATTTATTATTATCACTATAATTATACCAACACTTTAATATTTCATATAATTCATTAGCTGTCGGTCTTTGATTTGGATTAGCATTCATACATCTATGAGCTAATTTCTTATAAATTTCAGGAGTTCCTTTGCCAAATTCTGGTCTGAGTCCATTACATATTTCTAATGCTAAAATAGTATCATGTTTTCTATTATAAAAAGGAGGTTTTCCAGATGATACTTCAGCCATAACTACACCAAAACTATAAATGTCGGAAGATAATGTATATGGTTCACCATTTAAAACTTCCGGAGCAATATATGGCAACACTCCGTATATTTTATTATCTGATTTTTGTTCATTTGATGGTCCAGATAATCCAAAGTCTGAAATATAAGAATCATTACCAATATTTAATATATTTCCACTATGAAAATCTTTATGAAAAAATCCCATTGAATGTAAATTTCTAAGGTCAATTGCTGATTCATATAAATAGAAAATTTTAAGATTCCATGCAATATTGTTAAAGTTGCTTGAAAGAATACTTCTCAAATTTCCTTTATCTGCAAATTGCATTATCATAATAAATTCTTTAGTTTTTGGGTCTTTAGTCATTCCATAAAATTCTAAAGAATTTCTTGCTATGCAATATAAACTCCAATGCGTTTTAAGCTATTAATTAAGTTAGAATAAAAGAAATTAATTTTAATATCTTTTTAAAAATTATAAATAAGTACATGTAAAATATACCTCATTTAAAAAATCAGCTGACATATTCTGTGATCCATTTAGCCTTTTTAAAGCAACTTCGAAGGGTATATGTTCTTTTTTTATCCAGCTTCCATCATCTCGTTTATAATATACTGCTTTACCATCAATCCATGTTGCAGAATACACTTTTGCAAATCCACCTTCTCCTATTTGTTTCATATTTTCAAATCTATCAAATGGGACCCATTCAAGAAATATAGGATAACCATAACTTCCTGCATTATAAATCGTATCCTTGATAAAATTATCAACATCATCATTTCCACTGGTCCATCCTTCAATTATACAACGAGGAACACATTCTTTACACCAAAATTTTTGATTTTCTGGGTCATAACAATTTTCATGATTGGTTTTTAATGAATTAGAATTTTTATCAGAAATATTTAATTCATTAAATTCAGATACTACTTGGTTTTCATTATTAAGACTCATTTTTATATTTTATATTCTGGTAGGAGTTACTTTTCAAATTTGAAAAAAAAGCATTTACGCTTTGTAAAAAAATATTTATGTATATTGGCGTTAATTTATAATGTAACTAACTGAATTTGGATAATTATTTTTTCTTCTTAACCAAAATTGTCATTTGGCAAAATGTATACATAGATCAGCAAAATCTTGTGATTAAGAACCGATTAAGGTGGTCATCTGACACTCGATTTCGCTGTGTGACGTATTCAAATCAGTTATCAAACCGTTCCCAAATAAAAAAAACAAAAAACAAGAATGTCAAAACTATTCCCTCCAAGGTTTCCATAGTAAAATTTATTATTTCAACCTTGAATTAGAAGATATATTCTAAAAAAAAATGAGGAGAATATCACAAAGTTATTTTATTAAAGAGAAAAAATGATAATATTCAACAAAAATTACTTTTAAAATAAATATTAAATAAATCTTTGGTCTAATCAATTACAACTCAATAAATTATATTAGCTAGTATATTTCTATTGTTTAATAAGTTTTTTTCTTTTAATGAATAAGAAAGAAAAATCTACTGCTTTTATTTAAGTAAAATAATCGCTTAGATGCTTCTGATTTTCTATGGCAATTATTAATGTATGATTTCGCATTAAAATAAATTCTTGTCGTATAGATAATCAGCAACTCTGACAGTCCGGCTAAGTATATAATTCTGGGTAGTACCTTTAGGTATTTACCAGTGTTTTATATTAAGTCGTGAAATTTAAAATTTTTTAATTTTGATCGGCACTAGTTTCGATTTTTTACTTGATTTAATTTTGGTAGAAACAATTCAAATCTCTACTGTTAATTAATTCATCTTTTCATCTTAATCAATATGATAAATATTCATAAATTAACTCCTGATTTCTAAGGTAAGGACAAATTTATTTTAATTTTAATTTATTGTATTAGAGTATGTTTGACGTTAATGAAGTGAAATTATTATTACTTAGATATATTTGCTGAATTGACTAAACAATTTAGTGAAGATATTTTTGATTACTAGTTGCATCCCATGAATTACTTCATGAAGAGTTATTAGAACTTGTTCAAGATTATTTAATTAAAAAAAGATCCAGGTGGATTTGTGGAAATTCTGCCATCATTCTTAGTGCTGTGATCAAGTTTGATAGTTGTAGGAAATTACAAGATTATTGTTTTGAAGTTATCTGCGACGATCCGCTACCATTTTTATCATCAAAAGCTTTCCCTTTAACAAATAAAGATGTATTTTTTTGCTTGCTTCAAAGAGATGACTTATCGATTGAAGAGACTATCGTCTGGGATTATTTACTTGAATGGGGTATTGAACAAACTCCCGGTCTTGGGAATGAGAATAGTGATAGAACCAAGTGGAATGATGATGAGAATTACGAAACATTAAAGTTGATTTTAAATCAGTTTATTCCTCTTGTTCGATTTTTAGAAGTTTCTCACACAGATTTTTTTCACAAAGTTTGTCCTTATAAAAATATTATCCCTATTAGTATTTATGAAGAAATTGAAAGATTTCATTATAAAAATGTCTTGCCAACAATTCCAGCTTTTCCACCTAGAATTGGTTCAATATTCAAAATAAATATTATCAAATCAAAACTTACAAATATAATAATTAATTGGATTGGTAGAAAACATGCTATGCGTAATCGTACTAAAAATGATTCATTATACAAGTTTAATCTCGTTTATCAAGTGATAGGATTAGTTATGAATCATTTAAAAAGAAATGTAAAGGTCGAGTGGCGAGTATAGTCTTAAGTTAAAGTTAAAAGTACAAAAAAGATCTTTGGTGGACATAGTTCTATTCATTAGGATATGATTATATTATTTAAATGGTTATCGATTTTACAAATCAACAGAGAATTTCATTTTCTCATTTGAAGATAATGAAGACACTAAAAATGTGAAAATAAGTCGGGTAATAAATAAGAATAAAGCCATATTAGATGAATTTAGTAATGGATTTAGTTTTGGTGTGAGTTCATTAGTAAATATGAATAATGAAAAATTACATATCGACAATAGTTGCAAAAATTATGAAAATAATTTTTAAAAATATCTATGGAGTTTATTCTATTATTGAAACCTTTATTATAGAATCTAATCAATAATTTATTATTGAAGCTTTTATACTTATACTTAACACTATTTACTATGTCTATTAATTTACAAATTTTAAAAACATCCTAATGGTTAACGGCCAGCTCAGTTTGGTTCAATTAGGTGGTTTTCAGCAAAAACCGATCGAACCCGACCGCAAGCTGAATAAATAAATTATTGCGACATTAATTAATTATGAAAACCACTTTCGACCAAAATAAATATTTTTAGTATGATAATATTATCATCATTTAGTTCCTTTGTGACAATCCCTGACGGATGTAAGAAGCATTACATGAATCGGGTTTATTTTTAAATTAAATTCTAAATACTTTTAATTTCACTCAACTATTTATCGAATTTATCTAAAAGCTTGACGATTTTAGTAACAATAAATTCTTCATCATTAATAATTATTTTACGATAAGCTGGGTTTTGGCTTTCATAACCTAAACAATGTATTGATACCAATTATACTGTTTCCGCCAAATTTTACTTATCAATTAATATATATTTTTGAAGTGTTATTAAAAAATATGAGAATTAAAAGAATTTTTACCATCAAACATACTTTCTAAGAAAAATAAAGTACATAATTCTTTGAATTATACATTTCATTATCTATTGTTGCTAGAATTGCTATCATTTGATCAATTCAATTTTTTTAGTTTTTAAAAATTAGTTTGTAAAACTCAGCTCGCTAAAATCTAATAGTTTAATATTTATTGATTTTAAAACCACTAATCTGTTACATGTATTTTGATAAGAGAAACCTAATAAACTAAATTTCATCTTTTTATGATTATTGGATGTTAAATTGTTCAAATTAATATTATTTTTACAAGTTAAGGATCTAATTTCGTAGCACTCTCATGTTTTTTTTAGAGAAATGACAACTTTATACTTAATAGTTACGAAGGATTGGTCTGCTAAATAATTGGTTATCTTTTTAGTTACTTCATAGAAAGCATCATTGTATATCATTTTATTATTTTTTTAAGGCAAAAATATAAGGACACGTTACGACCTTACGTCGTTATGTCGTTTTGATAATTTTACAAGTGAAAGAACTTTGATCATTTATTCAAAATAATGATAGTAAACTTTATCATAAAAGAGACTTTTTATTACAAATTTATCTATTTAAGTCTTACATCCCTATCTAGTGCTTGTTGTTTTGAAATTAATTAATAAATATTATTCCTATGATTTGTATCTTAATTTCGAAAAGATAACCTTATTGAGACTTACAAACAATAATCACCGTTGCCGTAGAGCGTTCTTATAGTACCCGGATACAATACATTCCATAGATTTTTGGGGTATTATACTAGGGGGTACTATGACCAGAGCGGTACTGTGATCAGAGTATACTACCGTACTAGAGAATATTAATTAAAAAATCGTAATATATCAGTACCCCGAATACTATACATTGTGCAACAAAATTCGCTATTTATAGTACCCGGGATACTTTACAATCTAAGGAGGGAGGGTACTATACATAGGGGGATACTATACAGAACGCTTTACGGTACTTTTTTGGAGAAATAGGATTGATCTCATTCGTACAAAAAATTATCCGTACAAACATTGACTAATAAATGTAATAATACAGTACAATAGCGATAGGTCGTATTATAAAATTTTTATTTTAATTGTCTTCATAAAATAACTACCAAGGGATTGTAAGTAATATCATCATACTGAGGTTTTTATAATAACCATTTTAATATTAACTGTTAATAAAACACACCGCAACTCTGCGAGTACATTTGTTTAAAGAAATTACTCCCTTCAGTTATTATGTGTTGTCGAATTACAAAAACACAACTTATCATTAAATAACATTTTGCATAGTAAAAAAAAATTATTTATTTATTTATAAAACAGTTCAATTTATTTATCGAATTCAAATAAATCTATTGTACTTCCTAAAATTTATCTCATTAAAATAAATTACTCGTGCAAATAATTCGATTCTTATGGTTCGCTGGGCTAGACAGTAGTTTAAAGGTATTGTAATATCTGTCTTGTCGACTCCCTTATGCAAATAATTTCCATATTTGGTTAGTAAATTAGTTCCAACACTTTGCAATTAACGCAAAATGGTTTGTGTAATACTTTAAACGCAAAAAGTTTTAAATGATTTGCATTTTAACGTCCAGTTCAACATTCCCATTGATTCCAAATTTTTATCATAAATCCTTAATTTAGAAAAAATGATCTTTTGATTTAAACCAAAAAAAAAAATAGAAAAAGAAAAAATTTTTTTTTCAATTCTTTGAAAAGCGTAAAATTAATTCTGAAGTAACAATTTTTCGTACCCAACAATGTCTAATAACGCTGAACCTATCAACAATTTAAATGATTGGAATAAATGGATTGAAGATTCCATTTCTAGAAAATTTATTAAATATTATGAGTTTAAAGATTTTTCTAATATTCAGGAAATTGGTTTCGGAGACTTCGCAAAAGTTTATCGTGCAAACTGGAAAAATTCTCATAAACGTTATGCAATAAAAACTTTTTTTATGATCAACGATGTTACAATTAAATCAATCGTTCGTGAGGTAATTATAACGTCAAACATTTATCATCATTATTATTAATGTATAAAATTTTTAATATAATATTTCATTTATCGTCTAGATTCAACTTCAACGTGAAGTTGATTGTCATGAATGTCAACCGTTTTTATGGTATCACAGGTATGATAAACTCTCATCTTATTTTATTCTAAAAAGTATACCATAATTAATTACACAAATTCGAATTTGAATTTTTTTTTTTCGAAATAATTTCTTTTTAAAAAAGAGAATGAGAGAAAAGAATATTCACTAGTACTAGAATATGCAGAAAATGGTACCCTCCGAAAATATTTGAAAGAAAATTTTGAAAATCTCACTTGGGATGATAAACTTAATCTTGCATTTCAACTGGCTTATGCAGTATCATGTTTACATGATGAAGGAATCGTCCATCGTGATTTGGTAAATATATTATGTGTTTTATTTAATAATTATTTTTATTTTTATCTTGATTTAATTGTTTTTTATTATTATTAGAACTCCAATAATGTATTAATCCATTGAAATACTGTCAAGTTAGCAGATTTTGGCTTATCAAAAAATATTGAGGAAGTATCCAACTCTCAATCAAGAATATTTGGAATGATTCCTTACATTGATCCAAAAATATTCAATAGGAAAAGTAATAAAAACAATAACAAAACAGAATTATATTCATTAAATAAAAAGAGCGATGTTTACAGTATTGGTGTACTCTTATGGGAAATATCCAGTGGACAGCCACCTTTTTGTAATGAATCGTGTGATCTTGGTTTGGCTATGGCAATTTTGCAAAGCCTTAGAGAAACACCTGTTTATAATACATCCAAAGATTATATAAAGGTTTATACTGGTACGTGTAAGATTACATTTAGCATGGTTTATGATTTTAATTAATTAAAGATATTTTTTATTAGATTGTTGGAATATTGAACCCGATGATCGACCAACAATCAATCAAGTAGTAGATGAATTAAAAGTAATTATGACAAAAGAAAACATAATTATAAAAGATTTTCACTTGTATGATTGTAACAAAGATAACCAAATATCCCAAGTTAAAGATTTTACTATGATAAAATCAAAAAAAGTTGAATCTTCAATGTCATCAAATAGTCAATCTGAGAATGGATTTGACATAATAGCCAATGATATAATCAACTTTCTTGAAAATAATAGAAATAAGATAGAAAAATTGGAAGTTCTAAATTATCTTAATAATCAAGATATAACTTTGCAAGAAATAAATATTATATTATTAAATAATCAAGATAACTCGCTTTATATTTTTTTACTTGGAAAATTTAATCATTTAGGAATTGAAACTTATATTAATAAGAAAAAAGCATTTGAATTATATCAAAAGGCTGCAGATTTAGGAAATGCATCTGGAATAAATAATTTAGGATATTGCTATCAAAATGGAGTTGGAACAGGTATTGATACAAAAAAGGCATTTGAATTATATCAAAAGGCTGCAGATTTAGGAAATGCATCTGGAATAAATAGTTTAGGATACTGTTATAATGAAGGAATCGGAACAAATGTTAATAAGAATAAGGCATTTGAATTATATCGAAAAGCCGCAGATTTGGGAAATGCGTTTGGAATAAATAATTTAGGATATTGTTATCAAAATGGAATTGGAATAAATATTAATAAGAAGAGGGCATTTGAATTATATCAAAAGGCAGCAGATTTAGGAAATGCAGATGGAATGAATAGTTTAGGATTCTGTTATAATGAAGGAGTCGGAACAGATGTTGATAAAAAAAAGGCATTTGAATTATATCAAAGGGCGGCAGATTTAGAAAATGCATCTGGAATAAATAATTTAGGATATTGTTACCAAAATGGAGTTGGAACAGATATTGATAAGAAAAAGGCATTTGAATTATATCAAAAAGCAACAAATTTAGGAAATGCAGATGGAATGAGTAGTTTAGGATTCTGTTATAATGAAGGAGTTGGAACACATATTGACAGGAAGATGGCATTTGAATTATATCAAAAGGCAGCAGATTTAGGAAATGCAAATGGGATATATTGTTTGGGATTTTGTTATCAAAATGGAAATGGAACAAATACTAATAAGAAAAGGGCGTTTGAATTATATCAAAAAGCTGCAGATTTAGGAAATAGAACAGCTCAATATAATCTTGCTTTAATGTATGAAAATGGTAAAGATATTGATAGAAATATTGATAAAGCAATTTATTGGTGCAAAAAATCTGCTGAACAAGGCGATCAATATGCTCAAAATAAATTAGAAATGCTTAAAAAAAGAAAATGAACGACAATTCATGTAAAATAGATTAAAAATACTGTTTCCGTCTAAATATTTGAATAAAATGAAAATAATACTTGCAATATTATTTTATTTAATAATTGTTGAAATGTTTAATATTGTTTTCTAATAATTAAAATAGATTAACAGTTAATACAAATATGAAAATTTTTGTTTGCTAATAATTGTTAATAACATAAATAATGTAATATTTTAATAGTTACATTTAAAATATATTTTATTTAAAAGCGACTAGTGTATCTTTATCAGTGATTCCAGTGTTGCTGATGTCATTATGTTGAGCTGAGTCGAGCAAGCTCACGGGTGAGTCGGTTCGACTCTGAGAGCTGTTTGTTTGAGAACTGGTTTATTTCACCAAATAAATATAAATTGTCAACATTATGTCATGATCATCAAATTACTGTCTAATTTATAATTTTTGTAACAATAATTTGTAAACAATACAACAATTGTCTAAATTAGTAATTCTTTGCTATAATTAGTCCGAAGTGTAACGGGAGTGTAACGAAGGACTATATATTTCTACGCAAATTGAATGCAATGTCCGGATGTCCGTCCGGTAAAAGTACCATTCTTGATACGTCAATATTAAGGGTAATAAATACCTGTCTATCAGAAATCATACCGTCAAATTAGGCGAGATCGACGGGGGGCATATTAGCAAAACGCAGGGATGTGACATAAACACTTCGGACTTAATAACGGTTCCCGTTCCCTAGTAAGATTAATTAAATTTTTCTGATTTTTTTTTTCTTTAAATCATAGTGGAAATGTTTAAATCATACGTCTATGATCGATCTATAAATACTATACTAGTTTATACTAGTTCTAACCTACTATCTACAATCTGACCTCGATATACTATTAAAAACTTGATATACCGATAAATTTTTATTTTCCCACTATAACTTGATATATCAATATTTTTTAAAATTTTCATATGTCCCGACATATCGTATATAATGGTTTGACTGTATCAATTATTTTATCGAATTTACATTTACAAAAGATCTTTAAAGTGTCATAACTATATTCATTAATTGATCTTGTATCGCTATTTCTAGATTTTGCGAATAATTTCGATCCTAATAGTGATTCCCTCTGTTTTTACCCTATTGTTATATTCGTTAATTTCTTTTATTCCTATAATTTCTCGGGAATACGCAATTAGAATTCCTGGTTCAATCTTAAGTATTCTCTTGCTTTTTCGTCGGCTCGATCTCGCTTGACTACTTCATTCGAAAGCTTTTAGTTCTAATTCAATACCTCTTGTTCGTACGTTTTGAACGTCTACTTTTAATCTGTTCTCTTTGGTATCTTTTGAGAATAACCTAAATTTTTGATTCTTGTAATATCTTTTTTATTTATGGCGTCCAACTTTATGATTTTTGTTATTTGTTATTGTTTAAATTTTCATTCTTCTTTGCTTCATTCAATGCTTGTTCGCTTTCGAAGTATCCGACTCTCGTTGTTTATCTTTGCGTCTTTTCCATATTGTATTTTTCTCGAAATTTATAGGATGAAAATAAAAATCACCATCTTATAGGACTTATTTTTGTATTTTTTGCCGACCTCTCCATTTAAAACGTTTGTTGATTTCCTACAAGATGTCGTCACTTTTGAACCAACGTAATTTCAGTAAGCAATTAAACATCCTCCCTCTAATAACACGTCCTAATTCCCTCAGACAAATTCTTTTTCATATTTTTTTTTTAAACATTTTCTAACTTTAATGATGGCATACCTAAATTTTCTTTTGACTTGTACTCGTGTTACTTGACCTATTGACTTTATCGTATTTGTTATTTTTACGTCGTTAAATTTTGCTATTGCTAATTTTTCTGCTAAATAATTTACAAAATAATTTACAAAATGCATTAACAGATTTCACTGGTTTGGAGATGGATCACGAATTAATTTATTATACTACAATTTGAAAGCAAATAAGCTTACAATTTCTTTTTTAAAAGAAACAGTTAATTTTCTTTATTAATTATTAAACAATGTGAACCGTTAGAGCGTAGAAAATTACCCATATCTTTATAAGGTTTACCGTTAATGCTTTTGAATGCTTTGTGGTTTATTAAAAATATGAAATGATTGATAAATAGACGCAACGTTTATGGTATGCTGTCAACCAATTAAATCAAAATTATGATAGTCTCATTAGCTTCTCTGTCTTTTATTAGATAAAATCCAAGTTTAGTAACTTACATTTATTAAGATTCAAAAATATTAAAAATAAGGTCTAAAGAATAAAATTACACCTCGCTTTTTTTTAAAAAAAAAAATATTAAAGAAAAATTTCTTAATTTTCCTTATCAATACATAAAGTTTTATGCTTATTTATATTATATTTTATTCATTAATAATGGTTTAAAGATAAAAAATATTATCTATCTATTGTAAAGGTTTCAATTTCCTCAATAGTATAAATCGTACCAGTATTTAAATTATTTTCATAATTTTTGCTACTATTGTTAGCATGTAAAAATCTATCATTCATGCTTAGTGAACCCCGACCAAAATTAAATCCATTACCACCGTGATCCATTATGGCTTCATATTTATTTATTATCCGACTTATTTTCATATTTTGGGTATCTTCCTCATGTTCAAACGAGAAGATAAAATTCTCAGTTGATTTGTAAAACCGATAACCATGTTTAATAATATAATCGTCACCTAACGAGCTAAACCCAATAGAGCTGTATCCACCAAAGATCTTACTTGTATTTTTAATTTTAACTAAAACTAAACTTGCTACTCGACCTTTACATTTGTCTCTAAACGATTTATTACTAATTCTATCACGGCTACCACGATAATTAAGGACAAACTCATACCCTAGATCTTTTTTATTATGAGTATACGTGGTATCTTTTTTATCAATCCAATTAACTATTATTTTTAAATGATTTTGTTTAATAATTCTTGATAAAAATTTTCCTTTTTTAGTTGTTGAACCAGCCCTAGGAAGTAAGGTTATGGTTTTCGGTAAGACGTCTTTATAATTAAATTCTTCGATTTCTTCATAAATATGGTTAGGAATAATAGCTTTATAAGGGCGAACTTTGTCAAAAAAATCTGCACGAGAAATTTCTACAAACCGAACAAAAGGAATAAATTGTTCTAATGTATTCCTCAATGCTTGGTAGTCCTTACTAGTCCATTCAGTCATATCATAATTTTTACTTCTCAAATCAGGAGTTTGTTCAATACCCCATTTAATTAAATAATCCCAAATAACAACTTCTTTAATTTGTAAGTCGTCCCTTTTAACCAAACAAAAAAGTACTTCTTTATCTAATGAAGGAAAAATTTTTGAAGACAAAAATGGTAGTGGATTTTCGCAAATAGACTCAAGACAATAATTTTGTAGTTTCTTGCAATTATTAAGATTAATTGCAGTATTAAAAACAAGTATAAAATTTTCATGAATCCAGTTGGCCTTTTTTTCAATTAAATATTCTTGAATATGTTCAAATAACTCTTCAAGGGATAATTCATCTGACGCAATAAGTAATTTAAAAATATCTTCCCCCGATTGATTGGTCAAATTAAGCTCACCAGTATAAATATATCTAATTATGTTGTATGTGTAAGTTAGTAAATAAAATTACAAATTTTATAAAAAAAAAAAAAAAACACTAAATAATTCTCACTTCAGAATCATATCAAAAACAGTTGGTGCTAAATTTGGTTTGTTCAACATAATCATATTATTCTTCCATTTAATCCAATTAGTAGAAAGAGCATTTTTAAAATAAGGAGAACGAGCACGTAAAATAGCTGAATGTGCACGAAATTCTTTTGTATTTAGGTCTTCACCAACTTGAATAATAACATTGTAATCATCTGCATCATCTAAAATTAAGGAAAAGTCCTTTGAAAGACCGAGATGAAAAGTTGAAGTCATTTTTTTTTAAAAATAGTACGACGTGTGAATAATCTTTTTCTTAAAGAAAAGAGAAGTACAGTGAGTGAACTATTAAAAAAAAAAACAAAGGAAAAAGGGTGGGATTTTTTCACAAAGCAATTTCCACGCTAAACGTGTAAAAAAATCAAATATGTCGATCATTTCCCAAATTTCGGATTGTTTACATAACAAAAAAATCAGAATTTGATTGGCTTAATATTACTGATAACCAATAAAATCCGAGATTATATAGTTATCACATATACAGAACGTATGTCGTACAACAAAATGTAAAAATGTATTAAAAAAAATTCGTTGTCAAAAAAATTCTGTACTGTACAATAAGCATATGGGCGGGTTTGGTTCATCTACAATATCACGTGTTATTGCTAAGCCACCTTAATTAAAAATCATTCAAAAAAATCCTAGAATAAAAATAAAGTGTTGAAGAAGCAAATTTTGGTTCTTTGAATGTTTATCTCTAAAAATATCTTTTTACATAGGAAACTACAAGAGAAAAAAAAGAAGTTAGAACAATATTTTTTAAGAAAAAAAACGATAAAAAAAAAGAAATAGAAATAGAAAAAACAGCTAAAAAGTAAAAAAAAACTACCTACTATAACTATTCATACAACTTATAAAATGACCTACCATAAGTTAGATGGGTTTTTATATATTAAGTTTTTTTTGTTTTAACGTGAAGTAAAATCAAAAAAAAAAATTTTTTAATTGATCTGCAATGAAATCCCGTATATGCTGATCAATTTGATGTTACATAAAAATGCAAAAGCGTCTATAATTGCGATGAACCAAATCCACCGATATGGAGTCATTTTGTATATATTTATTTATATAACAGTTTATATATTTATTTGTTAAACGGTAATCTTAGGTATTTATTATCTTAGGTATAACAAGATTTTTTTATAGTGAAATCGGTACAACACTAAAAGTTAAAGAAATTCGTTGAATCTAAATTCGTTAGACTGTATCTTTAAAGTTTGTAACAAAATTAATTTATTGCTAGCTAATGTCAGGATTTTTTTTTTTTGTATTTAACTTGGATATGATCTAAAAAGTATAACCTTAAATTTTTTTTTTAAAAAAAAAATTAAGAACTTCAAATCAGCAAGACGAACCAAAAACTATTTTATAATTCTATATCCATATTAAATTTTGGCTATAATAGATTACAATATTTGGCACCAAGATCAATAAGTCTACGTATACACTATACAGTCAGGCCTTGACATATCGATATTCGATATATTAAAGCTCGATATACTGCAACGACATAATTCTAATAAAAATTTTGTGAACATATTATTTTATTCATCATATAATTTAAAATACGTACTGTATATGCGATAATTTATAGATAAAATTTTATATTAGTGCAGTGAACATATTTTACGTAACACTCTCTGAATCAATACTCCGTGAAAATTATTAAAATTTGATTTTTCAAATTAAAGCACCTACAAGTTTTAAGTATTACGTTATTTTTATATAAATAATGAGTCGTAATCAAAATTAAATCCATTATCTTAATAATCTAATATATCCTTAGAGTTATTTATTCTACGATATTGCACAATTTAACTTCATACTTTAAACGTTTTCAAATTAAAAAATAGGGAAATTTGATAACGATTATTATTAATTAATAAAAGTTTTTTTTCAATTCAATAGAACTAACTTTAAACTTGCTGCTTGACTTTTACACTTACTTCGGATGAGTAATTATTAATCCATCACGTCGTATGTTTTGGTTCGATAATATTTGATTAAGTTTCCTATTCTATGTGACGAATTTACTGTTTCCATAGTATTCTTAAGCTTTTTCACTAATGTTAATAGAAAAAATATCTTTAAAAGGACGGACTTTTCAAAAAAATCTGCAGGAATAAATCGAATGAGATGAGAGAAATAAATTAATCAAAGTTAAGTCTTCATAATTTTCATTACTACGGAATGAAAGCTTTATTTTTACACCGAATTTTTAAACATGTAGTCGTACTTTGATTAAATGTAAGTATTATAATATGTTATTGTATTAATGAAAACTAAAAATGGACAATTTTTTATCAATTATTATATTGAATAGATATGCAAGTCTAGGAAATGATAAATGTGCGAAAAATATGACTAAAAATAGAATACAAGGATAAAAAATTATAATTAAATATTGTTTCTATCAAATGATAAACTAGAATATTTCATAAGTCGTCATATCAAAAATAGAACGTTTGTAGTAACACCTTGACACAAGCTGTATATGCAGTATATGACGACCTGTTTTTCATTATGATTTATAGTTACGTCAATATCAATATGAATTCTAGATTATTATAGAAAAAATGTGTAGATTAAATTTATCGTGATAGAGTATCATAAATTGCATTTATCGACACTCAATTTGATATCAATGTGTGCCATTTTTATTAATAAAAATCGATTTTAAATGAATATCTATGAAAGAAATATGACAATATATGAATCAAAAGATAGTTATTTTTGTAATATCGATGTAATGTCATGCAATAATACTTTTTTTTCCGTCATATTAACTAATATTTCGCATTAATGTGTCAGTCCAAGTCATACTGTCTACACGAAATTTTTTATTTAAATACCTTTGAGTATCATTGTTTTATGTTGGCATCCTTGATAATATAAAAGTATATTAAGTATATTAAGAGTATCAAATTAGTCTAATCAAAATGAACACATCCAAAAACTATCCTGGCAAAAATGGTAAATCCTGTGATCAACATTTTGACTTGTAATATTTAGCTACTAATCAACCTTTTAACCTTTTAGTCCTTATTTCCTATCTCAAGGAGAGAGGGAATAAATCATCATATCATGGATTTTTGAATGTACATCACGATGCCATTGTTGCCTCAAAATTTTCAAATGACTGGAAAGATCTTGACAATGCTTGGGCTACTCATTTCTTGGAGGAAGCAGAAAAGATCGGATTAAATCAAAAGTACTTAAAAGAAAAGGTGTGTTATTTTTTTATTTTGCAAACTGAGGTAACTCCTAGGCGAGTCGAGGGATTCCTGGTTTGACTTAGGAGAATTACTGGGTTTGTTCGCTTGGTAACCAACCCAAGCTCTCAATTCAGGCGCCTCTACTTTGTTGTTGGAAAAGTCTGCTAGTTCTGGAGGAGGAACCGGCTATGTACCTTCTTTTACCACTAAATAAAAATTTTGGCACACTATTAACAATCTCTTTCATAACAGGTAAATATAGAACGTTTTCAACACAGGAAAAATTTACAGACATTCTGGCAAGAAATAATTATAGAATATGAAAAAGAGAATTTAGTACCTGCAGCTCAACCAGATTTTTATAATAAGGAAACTAAAAAAAACAATGAACTTATTATTAATTTCTGTTCTGATATTCTTCATGAACTTGAAAACAAATCTTGTTCTCATCTATTCTATAAACCTATCAAAAGTGATAAAATTATAAAGCATCCAATGGATCTTTCTATTATAAATATAAAGTTAAAGAATGATCAGTACAGAAACTTAAGAGAGTTTGAAGATGATATTCGTCTAATGTTTCGCAATTGTTATTCATATAATGATGTTGGTAGTAAGCTTTATTGTTTGGGTGAAGAATTAGAATCTGTTTTTAATAAAAAATGGACTAAAAATATTATTAATCAAATTAAACAAAAAGGAGAATTGAAAAGAGCAAGGGATGATACAGATACTGATGGTTTATCTACTGGTAGGTTATAATGATTCTATAATTATTTTTTACATTTATTGAAGTATATTTAATAATTATTTATTAGAACACTGGAAAAAACAAAGCCGAATCTTAGAACAAAACAAGGATAATCCAGTATATGAACAAACTGTTGATAAAGCACTTTTTATTTCTTCAGCATATGAAAGTCTTGTTGCAGGTGATATTAAGCCATTTATTAAAAATCTCAAGGCATTCTTATTAACAAGATCACGGATGTCTTTAGCTTCAGCAGATGAAGCTGTACTTCAGGCAATTGTTGAAAATTTTCTTCCGTTAAAGTATTATATTCCAGAACTTTCATTAGTAATGAATGGTAAAAAGCCAAAAGGGTCAGGTCGTTTTGGGTTTTCAGATATTTTTATTTTAAAAAGAGCAAAAGATAATAATTATACTAGTTTAGAATTAAAATATATTTCATTAACTGGTCTGATAAAAAATCAAAAAATTAAATTTAATGCAAACGAACTGGAAAATTTAGATAAAATTCTTGAAAAGGAAAATGAAGAGACTTTATTAAAAAGACCATATACATATTGGTCAAAAGAACACCAAAAAACAAACCAGACAACTATAGGTGAGGTATTGAATGATGGATTAATTCAATTAAGATCGTATATGAATACAATTTCAAAAGGAAAAACTGTTAATTATTCTAGTTCTGGGGTATTTGATGAACGTGTTAAAATAACTAAATCAGACACTAATAACATAAAAGGATTTGTTATCTTAGTAGTTGGTTTTCGTCGTATTTTATGGAGATCAGTTGAAAAAGTGACGTCTAGCTATATATATAATAAGGGTTAAAATATTTTAATAATTTAATAATCAATCTGGTAGGAAAAAAAAAACGCATGGGAAAGTACTTGTAAGTCTATAATCTAATTGAATCTTTGTATTCTTTAAATGTTGTATACTTTTGCAATAAAAAAAAAATTAACGCGTTTTAATCTCATCACACATTACAGAAATCAGTGTTCGGAAATGACCTTGTCATTTGACCATTCAAATGATTTAGCTAATCATTTGTCATTATTCATAATCCTTTGTCATTTGGTCATTTCAGTCATTTGATTTTGATTGGTTAATATTCTTATCATGTGATTCAATCAAAAATAAAAAAAAATAAAGTAAAACATAATGCAGGCCAGAACTATAGTACCGGCCAACATTACATTCAAATGACTCAGGTCATTTGTCATTTGAGTAATGAAATGACACGTCATTTGTCATTTGTCATTTGAATCATTTGTCATTTCAAGTCATTTGCCGAACACTGACAGAAATTAATAAAAAACAAATGATTTTATATCTGATGTTAAATATCCGGAAAAAAAGAACATATTTATAAATATTGATTTTCAACATTTGTTCACGTAATTAATAATGTATAGCTTCAAAGAAAATTGAGCATTTAACGAGATTTTAAATAAGCTAAATATTAACTATATTCAATACAAAAACAAAGTTAAACTCGCTTAATTATAAAGTATGATAATTAATAAAAATTATTGAAATCATTTTCATATATGTTTTATACTGTATTTTTACTGTTGTAATGTTTCGACATGTAAACCAGTTATATATTGCAGAATTGAGAAGATCAAGCTCCACTTTAGAATACATTCCATTCGTTTAATTTCATCTTCAAACAAATCGTAAATTTATGTAAATTATGTCATAGTGCAAAAATGGTCACGATTTGATCATCAATTTTAGTCTGATTGGTCAAATCTCTGTTTGATATAAGCACAATTTTATTTTTATTTTTATTTTTACAGGTGGGTACCACAGATACAGTTATACATCAAATGAGTACAAGACTACAATGTATATATAAGAAAACTGTAAAAACTTTCGCAATGAAAGGGGACCCATAAGTTATAACTGGAAGACTATGCGAATTCCTAACTTATAGGGAAGAAGGTGATACACGGTTGGTAAAAATAAAGGAAGAAGAAGAATTACAAAAAGAAGAAAATAAATGAGAAGATAAGTATAACGAAGTAAACGGAAATTGATCTATATAATTAAAATTGTCAAAAGGAATATATGATAAATAATGATGCCATAATCCTGAATGTAAGAAGTTGCTGGACGCCCAGATTAAATGTTGGGCATAGTTAACATTCGGATGTTGATAAGTTCTTGATGTTATAGGAGGACCAAAATCAAGAGGTTGTCTTGCTTGATTATAATGAATAATGTTAGACGTGTGCACATGTTGGCGTGGAGATTTTTGAGAACGATGACCGAACTTGGATCTGTAAGTCTTTTTGGATTTGGAAGTGATTTTAAGTGTGGCTGATTCCCATGTTTTCAATGAGGATGCGTGGACGTTCCATATTTTCTGTTTGAAATCTTTGAACAGGGAAAGTAAAAATTTTAAAAGTAACGATTTTCGTAATTTTGTTTTGTTAATAAAAGTATGAAACAGAGCAGTGAGTTCTAACGGTACATAGTTGTAAAATAATAGATAAATAGGATGGTCGGGGGACAAGGTCCTATACGTAGTGAAATAATGTGATAATTGAAAAATTTTACAAGAATTGACTCTATGAGAAATGTCAACAGGAGAGGATGTAATACAATGTTGTGTAAGAATATCAATTAGAAATAGGCGGTGTGATTCCATAATTGTAAGGCAGCTACTTTGATGAGAGGTGCAAAGACCTAAATGACGATTGGTATCTTCATGAAGTCGGCAGGAGGGACAAAGTATTGGCGATGTAGGATATAGTTTGGGATAGTTGCGCTGTTGAAGCGAACCAGTAGGTAACATGAAGGTGACCGCTCTTATTCGGTGAGATAATATTTTTGAAAGTTTAGAAGAAGTCGGTGATGAATGAGGATTATGATTGAGCCAAAATGTAGTTGCTTCCCAATCAATTATGTTAGCAGAGATGAGATCGGGAACTGCTTTATAAGTCGAAGATCCTATAAGACGATTGAAATTTTTTGCAGATATAGGAGTCGCGCACCATTTGCAAATATTTTTGTCGATATGAGAAATGCCATTCCAAATAATATTCATAAGTTGGTCAGAGAAGAATTGTGTATTAACCAGCATAGGTTCTGTGGATTGATGTCCTAATTTAGCTAAGCGATCAGCTTCATCATTATAGTGATCGTTACTATGCGCTTTGACCTTATGGAGTTTGATATAAGCACAATTTTTGTTTACTTATAACAATATTGTTACGATCGAACAGTCACGTGATCGCTGATCATGTTGCGAATGTTGCGAATGTCACGAATGTTGCGAATGTCACAAATGTTATAAATGTTACGAATATTGCAAATGTTTGATATGTTAAACATATGCAATATAACAAATATGTGAAATATATGAAATAAGTAGCATTTATGTGATATGTTAGATATGTCAAGTAAATTTAGTGTAGTTGTTTTTTGTATAAATATAGGCGTTTTTAATCAATGTAAAAACAGATAATTTCGTTTTAAATAAAATAAAGCATTTATTTAATAAGTTATCTCGTTGTTAAAGTGTTAGTATATTTGTAAATTAATGCTTGCGTCTGAGTGTAATTGCTAGTGTGTGCATTACCTATTCGCAACCGATTAATTTACGTTTTTCTTGTTTAAGTTGATCATGTAACCTTCGTAAATTGATCAACGGTGAAACGTTTATTAGTAATTTATTATATTTTATTTCACTTTCGCATTTACATTTAATTAATAAAAACCTTCTGCTACATATATACAACGCTTATTTTCATAAGCATAAAAGAACTGGCATTTACAATATTACTTTATTACTTTTTTTCCGTTTTGTCTACTCGCGAATTTTTTTTTGCCATTTTACGATTGCGTTAGGGCATGCCAGAAATCAGCTGATTTAATAGGAGATGGGAGAGTGATGAGAGGTTAACCTAAAAATCAGGTTTCTATGATTGGTGAATCTTATAATTCTTTTATCCTTTGCCTGCAGTTTTCTGTTAAGCTTTTTTTCTTTTCTTTCTCTCTTTATTAAGTTATAAGGGATTCGTACATAAGCGATACGTTACAACGCTTATATATCGAAATTACACCCGTAAATAAATCATCCATCTAACCATAAACTACCGTATTCTCCCGATTTTAAGCACCACCCGAATTTAAGCATCACCCCGACTTTTGACCAAAATACTTGAAAAACAAAAATAAGCACCACCTCAGATTTTAATTTTTCTTTATTAAATTTCATATTTTATTCAAAATAAACTTTATTTACAATTAATCAATTCAATTTCTCTTTCATCATGTATCATCGCAATTTCGCAATTATATAGAACACGATAAAAAATTATTGGGATACACAAGTACAAAAATTCGATGTGTAAAAATGTGAAAAAAAAAGAATTTTAAGTAAAAAAAAAATACTTCCGAATTTAGGCACCACCCCCAACTTTAGCCGGAAATTTCCTTCAAAAATGTGGTGCTTAAAATCAGTATCTCTAACCAACACAAATTTTGACTATAAAATCTCCTATACGCTAACGTGGCAAAGTAATGGTAAAAATAAAACCACGAGACATATCGAGTTCCGCGTAAACGATCAAAATTAAAAAATTTTTTCGGTTCAAAAATTGGAGACAGAAAAGAAGAGAAGCGCGATTAGAAGTTGGAATAGAAAATAGAAGAAAACCTCTATGAACTTCGTGGTGATGGTATATCTAGCCGGCTTGCATTATAAAAGCAGCGTCAAACAGACTGTTCGTAGAGATTTATTAGATTGAATTCAAAGTTTGTGGTGCGTGGTAAATATTTGAGGAGGCTAAAATAATAATATACGCTTGTCTAATAATTATAGATTAGCGTGAGCTATAAAAAATTTTAGTTAGTATAAAGAACACGAGTCACCTGTTAGAGCTTTTTTCGGTTATTTTAATCAGATTCGCCATTTACGTGATTGCATAAATCACCTTTCGAAAGCTTCATCATGTCTTACTTCTACTAATATATGAAGCCCCTGGAAACCATTTTTTTCTGTCTCTGTTGCCCTTTACTTTTAAACTTTTCGGCCTTTCGCCCACCAGCTTTTTCATGTATTCATAACTTTTTGCAAAACTTTTTGACGAAAGCATGTGTTTATACTTGAAAAAATGAAACAAAAGTTTATGAAAGTTAGACGACTAGAAAGAAATATATAACAGATAAGTTTTATTTCCGTTATATTTTACTTAGTCCACTTTTTTATTTTTTTCGTTGAGAATTTGGACTGATATCGATGGTCTTACCTTCTCAGTGAGAAGAAAAGATTTTTTATATAGTGAAAATGGAAATTTTCATTTATCTTCATGCGTAAGTTTTGTTACACTAAATTATCAAAGTTTAATGGTAATATTTGTTACATAATATTATCATTATAAATAAAGGAATAAGGTTGTAAAAAAAATGTGGCACCTTAACGAAGATATTTTTTTTATGATATTTGAATTAAAAGATGATGATAATATAAAATACTAACTTTTAGTAATAAAACCTGGTGCATAGCAACGACTCCAATTTTGTGGAAAAATCCTGGATGATATATTATGAATAATGATTCAAAAAAATAAACTATTTAATGTAGTACTTTTTACATTTATCAGAGGAATCGAAAAATACTTAGACGATCTTATAGAGAAATTTCGGTGACTTTTATTTAATTATATAAATTACTGGAAAATTTAAATTTATACTTCTTAGATAATTCAATCAAAATATTGAAAATTCGAATTTGCCTATTGTGAGAAACGATACGTTAAGGCCTGTTTGGGCTATTTATTGATAGAACTATAAAATTTTTCATTTATAAAATGATTATAATGTACTTAAGCTCCTGGAATATGATGTAGTCGATAATTTAAACCAATAATGAAAAGATGAATAAAGTTTGTTCATATATTTAAAAAGATGATAATACTATTTTCTATTTTAGTAGTTGCTATATCCTAAGATAAAAATAAGAAGACTTTTATTTATAATATCTTAATAAAATAACTGTAAATAAATTTAATTACATAAAATTTCTATGTTCTAGTGATCAGTTTGAAAGTAATAAAATAAAATATTCCAATAACATTCTGTCAATTGTTTAAAATAAATTACCAACTAATTAGTCACTTCTGACATTAACTTTTATATTTTTAATAGCATAGCCACATGCAAATTTGACTAACACTTTTCACAATTGATAAAAAACGGGAAAGTTAATACTTACAAAGTATTTAGCAAAATGTAAATTACAAAAATAAATAATTTTAATTAATCATCTGTGTATGATTAAAAATCATAAAAATCAATAATTTAGTTAATTATAGAATAGTATAAACCTCCGTAACCTAAACATTAGATGAAAATTAATAATAAGTTCATTGAATGAAATTTCTATCAATAACAAGTCAAATTTTTTTTATTGATCTAAAAAATAAAATTTATTAGCTATATATACGAATAAAAATCAGTTAAATTAATAAACATTTGAATTTACCATCTTTATTTATTTCATTAATTTTCAATCGAGAAAGATCAATCTGTAAAGATTCTATTCAATAAAATTTTAAAATTATTAACATTTTATAATTAAATTTAAATATTCAAAATTATTTACCTGAAAATTTTTCGCTAATTATATTGTCATTTTGTTCGTAAAAATCATTGGGATTTTTTGGTTCAGGAAGATTATTAAAATTGAGTAATCTACTTGTATAAACAGCTTCAGAATGTGTTTCATATGATAAACTTGTTGAAGGTATACTGTTGCTTGGTAACTTATTATTGATTTCTTCTGCTTCTTTGATTTGTTTTCCTATTTCTGTTAGACCATTATTATGTCTATCCCATTCACATAAAATATTAAAGATTTCATATATTTCTGGTCGATTTAATGGATTAGCATCTAAGCATCTTTTGATTAAATGCACAATTAATTGGGGTACTTTAATATTAAACCTTGGTCTAAGTCCTTGACAAATTTTTATTGCTAAATATTCATTATGGCATAAATCATGATATGGAGGTAGCCCAGAAATTACTTCATACATAATTACACCAAAACTATAAATGTCAGCAGCCTTAGTATAATTTTGTCCTCTTAAAATTTCGGGAGCAACATAAGGTAAAACACCATATATACAAGGTTTTGCGTTTTCTGATGCATTATAATTTGCAGGTTTACATAATCCCATATCAGTTACAGAAGTATAATTTGAAAAATAGAGTATATTTCCAATATGTAAATCTCGATGAATTAATTCATTCATATGAATTATACGAAGTCCAGATGAAATCCACAATAAATGTTCAAATTTGGTCTTCCAATCTAACTTATCATAAAATTTATCTAAATAATTTCGTAAACTTCCATTCTCTGCATATTCCATAACCATCATATAATCTTTCGTTTCTGGGTCTTGTGTGATTCCATAAACTCTGGTAACATGGGAAAACTTTGATAAATTAACAGTCTTACTATGCATTGTTACCTATATACATTTTTTTTAATAATATCATACATTAGTATTAAAAGTCATTTAAAATTATATTAAAGCGAAATTGCTTATACCTCATTGATAAATTCTGATGTGACATTTTCTGAATTGTATAAACTTTTCAGAGCTACAAACTCATTGGAACTATGTCGATACCAATTTTGAACTTTATTATCCCAACTCCATATATACCCATCAATCCATTTTGCTCTATACACCTTTCCAAAACCGCCTTTTGCAATATATTCAATATCATATAATTTATTGTAAGGTATCCATTCTAATATTTCATAATTATCATCCGCTGATAGTTGAGTGTCTTGAATGAGTTTGTCAATATCATCATTACCACTAGTCCAATTTTTAAAATTTTGTTGAAAATGCTTTGCATTACATGGTTTGCACCACCATTTGTATCCAGTATTTTCTTGTTTGCATTCTTCACAAATTACCATAATTTGATGTAGCAATAAATTCAGTTTAATTTTTTATTTTTATTTTTATTTTATTTTTTTTTTTTTCGAATTATAATGGTGGGAAGAAAAAAAGCTTCATGTGATTTATGCATTGAATACGTGTGACAATTGTGACATGGCGATCATGCAGTGTAGTGGAATTTTGAATTTACTGCGCCATCAACCTGAATTTAATTTACTGCGCCACCAATCTTTTCTTCGGCAAGATCATACTACTGGCTTAGAAGTAATTATACGCAAAGCCTGATAAAATAAATAAAAATTAACATTAATAAATTTAACCCAATGTTAATAATAAATAATGATAATGTACTGTATCCCCGCAATATATTTGACAGTTCATTTTATTTAGCATTTACTTCATAATACTTTTGATGAATACTTTAACTAGTTTATTCTAAAAGGAATTCAATTTATTTTGAATCAAAATAAACTTTATACACATAATTTTTCAATAACGACTTGGAGATCTGCAGAGATAAATTATGAGTAAAGTCTAATCTTTGAAACTTTAAACTATTCTTGACGATCAGCAACGACGGAAAAATGATAAAAAAAAACTTCAAAATAAATTTTATTGCACAATGATCTTGTCACCACTTTATAGCTGTATATATCAAAAATATGAATAAACCAAGGAAATCTATATATAAATAACGACTGAGAAAATTTTTCAACATTCAAATTTAACATAGACGGAATTTGTTTATTAACAAAATTATTTGATATTTGATTAATCTTCGGATGAGTGACATCTGTAAGACTGTAACATAAAAAGTTTATTAGATAATCATTTAAAATTATAATCACAATGTTAGCATGAGGCTTATTATTTTATATAAATATTCATTAATTTGAAAAATAATAAATTAGTATTTTAATTTAATTAGT
The DNA here is from genome assembly GCA_015698045.1 of Rhizophagus clarus. NCBI lineage: Eukaryota > Fungi > Glomeromycota > Glomeromycetes > Glomerales > Glomeraceae > Rhizophagus > Rhizophagus clarus. Next base: position 721,359 of record BLAL01000169.1, on the reverse strand, counting down.
TAAATTATATAATAAATAAAAATTTTATACGAGTTTAAATATACATAAAACAGGAAAAAAATCCGTTTTAAATAAGATAGTTAATCATTTGTACTTCTCTCTAATAAAAAAAATCAAGTTAATTCATTTTTATTGTCACAAAATGAATATGATAAATATAAAAAAGCATTAATACCTAAATAATCATTAATATTTAAATGAGGAACATCAATTTGCAAAGATTCTAATTTATTAAAATAGAGATTCATTAATATTTCTTTTCATAATCAACAATTGATTTATATATTTTTCAAAGCAACATTTATTACCTGAAAATTCCCTACTTATTATGTTATCGTATTGTTGATAGTAATCATCGGAATTTTTTTGTTCAGGAAGATTATTGAAATTAAATAATCTACTTGTATAAATGGCTTCAGAATGTGTTTTATATGATAAACCTAAATTAGCTGAAGGTAAAAGATAATTTGAAGGAATAAGACCAGTTGATAAATTATAATTAATTTCTTCTGCTTCTTTAATTTGATTTGCTATTTCTGATTCTACTTCTGATTGATTGACCCAATGATCTAAAATTTTTCTAATTTCTTCTGCTTTTGGACGATTTAATGGATTTGCATCTAAACATTTTTTAATTAAAGATACAATTAATTCAGGTACTTTAATATTAAATCTTGGTCTAAGTCCATGACAAATCTTTATTGCTAAATTTTTATCGTGGCTTAAATCATGATAAGGAGGTAAACCAGAAATTACTTCATACATAATTATACCAAAACTATAAATATCAGCAGCTTTAGTATAATTATGACCTCTTAAAACTTCAGGAGCAATATAAGGTAAAACACCGTATATACTATTTTTCATACTTTTTGATTCATCAAAATCTGCAGGTTTACATAAACCCATATCAGTTATACTAGAATGAAAAGCAAATCTTATAACATTTCCAATATGTAAATCTCGATGAACTAATTCTTTTATATGAATTTTTTCAAGACCAAATGCAACAAAATATAAATCATTTAACCTAATATACCAGCTTAATTTATTATAATTTTTATCCAAATAATTACGTAAACTTCCATAATCTGCGTAATCCAAAATCATCATATAATTTTTTGATACAGGATCTTGAGTTATTCCGTAAATTCTAACGATAAAAGAAAAATAGTTGTTATCAACAATTTTATGATGTAAAGTAATCTAAATAATAATCATTAAAAAAGTAATGTTAGTAATAATCGTATATAATTTCATTGAATAAATAATAAAATATTATACCTCGTTTATGAATTCAGAAGTAATATTTTCTGAATTATTTAAACTTTTCAGAGCTACATACATATTAGTTTCCACACGTTTCCAATCTTTATTTATATGATCCCAATTTTGAATATAACCATCAACCCATTTTGCTCTATAAACTCTTCCAAAACCTCCTTTCGCAATATATTCGATGTCATGAAGTTTACCATACGGTATCCACTCTAATATTTTATGATAACTTTTTGCTGATAATTGAGTATCTTGAATACATTTATCAATATCAATATTACCACTGGTCCAATTTATAAAATTTTGTCGAAAATGTTTCGCGTTACATGTATTACACCAATCATATCCAGTATTCAGCTTTTTACATTCTTTACAATAAGTAATATGACAACATATTACTTTAAGAATGTGTGCCACGTAGAAATAAGCAAAAATTAAATAATGAATCATAAGGACGTAATTACTAATTTCAATATCAGAAAGAAAATACGTTTAAATGGAAAATACTATTGTTTTACTTTTTATACAAAAAAAAAAAAGGTATTTAGATTACGCAGATTTATCGAATCCTTAACAAGTTTAACTTCCCTAAATAATACAACAATACCTAAAAATTTATTACGCTTAGAAATGTTTGTCGTGCAGATACACACATAAGTAGTCATTAATTTCCCAATTCGAATTTGTTTATTATATTCGGAAATGAAAAAACTTTTTACCGATTATACAATGAAATATTCTAAACTTTTATTAGTTAATCTCGAATTACTTGTGATCACATAAGTTACGCCATGTTTATTTAAAAATAAAGTAGGTGATCGACAATAATTACGTCAATCTATAACAAATATGTATCACAAGATCCAAGGAACCATTGGAGCCATTTATTCAATGAAGATCTGCATTTGATGAAACTTTTTTGAACCAGGGTAAAATTCATATGCTATTTTGTCACCTTAATTAGTCGGTAAAGTATCCTAATATGGTTAAACTTTGTTGCGTTCCACAAATCATACTTGCATTAAGAATTTGAATTCGACCATAATATCAAATTAGAAAATCCACATTACACATTTTTTGAGTTTAGAGAATTTTTATACAACAAGTATAATTGTATTTAGGTATTATTACCCCATTTGCGGTATATTCTATTTAGTGAATAACGCAATATCATTAAATTGTATAAATTGCTTGCCTATTTTTAGACTCTCATTAAGAACGAACTTACTAGATATCGTATTGCAAATATTGGAAACTGAGTATTCAATTATACGTAGAAAAAAATTATAAAAGTAAAAATTCTAATTGTAAAAGATAATTAATAATATTTACGTTAAAACAATTTAAATTTGTCATAGCAAAGACAAATTTTTATAAAATAATATAAAAGGTAATAAACACGAGATACTGTATATTATATATTGTATGACTAAATTATTGTTTAACACATTTATTTTTTGTAAAAGATATTTAGGAATATTTATTACGTGAATGATGTAATTTTTTATTACTTTATTGATTATTATGTAAGACATCAATTTAAATACATTAGAAAAGTTATAAACTTCACTATATACCAATATACATGGACGAGTCCACTAGGGTCAAGTTCTTTGTACTTCTATCCTATAAACTATCTATTACTAGGACTATCCGCCGATCTATTTAGTTCATGCTTATATCTAATGTGATTATACCAAATTTGTTTTTATAACGTCCTTCGAAAATTTTACCAATTATTTTGTTTTTACATTCATTTATTTTTTGTATTTTCATAATTTTATAGTTATATTATATTTTTAATTTTGTTTTTATCGTTGGTAACGTTCTTTTCATCCCTTTTCCTTTTATTTCTTTTGTCGAGTTTGCTTATACCTTGTACTTTTTCAAGTTCTGCCACATGATCGCATCTTTTATACCAGATTTCGTTTTGGATGGCCGTTAAAAAATTTGGATGCCAGTATTAAACCTGTGTCTTTTAATGATAATTTTTGAAAGAATTTTGTCGCTTCATGTGTTATTATTCCTCTAGTTAACTCTATTAAAATATTTTCTCCTATAATTAGGTCTGATTTTCCTTTAACGAGATTGGTTATCTGGGCTATCGGTTCTTCGCTGAGTTTATCTCGCCTTGCGATAACTCTACTAATTTCTGTATTTAGAGTAACATTATTTTGTGAACAATGCTATGTATGGTACCAATTTTCATCTTCCACATTACAACGTAAACACTTTTTAGAATCTACTCCATATACTTCTCGTTCGAAACATAATTCGTAGGTTGTCAAAATTCTAAAGAAATTTGAAATGTTGTAAATTCATTTTCATGCTTATCATGTAAATACCATATTATATACTGTATTATATAACAACCAATAAAATTATACAATGAAATTTAATGCGGCTCGGAATGTATTTACAGCACTATTATAAAAAAACTTTTTTTTTCCATATTTTTGAAACAAATAAATGATATAATATTTTTTCATAAAGTACTCTTCTTGATTGTTGATATATAGTATTCCATTTTAAGATTATAATTAAAAACTCTATTTAATAAAATCATTTCCTAATTTACGTACGTAATAAAATTTACCATATACTCTTCTAGGATTAAAAATTGTGTACTTGCTATAACTGTCTCACACAAGATAAAAACTTAAGAAAAATAATGAATCTTTTTAAAGTATCTTATAACGTAGTAGACCATTAGTTTTCTCTTCCTCTATGCAATTGTAAATATTACTAATCAAACCATAAATTTTTTTTTTTCGAGAGATTATAGAGTATGACTATATTACTCTCAATAAATGTTGAAATTTTCCTTCAAGAACACAATAAATTTTTAAATTTTTTTATTTTATTATTATTATTTTTTATAGCCATTACAAGTACTGACTTTCGATATCGCAGGCGCAAGCACAGTATATTTGTGGCAAAAAAAATTACTGCGCCCACGATCAGATACTACATCATAATTGAGTTAGTGTCATTGTGCTACATCATTTAGTAAGCAGTACAAACAATGCATAACACCAAATTAGTTTGTACAACTTATTTAACTTTGAAATATAACCAAAAAAAATTGATGATTAATTATACCTTACGCCATTTTTCTTTTAAAAAAATGACTCCAATTTTTTATTCCAATCTTTCAAAGGACCTTTCCTCAATATTAAACGACTCAGATGACTATAATGTTATTATTCAAGTTGGTGAAAACCAAAATACAAAAGAATTTCGTGCACATTCGGTTATTTTACGCGCTCGTTCTTCTTATTTCAGAGGTGCTCTTTCTTCAAATTGGATTACGAAACAAAATAACATGATTATGTTTAATAAACCAAATGTTACTCCAATTGTATTTGACATGATTTTAAAGTAAGGATATTTTCATTTTATTAATTTTAATTTTATTATATTATTATTATTATATTTATTTATTTTTAAACATAATTAATTTTTAAGATATATTTATACTGGTGAACTTGATTTAACTAATCAAACGAGCGAAGACATTCTTAGATTATTAATTGCATCTGATGAATTGCTCCTTGAAGAGTTACTCGTATATGTTCAGGATTATTTAATTGAGGAACAAATTAATTGGATTCGTCAAAATTTTGTTCTCGTTCTTCATACAGTTTTTAGACTTGTCAGTTGTAAAAAATTACAAGATTATTGTCTTGAATCTATTTGTGAAAATCCATTGCCATTTATTACTTCAAGAACTTTTCTTTCATTAGATAAGGATATTCTTTTTAACTTGCTTGAAAGAGATGACATTTTAATTGAAGAAATTGCCGTTTGGGATTGTTTAATTAAATGGGGTATTGAACAAACTCCTGGTTTGGGAAATAGTAATAGTGATAAAACAAATTGGAGTAATGAGAATTATGAAGCATTGAAGAAAACTTTAAATCAATTTATTCCTCTTATTCGATTTATGGGAATTTCTCATACAGATTTATTTAATAAGGTTTATCCTTATAAGTCTATTATCCCTGATCGTATTTTCAAAGAAATTGATGAATTTTATTATAAAAGTATTTTACCATCTTTACCACTTAGAACCAGACAAATTGAATCAAACATTATCAAATTAGAACTTGTAAATTTAATTATAGTTAATTGGATTGATAAAAAAAATTCAAAATCACCTCGTACTGGTAATGATCCATTATATAAATTTAAACTTATTTATCGTGGTACTAGGGATGGAATTAATAGTAAATCTTTTAAAAATAAATGTAATGGTCGTGTACCAAGTTTAGTTTTAATTAAAATTAGAGGTTCAAATAAAATCTTTGGTGGTTATAGTTCAATTGGTTTTAATTCATTAGGAGAGTTATATAATAATAATTTATTATATTATTATTCATCAAATAATTTTATTTTTTCTTTTGATAATAATAAGGATATGAAAAATATGAAATTAGGTCGTGTAATAAATGATTCTAGAGCTATAATGGATTATAATCATCATGGTTTTAATTTTGGTTGGGCTATGTGTATGGTTAATCAAAATTTATGTCTTAATGATTATGGTAATTATGAAAAAATTTTATCTACTGAAAAAATTTTTAATATTGAAGAAATTGAAACTTTTCTTATAACTAATAATAATCTTTCCTCATTTTCACTTGATTGAATTTTATAAATATTGACATAGATTCGTTTTAATTTTCAATTAAAAAATGTTATTTTAAATTTTGATATAAATAAATTACTTAGAAGATAGAAATCCTGTAAAATTTTAGAGACTTAAAACATGAGTTTGTTTAGAATTGTCTGAATTCATAATTCTAAAATATTGTCATGTAATTTGTAGATAAATGACGTAATTGCCAGAATGGATATCGTAAAAAATCGTGAAAATCATTTGTATTACTGAGGTTTGTATAACAGTTATACGGCGTGTTACAGTGTTACACGTTTTGATGCATAAATCGTACATAAATGGGGGAAAAAAAGTTTTTTTTTCCGATGTAATAATCAATTTAACAGAATTCTCATAATAAAAATAAATAAGTAACAATAAAGTTTTGAACTAATTATCAAACTATGGGTAAAGGAATTTGTAAAGAATGCGGACAAGAAAATACTGGATACGAATGGTGTAAAGAATGTAATGCAAAACATTTTCAACAAAATTTTAAAAATTGGACTAGTAGTAATGATGATATTGACAAACTTATTCAAGACACTCAGCAATCAGCGGATGAGGATCATGAAATATTAGAATGGATACCTTATAATAAATTATATGATATTGAATATATTGCAAAAGGCGGTTTTGGAAAGGTGTATAGAGCAAAATGGATTGATGGATATATATGGAATTGGGATAACAAGATTCAAAATTGGGAACGAATGGATTCCAATGAGTTTGTAGCTCTGAAAAGTTTATATAATTCAGAAAATGTCACGTCAGAATTTATCAATGAGGTATAAGCTAATTTCTTATCTAATAAATTTTGAATTGAATTTACTAATGTATTATTAAAAAAATGTATATTTAGGTAACAGTGCATAACAAAACAGTTCATACTTCTGTATATTCTAATGTTGTCAGAGTCTATGGAATTACACGAGATCCAGAAACGAAAAATTATATGATGATTATGCAATATGCAGAGAATGGAACTTTCCGAAATTATTTAGATAAAAATTATGATAAATTAGATTGGAAGACCAAATTTGATAATTTATGGTGGATATCATCTGGACTTCGTAGAATTCATATGAATGAATTAATTCATCGAGATTTACATATTGGAAATATACTCTGTTTTTCAAATTATACTTCTGTAACTGATATGGGATTATGTAAACCTGCAAATTATAATGCATCAGAAAACACAAAAACTTGTATATATGGCGTTTTACCTTATGTTGCTCCCGAAATTTTAAGAGGACAAAATTATACTAAGGCTGCTGATATTTATAGTTTTGGTATAATTATGTATGAAGTAATTTCTGGACTACCTCCATATCATGATTTAAGCCATAATGAATATTTAGCAATAAAAATTTGTCAAGGACTTAGACCAAGGTTTAATATTAAAGTACCCCAATTAATTGTGCATTTAAACAAAAGATGTTTAGATGCAGATCCATTAAATCGACCAGAAATAGATGAAATTGAAGATATTTTATATGAATGGTATGATAAATTTGATGCTCAAATAGATTTACAAAAACAAATCAAAGAAGCGGAAGAAATCAATAATAAGTTACCAAGCAACAGTATACCTTCAACAAGTTTATCATATGAAACACACTCTGAAGCTCTTTATACAAGTAGATTACTCAATTTTAATAATCTTCCTGAACCAAAAAATTCAGATGATTATTATGATACACAAAATGACAATATAATTAGTAAGAAATTTTCAGGTAAAATAATTTTTTGATGTTTAAATTGATTATAAAAAATACTCATGAATTTTTATTTCATAATAGAATCTTTGGAAATTGATCTTTCTCAATTGAAAATCAATTGAGATTAATAAATATGGTAAATTTAAACATTTATTAAAATAAACTATAGTCTTTTTTCAGATCAAAAGACTAAAAAAAGGAGGTACAATTCGAATTTACTATTTAGAAAATTTTTTTGAATGTATTTTTATTTTTACTTTTAGGATGTTTTCAATCATATGTATAATTATATTATTTTACTGATTAAAGTAATTGATATTTGCCTTTATTTTTAACATCTCTTAACAGAACATTCTATTTAATTAAATTGACTAAATAATTTATACATGAAAATAAAACATAACCCATTAACCTGCTATACAATTTAGCTACTACTGTACAACTAAATTGATAGTATAAGATGTAAAAAAAAATCATTTTTTTTAAAAATTTTCTAAAGCTAAATTATGTAATCACATCATACATAATTTACGTAAAGTAGAAAAATTACGCTAAAAGATATTCCATGCTATCTATGAAACTTATCCTTTGCTTTAAAATCTTCTATTGTTTCTGAGATTTTCTTGTTCTCTTTTATCAAAGACTTTTTGCCAAATATTATCAAGTAATAATTTTCTCACTTTATTGATTATGATTATGTAGATATTATTTTTAAAGACCGAATAATTTTGGATACAAAATAAAAAGCTAATTTCAGAAACGAATGATCACTCTCATCCTAAGCAATAGGAATTATAAGATACAATTAATTCTGAACAAGGTAGGATAAATATTTTTTTTCAAGTTTTTATAAAAAATCAAAATTAATATATCGTGTAATATTTAAATATCCACGTGCGAATTAAATATCATTAATCCAGAGATCGTTTCGTTAGGAATCATTTTAGAATTATAATGTTTTAGTCTCCAAAATGATCAATAGCGTTTGTTATTAGAATTTTTTTATCTAACAAAAAAAATAATGTTTTGCAGGTATTTAAGCTTTAATATATTGAAAAGTCTTAGTTTTGATGCATTCATAAGGTAAAACTAACTTTTCTCTTCAAAAATATAATGTGATTGATTTATCTAGCACAATATTATAAAAATATTTTCACAAACGTACTCTAATAATGAACCACATTTTTATATTTTAGAAATGATCTATGATATTAAAAAGCCCATAGTAAAATTTAAATTTCATGTGAACTTGTTACAATAAATTTTAAGAGTATTATCTTATATCGGGATTGCTGATAGTATAAAGTGGAACGGGTTTCAATTGTATATTAATTTTGTTTTTCTTTTAATATGCTGAGCATATGTTTTATGCTAACATCCTTTTATTGGAATATTTTATTTAATAAACAATAAAAAAGATACTTAAAACAAATTACTGTCAAGATATTCTTAGCGATTAAGGAAAGTACATTGAAATGATTTTCTAACTTATGTACACTAGTCAAAAAAGGACAATTTGGCCTAAATTTAACCAGGTCAAATATAAGTCGAATGACGATCTAACCTATGTCAAATTGAGGCTGATTTTTTTGGCGCATTTAGGGTGCCAATCGTCTCAAATTCAGAAAGAAAATTCAACCATCATTTTACCTATATTAGGACATTATTACATATTTATTCGACCCTAAAAAAACTATATTCGACTACTGTATGTAACCCAAATATAATTGATAAATAGGTCGAACTAGAGGTTTTTCAAGGTCAAATAATAGGTTTTATTAACATTTTATTTATAGCTACATATTATAATATTATATAGAAATCTATCTAACATTTATCTATCTATATATTATCACTTGTTATTATTCACATCAATCTATCCACCATTATATCCACAACCATCATCTACACAATCAAGTATCCTAAAAAATCCTAAATCATTCTTGCCAAATTTCGCGTCTAGAGAGCCGAAGAATAAACTGTCTAAAAAAAAAAGAAAAAATAAATTAGTAATTATTTTTTAAAAGGCGAAAGAAATCTTAAAAAAAACATACTCGCTGAATTCTTGCATTAAAAAAATACACCATCAAATCCACACATCCAAAAATTGGAGGTTCATCAAAGATCATTCTTGTCAAATTTTGCGTCCAGAAAGCCGAGGAACAAACTGCCTAAATAAAAAGAAAAAATAAATTAGTAATTATTTTTTAAAAGGCGAAAGAAATCTTAAAAAAAAATACTCGCTGAATTCTTGCATTAAAAAAACACCATCAAATCCACACATCCAAAGATCAGAGTTGTCGGCACTGACCTCTGATCGCCTGGGTCAAAGCCCCAGTATACATCCCCCTACATGGGGATCCATACCAGATCTCCTATCCAGTTAGCCTCCCAGCTAGAGATGCGATCTGGATGAGATTTTACAATCTGTGATCTGATTTAGATTGATCCAGATTTATCTGACAGATTCTGGATCAATCCGGAATTTTTTTACAAAAAATAAAATATTTGGGTCAGGTCATCAAATTCATAACCCGAACTTGGGTCATGTCAGTGTTAGTTGGCTACACGACCCAACTGTTGACCCAACGTATATTTGGGTCAAACAAATATAAAAAAAATGCCAAATTATGTAGTTCTGGCATTTTTTTTTTATTTTTAGGCGTCAGAACTATTAGTTCTGGCATTTTTTTTTATTTTTACATGTAAATGCGCCAGAACTATTAGTTCTAGAGCTCAGAATGGATTGGGTAGGATCGAGTAATTGCCTTGACTCTTGTATATATAAAAAAAACCAATATAATTATTAAGTTTTGGCATGAAAAAATGCTGGTAATGATGGTATCGGCATTTTTTTTCAATCTTTCATAATGATTTTCTTAATCATTTTTAATAATAAAAATAATAAAAAAAATGATTTTTCTTAATCGTTTTTAATAATAAAAATAATAAAAAAAATGATTTTTCTTAATCGTTTTTAAAATAAAAATAATAAAAAAAATGATTTTTCTTAATCGTTTTTAAAATAAAAATAATAAAAAAAATGATTTTTCTTAATTGTTTTTAATAACAAAAATAATAAAAAAATGATTTTCTCAATCATTTTAATAATAAAGTAATAAAAAAAATGATTTTTCTTAATCATTTTTAATAAAAATATTAAAAAAAATGATTTTTCTTGATCATTTTTAATAAAAATATTAAAAAAAATGATTTTTCTTGATCGTTTTTAATAAAAATATTAAAAAAAAATGATTTTTCTTGATCGTTTTTAATAAAAATATTAAAAAAAAATGATTTTTCTTGATCGTTTTTAATAAAAATATTAAAAAAAAATGATTTTTCTTGATCGTTTTTAATAATAAAGTAATAAAAAAAATGATTTTTCTTAATCGTTTTTAATAATATTAAAAAAAATGATTTTCTTAATCGTTTTTAATAATCGTTTTTAATAATGAAAAAATTGTTAAAGCCAGAACTGTAGTTTCAGCGTTTTTTAATCAACATTACATATAAAATGCTGGAACTGTGAGTTTCGGCATTTTTTTTATTTTTACATGATATATGCGCTGGAACTAATAGTTCCAGCATTTTTTTTTATTTTTACATGTAAATGCATCAGAACTATTGGTTCCGGCATTTTTATGCTGAAACTAACAATTTTTAGGCATTTTTTTATATATAAAATTGCAAAAAAAACACCGAAACTGATAATTAAATATAAAAAACGTTTTGGCGTTTTTTTATATATTAAATATACCAGTTTTTTTTTATTTCAAAAATTAATTTTTTCAATCTGTTTTAATAAAGAAATAAATTTTTTTCAATTTGTTTTTCAATTTTTTAAAATTTTTTATTAAAAATTAATTTTTATAAATAAACCGGATTATACGGATTATCCGTAATCTATCCGGATCAATTCAAATCTACGCTGAATTGGATGGATGGGCAGATTATCCAAATCCTCAGATCACAGATCGCATCTCTAGTACAAACTCACAATTATCATCCAAATCTGAGAAATTTATGGTAATATCTTTCCTGTTAATATGATATATGTATTTTAACGGTAAATCACATATGGGTTTTATCATTCCTGATGATTTACTCTTATATGCTTCGTATTCTGAAATTCTGATAAAGAATTCAAAATTATATTTTTTATGAATACTTTAATATTCAGGATTCTGTGGCCATTTTAACATGTCAAGCCAATATGAACCTCTAACAAGTATATAGCCTTACTGATATAATAATTTCTTAACAAGTATGTATATCACAAAATCTAATCATATCCATAATTGGGCTATCTTCTTATACATCCAATCATTTCTTACTGGATAACAACGTCCTCATACCCATAACAAATATATCCTGGTTGTGTCGATTCATTGTTTATACCTAGATACTTCCATCTGTCAGGAGTACCATCATTCCTCACCACCTCCCAAACCTGTTTTGCCAAAGATTCAGGTCTCTTCTTATAATTCCTATAAGCTCGCTGGATAACTGTTGCATAGAAATTTTCAAAGCTGTAATTATTTAGGAATTAAGAATCCCCAAGATCGCTTCATTGATCTTCTGAAATACTTCACTAAAATAGTTATATATTAGAGGATCTAACCCAAAATAAGCAGATTGCAATATTTTACCCACCTTGCATAAACCTGCAGGTGGTACATTTTACTAGATAGATTAAAAATTTATATCGCTCATGCCTACATGCATTGTGGCTGGACAATATATTATTATCTTATTAAGATAAAATACTGTCTGGCAGAAAAAAAAAAGCTTAATACATTTCCTATATAGAAGAACTATTTTTTGATTTATATATCACTTTAACCATATTCTAACATTTATAGACGTTACAGATGATACATTTCATACATAATGCCTTCAGCCAATTTTACTGCTAGAGGTGCAATAATTTATTCTCTGGCATGCTCACAGATTCTTTTACATCCAATGAATTAGCCTTATATTTCTAACATTCTGTAAGTCTAATGAGATATTCAATGTTATCTTTATCAATATGATAATATTCAGGATTCTGTAGCCACTTTAACTGGTTAGTCCAATCTGAATCTGTAACAACTTTATAGCCTCGCTGGTATAATATTTTAAAAACAATATTATATGTTATATTAGCTAACCTCATATATAATTGATTTTTCTTCTCAAATATCCAGTCAGCATAACTTATATACAAATAGTGCCTAAAATTATCCGGCCACTTTATTTTGCCAAAATTATGCCAATCATCACATGATATTATGATGTAAACAAACAATAATTTTGTATTTATAATCGCAATGAACAATCCTCTGCGCCACATTTCTTCTGGAACTTTTCAGAAAAATGAAACCACTTACCCCAAAAACTCGTGGTGCAATTGTTTACGGTCACATTCAAGTCGCACAATTGCCAAACAACTGGGGTGTAGGAAAACAACAGTTAATGACATACTTAAACGCCTTCGTGAGACTTACTCTTTAACACCAAAAAAATAAACTGGGCATCCACCACTTCTCGACTCACCAGCTCAACAAAAACTTAAGTCCTTCATTAAAGAAAACAATGAAAATCATCAACTTTGTTCAAAAAAAATTGCGACCACTTGGACAGCCCAAACAAAGCAACCTATTTCTTGTAATACTATACACTGAAACCTTAAGAAAGTTGGACTTACAGCATGTATTCCTCGTCGTAAACCTGCAATGACAGAAGTACATTGTCAGGCTCGGCTTGAGTAAGCTTATGAACATGAAAATTGGACAGAAAGAAAATGGAAAAGAGTCCTATTTTCAGATAAAAGCACTTTCACTCAATTTCAACAGGGTCAGCAGGGAATGGTATGGCATGAACCTGGGGAGGAGTTAAATCCTGATTGTATTTCAGTTACTGTGAAACACAGTCCTAGCAAATGTTTTGGGGGTGTTTTTCCTGGAGTGGCCTTGGGCCAATTGTTACATTAAATGGTTCAGTTACTGGCCAAACACATGCTAAAGTTATTAATGATTTTGTTGTACCTACCTTGCACACACATTTTTCACGAGGTAATGGAATCTTTCAGGAGGATAATGCTGCACCACACCATTCAAAAGTTGCTACGGCCGCACATGAAAATGCTGGGATTGTGACGCTTGACTGGCCAGCTCAGTCACCAGATATCAATCCTATAGAAAATATCTGGGCTGAAATGAAGATGATGATTCGATGTTATTCGCCACCACCATCTAGTATTAGTGTGCTTATGGAGTATGTTAAGATGTGTGGAATGACATTCCTCCTGAATATTATAGAAAACTGATTAAAAGTATGCCTCAGAGGGTTGATGCAGTTATTTCCGCAAATGGAAATAGAATAAATTATTAAATTTTTGTAAATTTTAATAAAGGAAGGCATAATAAATATGTTAAACTTAAATTTTTATTTTCATCATATTTAACATATATAAGTTTTTCGAATTTGAAAAGTGGCCAGATAATTTTGGGCACTATCTGTAAGTATTGTGAGGAGTTATACCTAAATACTTCTTATCATCAGGAGTACCATCATTTCTCACCATTTCCCAAATTTGAGATGCCAATGATTTGGGTCTCATCCTGTAACTGTTGGATAAGTTTAGCACTGTTAAGTAAGCGATATGCAACAGTTTTTCTACCTTCATGTGAATAATCATAACTATAATGATTCAAGCCTCTACTGTATATAACTGAATATTATAGATATATTTTTTCAATCTCATCAGGACTAAGTGATGCTACTCTTCCTCCTTTTTTCATATTCTTTCATATAGGATTAGAATACATTTTAGCAGTTTTAGTAATACATTTATTCAGGTGATCATTAGCACATTTGATGGTATTTTCACGGATAATTACTAAGGAGTCACATACAGTGCAATAAATATGAAATGAGCGTTCTCCATCTTTAAATTTCCCATCTATATATACTTTTTCAATCATCTGAATAAATCAATTCTTCGAAAAGTATTTGGGTTATATTCAAGAAGTTTCTTAAAAGAATAATGAACACGAGAACACCACATTTCTGGTGTTTTACCACTATACCTATATTGCAGATTGTTTAACGCCTGCACCACTATAGGGTTTAAACCAGAATAGTAATTAGTTCTATCTATTTTGCGGATATAGTAAATTTATAGCTATTTATCAATTTATAGAGTTTTACACACGATTTAGTGATTTATAACTGATTTGGAATAGTATAATCTAATAAATATCAGATTCATTTTTATTCGAATATTCGATTACAAGCATATTGGGATTTGTAGCCAATTTGAGAGACTACATATTGATTAACCCAAATTCATTTTTTATTAGATTGTAGGGGTTATATAGGGTCATATCTCAGCTGTCGTCGACACCGGGCTACGCCCAGCGGTGGCTGAAGCCCCTATACATCCCCCCTCCGGGTGTAAAACCCTATCAGATCCCCTTCCAGTTAGGCTCCAGCGCCTTACGGCGCGTCTCTAACAATACCATGGATAAATACCATTTCCATACCATACCCCCATCTGTCCCAAAAAATACCCCATCTGTCCTACCATCTGTCCCATATATAACTACTCAAATTACTAATCTAACAAAGGAAAGAACAAGAAAACGAATAAGAAAGGAGAGTATAGGACAGATGGGACAGTAGGACAGATGAATATAAAAAAAAAAAATCAGATCACATTTCCCAGAAAAACTTTTGAAATTCGGGTATAAAATGTGTCCCATCTGGCCCAATCTGGCCCATTTTCAGGAACGAGCTCAGACACACTTTAAAGTCCAAGTAGATATGCAAAAAAAACCCTATCACCTAGTATGATCCCCTATATATACCCCCCATACCATCCTCATATTAGTCATCGATATTGGGCTATGCCTAAGAAATGGCAATATTACAGGACCTATCCATAGAATACCGTACCTAAAAAAAAAAATTGTAATTAAACATAGTCGATATATAGGTATCAAAAAAAAATAAATTAAACAAAACTTCTACTAAAGTATCCAACTAACAATGAGTAATCAAGTAGTAATCTCGAAATTCAGTGAATCTAAAGTAGCATATAGTATTGATATACTAAAACAGCTTATCAAAGAGGCAAACAGTTTAGATGACATTATAAAAGCAAAGCGATATATTTGCAGTTACTTCATTCTCTGTTCCAATCCACATGGTGTATTTATGTGGCGACCTGATATTAAGAATTTTGAGCATATTCCCATGAAAAATATTAGTATGCTCATTCGTCCTATAACTAAAACCTTCTTTAAGCAATCTAATTCTGAACATCCTCCAACGAAAACAGAATTTAACATTGCCAAATGGTTTATATATGATAATTCTTCAACATGCGTAGCAACTTGTGATCCTGTAAAGCAACGTATTTATAAAATTCAAGGTCAACTCTATCTTAATATTTTCCCAGGGTTCTTACACCAATTACGTCCTTTAACAGACTTTTCAGCCAATATTCATCAGGCAATCAAAATCATATTTACTCATATTCGGGATGTCTGGTGTTCAGGAGATTGGAATGTAACTGAATACATTATCAAATGGTTTGCTGGTATGGCTACTGGTAGAAAAATGTATTCGATTCTTTATCTTAAATCAGGTCAAGGCTGGGGTAAAGGTATTATAACTGATTTTATCCAGCGTTATGTTTTAGGTACTCAGCTAGTCTATAAGACGAGCGATCCTGAAACAATTTTGGGTAGTTTTAACGGGCAATTATTAGGTAAAGTACTTCTTTTACTTGAAGAAATGCCAACAGAAAAAAGCCAATGGAATTCATTATATCGCGCTCTTAAAGATAAAGTTACTAGCGATACTATTGAAATTCATGAAAAATATAAAACACCTACCCAATATAAAAACTTTATGTCTACTATCGTTCTCACTAATGAAAATGCTCTTAGAGTTGAGAATGATGATAGACGAACAGTTTTCCTAGATATCTCACCTGCTCGAAAAGGAGATTTGCAATATTTCAAACGGTTAGGTGATGCAATGAAATATCCAGGAGTGGGTGAGGCCTTTTATGCTTACTTTAAAGCTATTGCCGATAAATATCCAGATTTTAATGGCAACCCACCTCCTATGACTGCATCTAAGCAAGAGCATATCGTATCTACTCTTCCACCTTTGTTTCAATTTATAAAGGAGACGTATATAGCAAAGGCTGATTATACTACTACATCCTTACCAGTTCACATATTATACGCCACCTATACGAGTTACTGTGAAAATAGAAGAATTACACCATTATCTAAAGTTGTGGTTGCAAGAACATTATCTAATGAGTTAAATATAACAAGTGAACGAATTTATATAGATAAAAACCGTACTAGAGTTTACAATATATCTAGAGAAACTTTATACAAGAAATATCTTAGCAATAACTGGATTCATGAAACTGATGAGATTGATATCGAGGATATTGATATTCCTAAAAAATCTATATCTGACCCCAAAGCTCTCGATCAGTTCTTAGCACAAATTGGAGCTGATATACCAAATAAGCAAAAGAAAAGTTCACCACCGGTTCCTCCAAAGCCAGCGCATCTAAAGGTAGAAGTATCATCAGATCCCACTGCTTCAGAATTTGAAAACCTAATAGATGGTTATTTAATGGAACTAGATAATCTCATATCGGCTTCAGCTAAACCAAAGCAAGAACCAGAAGTAGAGGAAGAACCAGAGATAGAGCCAGAACCATACGGAATACCTGGTTCTTCTAAACCAATCGAACTATCTACACCACAAGAATTACCAAAGCAAGACCTAAAGTCGGTTCAGAAAGCTAATCCTGATCCTATGCCTAAAATGAATACTGCCAAATATTGGGAATGGATAGATAGACATAAATATGATCACATAAAGTCCTGGTACAAGAATTCTCGTGATGAAATGATAAATGAGCTATATTCTACAGCCAAAGAATGTTGGGCTAAATATTACGAAGATGATCAATATGACTGGGAATTACTCTTAGCCGAATTGGAGGAATTTGATAAGATTATAAGAAGAGATAACCTATATCTCGTCAAATTTGGTGATGCCATAGATAAGCTAAAAGAATGGATCAAATATAATGATGAGGTGGATAGACACATAAAATGCGTAGAACTTGCTGACTATCTAAGAAAATATATTGAGAATAAGGAAACCGTATTTGTAGAACCTCCTTCTGGCTATAAAGTTGCAAAATTACAACCACAGATAATAGAATGCCATAGCCAAATAAATGAACGTGAATGTATGAAGGCTAATGGTGAGGAATACGAATCAGATTATAATGACGGCTTATCTGATGATGGCTTATTTGGTGAAATTGATCAATTATAAGGGCTAGTTATTTTATTTTTTTCAAATATAGTAATGAAAAATTAGTAATTAAATAAATACTATATATTTCAAAGAAATGTTTTCAAGACTAGTTCGTCATTTACCAAATAGGCCAGATATCATAGAAGTTAAGTTTAATGGCCGACAGTTCTCTAGAGAAAGAATTGCAAATCTTGATCAAAAACTTAAAGCCCGATATCCAGGCAAACAGTTTCAAATCCTACTTCCTTATGAGAACTGGAAGCCTGGTCAATGGACTACAAATGGAGATGACGCAAACCTTTTCTCTCTACTTGATCACTATGATGCAAGTCAATTGCCACCTGACAGTGGTGATCCAGAGCGATTTGATAAATTTATCATCTATATGAGAGATTCACCAGCAGTATCAGGTGGATGTGGTGATACAAATGACTGCCTTTATCAGTGCTTAAAAATGGCTTATGGTACTTATTCGAATATGCCTCAAACTATTGAAAAACCTGAGTACATTAAAGATTATCTAAATTTGGCACGAGATGATCCTATTCCAATTGCCTGTATTGAAAAAATAGAACGATTAGCTCGAAGTATTGCTATCAATGTAGTAGGTGATCATACTTATATTTCTAAGAGTCCAGCACAAAGAAGAATAACCCTTACTCTCACTAATGGACATTATTCCCTCACTCTTAATCCGGATAGAAAACATCCCAGTTTTGAATGTAAAAGGCCAAAAAAGCCTATAACTTATCAGGAGAATGAAGTAAAAGATACTGTTAAAATATATAATGGAAAGGATATCAAGTCTATTACCGTCCAGCAGTTTCAAAAACTTAAGTTTAGCAAAAACTACTCTTATGTTCCAGCTAAACGTCAAGAATCATTGGAAAAGGCATATATCAGAATTAATGCTGAACGAGATGCCTTTTTACAAGAGACGAAAAAGCTAGGCCTTCCAATTGATATATCATTACTTGATTGGAACATAAAGAAAACAGCTCTTTGGCTATTCGAAAAATTAAGTGTAGGTATTCCTGCTAATGAACCTCTTGATGCGCTTGAAGCACAATGGATAAGTAAAGCAATGATGGGAGGGATTATCTGGGCACAAAATAACTGGAAAGGATACGGAAGGAGTTATGATGATACAAGTCTTTATCCTAGTATTCAGCAGTCAGCTTTAAACTTTCCTATCAGTAAAGGTAAGTTTCAGATTTTAAAAGACTTTACTAACCATCGAGGATATAGTCATTTTGGAATATTTCGTGCAAGTATTGAAAAAAAGGATACCCCGCTATTTCGATATAATTACCATAATGTATATACTCATATTGATCTTACACGTGCCAAAGCTCTTGGCCTTCAAGTTACATTAATTCAGGATGGAGCCTCCAATGCACTTATTTATGAAAAAGAAACTCAAATTCGGGGTAGTGTAATCTTTGGAGAATATGTAGATTTTCTCTTTAAAATCAAGAATCAGGGTGGTATAGCTGGCCAAGTAGCTAAAAGAATTCTTAATATGCTATGGGGTGCACTTTGCCAAAGAAAGAAAACATACAAGACTCTTACAACATCGAGTAAGTCTTTTGACTTTCCAGATGGTGAGGTATTAGACTCGATTGTACCAATAGGAGAAGAGCAGTGGAGATTCCAGTTTACGAATCCAGGTAATCCCTTTAAAGGTGAATACCCTAGAATTGCTCCATTCCTTCTAGCACATGGTCGAAAGTTTATTTCTGAAATGGTACAACCCTATGTGGATAAAGTCAGACGTATTCATACTGATGGATTCATTCTAGAAGAAGACGTTAACTCTTCTCCTCTTATAGCCTGTGCTAAAGATGCCTTCAAGACTCTAAAAGCTCTAAAATTCGAAAAAGAAGGAGAGTGTATTGTAAAAAATGCCAACCAAGTGGTATGGACCGTATAATTAAATATTTTTTTCCTTAGATGTAGAAGTACAAAGATGGAACATGACAACTCATTCCCATTCACAAACAAGCATCCTAGTTTTATCGAGCCAGAAATATATCTGGCCGAAATTATAAAAGCTTTAAAAGGTGTCATATTGGCAGGTTTACAAGATGGATATGGTAAAGAAAGTTATCTTATAAAGAATCACGTAAACTATATTAAGAAAATAGAATCTGCCAACAATCCAGAAGGCTATATTCGTTATACAGCTAAGAAATTATTGCCAAATGAAGAATCGTATTATGAGAAAATTGCAAAGATTCGAGCAAAGTATCCATTTAATCCAGATCTTGCTTTTAGAATTATAAAGGTCTATGATTTATATAAACATATTCCTAAAAAAACTAAAGAAGTACCACCTAGACGTAAACTTACTGAAGATGAAGCTGAGGACGTCTTAGATGAACTTCTTGGTAATAAGCTATAAATTTATTATTAAAAATTTTGTGCAAAGGCTGATGACGAAGTAACTTTGTCACTAGGCATTTTTCATTTTTTGCATAAAAGGCTGATGACGAAGTAACTTTGTCACTAGGCATTTTTCATTTTTTGCATAAAAGGCTGATGACGAAGTAACTTTGTTACTAGAGATTTTTCATTTTTAGAAAAAAAAAATCGTAATTGAATATAGCCTATACTAAAGTAACAATAAAAAAAGATGAGTGCTAATAGATATACTACTAATCCATTGACTGGCAGAACAATTCGTGTTGGTGGTTCGACTTTCAATCAGCTAGTTTTAGAAGCATATGATTATCTTGATAGCGGATTGGTTCGAAGAGCAACTGCACCTCCACTTCCTTCTGTAAGGGAAAGCTATCTCAATGTAGATACTGGACGTATGGTTCAATTTGGAACTAGAACATATTATTATTTAATTCAAAGGGCTGGGTATGAAATAATAGAAGATTACTATCTTGTTCCTCCAAGATATGCAGAAATCGCGCAGTCTAATCTGTCTTTATTATATCTGCAAGATACTCAGGTAAGACTTGAATACTTGGAAACTGCACATAATATAACTGTTCATCGTGCTAGATGGGATCGACTCAATCCAAGTTATAGGCAAGGGGTTGAAGAAGCACGCCAATTTATCAGACAAAAAGAAAGAGAAGCACAACGAGAGGAACAATCAAGAAGGCTTGCCGAACTTAATATTGCCTTATGCAGAGAGTGTCAAATGCCTGTAAACCTTAACGAATTACCTGAGAGCGGTCTTTGTGAAGACTGTAGTAAAGAATAAATATAAAATGGATAATTAAATAATTTCATTTTTTATGTAGATAATTCTGAAAAAAATGGTTGAGCAAATTAGAAAATACTGCCCAGTTTGTGGACTTGTATTGGCCAAGCCAAGAAGAGGCCTATCTACTATCGAATTCAGACGAACTGTACAAAGATGTACCGATATAGACAGCTTACATGAAAATATATATAAGCTAATCAAAATATATAGATCGGTATCTCTAGATGATGAACTTACTTTTACCTTTACTCGAGACTACGAAGAACAGTTAAATGGTATTGAACCAGATGTTGAATCGATCAAGATTTGGCTACTCAAACGAATTAATGAGCTAGATAGGGATGTAGGAGAAAAAGCTTTATATCGATTTTTATTTGATTTATATGTAGTAGAAGGAATAAATGAGCCCTTTGCCGTATTTTATGATATGTATTGTATTGTAATAGATAATCCCTTAAGCAAAAACTGTGTTTCTCGTGCATTGAGGGCCTTTGGCCTAGTAACAAAAATGTCAAGAATGGTAGTAGATGGCAAGGAAAAAAGCACTATAACTATAAATGCGACTAGAGAAGAGTTACTTGAGCTTTTTAGAAAGAATGGAATAGACTATTAATTCCCACTTGTAGGGTAGGCTTTTTCATTAAGCCATCATTGAATAGTTTTAGAAGTGCTCCAATACCTTCTATTATTTTTTCGTCACTTAGAGGACGCTCATTCAAAAGTTCTCTATATCGATCAAAAGGTGTTACTGATACTGGGGAATTATTTCTAGTAACACATACATTCTTAACTTGGGATAGGAATTTCTTATACTCATCTCCAAGAGTACGGTCATTTATTCCATAAGCTTCTCTAAAAACATATTTAGCCCAAATATCTGAATTTTTTACCTTCGATAAGGCGTCTGGTATTAAGTAAAGTTTACGTTTCTTAGGAGAAGGAAAGTTTCGGGCAAATTCCTTTAACAAATTATTCTTTTTAGCTTCAGCTATTGCCTTCTGCCCCATAAGAAGTAAATCGACATCTTAGATCGATCTTAGATGAATCTGTGATGATTTTAGAATCGTTCTTGGATGATCTTAGATCGATCTTAGATGAATCTGTGATGATTCTAGAATCGTTCTTGGATGATCTTAGATCGATCTTAGATGAATCTGTGATGATTCTAGAATCGTTCTTGGATGATTCTATAAAAGTTCTAAGACTAGTATCCCATCGAACTCTGATTGCTAAAGGGTCAGTTTTAGGGCGTCTTAAGTCAAATACTATGAATTCTTTGCTCAAAGTCAGCTCATCAATGATTGGGGCAAGAGAATCTGACTCATTAGTATATTGTCTAATGATACGCTTTGTATCACTTAAACTACCATGCCCACCATGTAAAGAAATATAATTCACATTTTCTCGAATTGCTTTTGGGATGGCAAAGAATCTTTGGGCTACATAAATAGCCGAAATATTTCTATGTCGTCCATGGGTAAAGTATCCAGTTATTTTTTCTTGGATGTTTTTAGGGGCATCCATTAAATCCTCAAATATAACTACAGTAGCAATTTTGGGGTCAAAGTCTTCTACATCCGGTATTTGGTGATATGAAATCGCTCTAAAAGTAACGTCTTCACTATCATCAAAGAAATCTTTTACCATTTGCCATTTAGGTTCGTCTAAATACCTACAAATAAGGACTATTTCATCACAAAGAATATATCGATTTCCATCCTCTTTGGCTTTTGCATCTCCCATTAGTAAATTAAGAAGCATAGTAGTCTTTCCAGAATCTGAGCTACCGGCTACAGCAAGACGAAAATTCCATACTGGAGCATATTCATTTCCTTGCCTAGTATCACCGGTATACTCATCCAAATTGTACACATATAAGTCCATTTTAAGCAATTAGTAGTATATAGTGTATAGTATATTCAAAATGGCATATGTTCCCACTGATCCTACAGGCGTCCCTCCAACACATTTAGTAGCAATGGATATTAATCAGCTAATTAATGCACTTAAGAATGGCGCAGATGCCCTGCTGGTAAATGGTCGAATGACTGTTACACCAAATCTTATAAATATTAATTATGAGATTAAGCATATTATTGGATTGATTATAGATCATGGTATACAGGTTGAAGAAAGAGCAAGACAAACTAGGGAAGAGCTTGATACTTCGACTGGTTTATTAAGATTTTTGCAAGAAGTGACCAATGCTAGAGAACGCGAGATTCATGGTATTAGACAACGTCTTATTGCATGTCAAAATGAGAGAAACAGATTACAAAATGAGAGAAATCATCTGGTAAATGCAAATCGTGATCAAGCTAATCAATTACAAGTTCAGCAAGTACAGCAAAGAAGAATTAGGGATAATTTGCAACAAGGAAATGATAGATTAACACATCAACTTGCAATAGAACGACTTACATCTAGAAACTTGGGACGAATTCGTGATAGAATGCAAGCACAATTGGCTGTACTTAGAATTCAAGCGCAGTGGTTTCGAATTAGACAAGCAAATCCCATAGTCAACAATCCTCCTCCAGATAATCCCCCAGTAGTATGGCTACCGTTGCAATAGGAATGCCAGTTTTTGCTGGAAATGATGACGATGATCTTGAGAGATTTTTTGAGTTATATAAAGGTTATATTCATAGTATTGGAATTGATCCATCGGCTGTTGCCGGTAATCCAGCGGGTTGGGAGAAAGCTATGGGTATACTTTGTGCTTGCTTAACTGGTCCGGCCTCCAGATGGTATGATGCTAATATTCTAGGAAAGAAAGTTAGACTTAGAAATATTCTTCTTAGTAATTTGCATGGAGATGAGGCCACATTTAAGGGTATGGCTGGTAATGCTGGTGTTAATTGTCCAGTAGCTACATGGGTTAACCCTTCTGGTGCAAGGGCTCATATGGTTGATGGTGCTGGTAATGGTATTGCTAATCCAGTTACTAATGTCTGGCCTGATTATGCCATAGAAGGGAATAGAGATATTTGGCTAAATCGTGCTGGTATGGAATTTACTAATGACCCTCTTAACCACAATGTTGTTGGTGCTGTTGCTGGTGCTGGTGCTGGTGCAATAATTCCTGGTGGAGCTGGTGCCGGTCATCCGTATGTAATTCCAGCCCGTCCCTGTCATGTTCTAATTAAAATGCGTAATGAATTTCCTACACAACAGAATGCCAGACGCCAGTTAAGGTTTGGTAACCTTTTTCAGGAAAATATGCCTGTTCGAGATTTCTATGATAAAGTTAGAAGAAGTGCTGAACTATTAGGTTATGGTAATGATGTTTTAGTTAATCAGTTTCTAAGAGGTCTGAATGATGATTGTGCTATTGAGGCTGAAAGAATTGGTGCTGAACGGAATATAGAGGAATTGGTAGGTCTTCTTGAACGAGTTGAAAAAAGAAAGGCTGAATTACGTCTTGGTAGAGAAAGACGAGAAAATATACAGTATCAGAGGGATAGACAAATTATTCCAGAGCAATTGCCACCAGTCGGTCAGGAACCAGTGATTTTAAAACCTGTACAAAATCATGCAGTTACCCAAGGAGAAATGAGTCGATTATTGCAACAACAGGCTGAAGGTTTTCAATCCCAGATTCGCCAATTACAGGAGAGTCTTAAGGCTCGAGATGTAAAGCCAGTTTATAGACCTAAGCCTAAGCCTACGCCTCGATATCGTGATGTTTGGGATGATATTCCTGATGAAGCTTTTAATCCGCCTGATGAAGATGAGCTTGATGATAGGCATTTACAACAGTTGTTTGATGCAGTACCAGGTAGACCTGCTCCTAGAAATACATTAGAACAAAGATTAGCTGGTAAGATTGCTAAAAGAATCGCAAAAGCTAGAGAAAGACGTGAAGATGCAGAGTTAAATAGGGCAATGCGTGAACTTTCCTTGGATGATCATGATGATCCTATGGATACTTCCAATGCTATTCGAGGTGTACCTATAGAATTAGTTCAAGGTGAGAATGGAGAGATTATGCTTGTCCAAAAAAAAAGATAGTTTCAAATAAAGGTAAACTACCAGCAACTAAATCACCATCAGCATCTAAATCACCACCATCTAAATCGACAAAATCGACATCTAATTCGACTAAGATGGTAAAACTTCCTGCTATTAAGCCACAAACAAACTTTACTAAAACGGAGCTTTTAAATCTCCTAAAGCTTGCCGATATCAGAAAAATCATTCAGGAGATCGTTTATAAAATATTAGAAAATTATGATAGCGCCCCTCAAGAACAACCAGAAGTACAGGAGGAATATTATGGCCCAATTGCTATGGATATTGATGTTGCTCAGTTGGAAAATTCTAAGGATCTTTTGGCTATAAATGGAAATGTAAATGGGGTAGATATTCAGTGTCTAGCCGATTCCTGTGCTAATGTTTCTTTTATCCAAGAAAAAGCATGTTACGAACTAAAACTAAAAGTTGATAAATCTATAAAGCATAGTATTACTGGTGCATCAGGGGATGGTGAGACACTTGGTATAGTAAAAAATGTATCGATAAACCTTTTACCACCACAAAGTGGTAGTTGTATCATTAAAGAAGATCTTGTAGTCCTAAAAAGGTATAAGCATAGAGAAATCGGTTTAAGCCGAGCATGTCTTAGAAGGTATAATTATGATGTTCATGAATCTCGAAAGCATATCGCCCTTACTTGCAATGATAAAGACTATTTTATTCCTATAATTCCAGATGCAAATAGGACATAAAAAAAAAATATAAAATTAGATCCATTCAATGGATTCTAGATAAGATTCATTCGGCATCAAAATCACTTGAATCATCACTTAGATCTTCATCAGAATCGCTTGAATCATCACTTAGATCTTCATCAGAATCACTTGGTTCATTCAGACCTGATTGCCAGTTTGCAGGATCGTCTGGATCTTCATCTCCCCAGTAATCTGGTTGCCAAGATGATTCTTCTTCTTCTGGTTCACCGAATCCTGGGATTTCATAAGGATCCAACCCATCAGCTAGCATGTTAATATGATAAATTATATAAATCTTTTCTGTATCTTTATATGCAAATCCACCTTGTAACATAATTTTTTCTATCTCTACCTGATACGCAAAAGCTACCCTTTTTTTATCGGCCAAATCCATAAATTTTTTATATAGAGAATCTTTAAGAGCTTTATTCGTACCTAAATATTTTTTAAAAGCATGTTCTAATTCTTCATCACTATTCTTATAATCTACTACAGCTTTCCAGTAGTCTTCTTCGGCAAGCTGGTTAAGTTGATACATGATGACACGAGCAATTTCATGTATCTGAAATATATCGGTTCTCTTGAAAGTAGCATTAACATTGTGGCCAGTTTCCTTGATTGGAGTATTTAGCCAGTTTTCTACCCACTCTGGGGATATATCTAAGAATGTAGCAATGTCAGTATACATTTTTTAGTATATAATGGATATGTTTAATTTCGAATATTTATTATATGATTTACTTTATTATACCCTTATCTTTAATTACAATTTTAGGATTTTTCAAAAAAAATATAACCTATTTTGTATCATTATAGATACGTATTAGATTGGGAATGTCTTCTTGTAATCTGTCAGCTGGCTCCCATGTAGATTCGTCTTCTGGATAGCGTTCCCATTTGACTAAGTATTGGAGCTGACCCTTTCTGGTACGATGCTTAAGAATCCTTTCAGGTACATATCTTTCTGGCCGTCCCCTTATGACCGAATCAGGTGGGGGGTTTTCGTTGATAGGAATGACTTGCAATTCTTTTCTAGTATATGCACATCTAGATACTCCTAACCTACCATGTGGTCCATCAAGTAGATATGTAGGTGGTTGTTCAGGTGAAAGGATAAGCTTCTTAATTATACGAACTTTTGGATCCCATTTAATGTCACCTATTCTGAACTTACCATGTAATTTTTTTCCAAGTACTGATATAGGTTCATGAAGTTTAGTTCGAACTTGTGTACCCTCTAGTAGTAACTCTGTATTTTTATCAATTTTAGGTGGACCTTCTGGGATTTTAGGCGGATCTTTTTGCCACTTTTCATCTACTAATCTTACTATATTATGGAAGTCTTCAGACCATTCTACCGATGTCTCACCAGTTTTTAGTTCCTGTGCTGTCATTCTTCTGAAAAGCGGTTTTTCTATAGCCTGAATTGCTCTCTCTGCAAATGATTGCTGTTTATGATGTTCAGGTTCTCCAAATCTCATCATAACTCCAATGCTATTAAGGAAAAAATCACGTATTTGTGAATTGGTAAATTCTGAACCAGAATCAGTTTCTAGTCTATGGGTAGGAGGTTGGATACGACCACGTCCATATATTTTAATAAATGCTTTTAATACGCTATTAGTTGTCTTATTTTTGATAGGCTCAGCATCTACTCGTCTTCTGGATATTTCTACTACTACGAGAAAATAATGGTATCCCTTGGGGTCTATAGGCATTTCTGCTAAATCAGACTGCTGGGTAGCATTTTCTTTCCAGACGATTACTTTTGGACGCTCAGATCTTTTCTCCTTTAGAGGTCTTCGATAGATGTTATAATGCTCTTGGTCTTTAAGAAGACGTGCTGGTACCCCTGATAGGTTATAAAATTTGTAATACCTCTCTAAAGGGGTCATATCGCTCAAAATTAAAGTTTTACTTCTAGAATTCAAATTTGTGGATATGACAGAGATACATTGTACAAAGTGTAAAAAGAAGACAGAAACCTCTTCAGAAGTTCAGGATATGACTGATAAAGGTCGATATCGAATTCATGGTGATTGTATTATTTGTGGGACACACAAGAACACCCTTACTGGTGAAAATTGGGAGGTTAAAATACATAGTAAAAGAGAGGTTTTAGATGCTAAGAAAAAGAGAAAAAAGACGGCTACAAACAAGAAGGCTAAGAAACTTGGTCTTAAGATTTTGGATGCTGATGACAAAGTTCAGGCTTATATTAAGAGGTATTTAAGGGAGGCGACAAAAGAAAGTTAATTGAAAATTTGATATGATTTATTAGTGACAAACATAACAATGAAAAGACCAACAACTCCTCCAAGTACTTCGAGATTAGAAAGTGATCAAGAAGAAGGGATACCAGCTCCTACACAGGGTGATAGTTCTGTAAGTGAATATTTTGAGTCAATAAAATTGTATGCTATAGCCCGGAATAAGGATTTGGATGATTTTAACATTAAAATAGATTTCATTCTTGGATTAAAACTAGATAATGCAAAGCGTGTTAAAGAGTTTGGATTTGAAAAACCATTAAAAGAGATAGTTGAACATTTAGTTGGGTGATCGATATTAGCTGTTTTTTTTAGGTACGGTATTCTATGGATAGGTCCTGTAATATTGCCATTTCTTAGGCATAGCCCAATATCGATGACTAATATGAGGATGGTATGGGGGGTATATATAGGGGATCATACTAGGTGATAGGGTTTTTTTTTGCATATCTACTTGGACTTTAAAGTGTGTCTGAGCTCGTTCCTGAAAATGGGACAGATTGGGCCAGATGGGACACATTTTATACCCGAATTTCAAAAGTTTTTCTGGGAAATGTGATCTGATTTTTTTTTTTATATTCATCTGTCCTACTGTCCCATCTGTCCTATACTCTCCTTTCTTATTCGTTTTCTTGTTCTTTCCTTTGTTAGATTAGTAATTTGAGTAGTTATATATGGGACAGATGGTAGGACAGATGGGGTATTTTTTGGGACAGATGGGGGTATGGTATGGAAATGGTATTTATCCATGGTATTGTTAGAGACGCGCCGTAAGGTGCTGGAGCCTAACTGGAAGGGGATCTGATAGGGTTTTACACCCGGAGGGGGGATGTATAGGGGCTTCAGCCACCGCTGGGCGTAGCCCGGTGTCGACGACTCAGCTAATATTTACATGCATATGCACAGCATCTTCGGCTAAATCAGTTTGTGGTATGATGTACTGTATATTGTATCACATGAGATCTCCTCTACTTTCCTGCCAGTTTTACGACAGTTCTACGACACTCTCCTGGCACCTTCGAGCAGTAATCCCGAACCTGTGGTATAACCAGACTTTACTATTTTTAGCACTGATTAACACATCCCAACATGTCCCAGCATGTCTGAAATGTGTGACAGGTTACGCCAAATAGAGTACAACTGTAAATATCAATTTTCTTGACTGTCATAAATTTGACTTCGCATTTTTTTATGTAATGTTTATCTTTAGAAAAAAAATTTTTACACTTTTAAAAAAAGAATAAAAATATGTATTTTATACTTTTCATACTTCAAAAAAGAATAAAGCTTTTGCAATTTTATTAAATAAAAGATTTTATTAAATGTTATATGTTACATGAAATATTGAAATTTATTACAAAAAAAAAATAATAAAAGATAGCTCCACACAAATATTTTAAGCTAGTTCCACAGGTCGAATGGTGGCAAATCAGTCACCAATCAGCTATCAATCGGGTATCTTATTGATAACTGATTGATTCAATAAGTATTCAATCGGGTGGCCGATTGATAGCCGATTTCCGCCAAAATCCGTCATCAATCGGGCAGACCGATTGATGGTCAACTGATGGTCAACTGATGGTCGATTGATGGTCGATTAATGGTCGATTAATGGTCAAAATATGGTCAAATTATGGTCAAATTATGGTCAAATTATGGTCGAAATATGGTCAAATTATGGTCAAATTATGGTCGAAATATGGTCAAATTATGGTCAAATTATGGTCGAATTATGGTCGAATTATGGTCAAATTATGGTCAAATTATGGTCAAATTATGGTCAAATTATGGTCAAATTAAGGTCAAATTAAGGTCAAATTATGGTCAAATTAAGGTCAAATTAAGGTCAAATTAAGGTCAAATTAAGGTCAAATTAAGGTCAAATTAAGGTCAAATTATGGTCAAATTATGGTCAAATTATGGTCAAATTATGGTCAAATTAAGGTCAAATTATGGTCAAATTATGGTCGAATTATGGTCAAATTATGGTCGAATTATGGTCAAATTATGGTCGAATTATGGTCAAATTATGGTCGAATTATGGTCAAATTATGGTCGAATTATGGTCAAATTATGGTCAAATTATGGTCGAATTATGGTCAAATTATGGTCGAATTATGGTCAATTTATGGTCAATTTATGGTCAATTTATGTGGTCAAATTATGGTCAATTATGGTCAATTGATATCGAATAACCAATTTTTGTAGTCATATAATGAATAATAAAATTTATTATAGCACATAATAAAACACAGTATCTTTATTTATATTAATAACAGATAAGTATTTAAAATAAAAACATTTATCATAATAATATGTTAGTATATGACTAATAAAGTTAGTAATATTTAATAAATAAATAGTAAAGCGTAAATATAAAAAGTTAGTAATAATTATAATAAAATATACAAATACAAAAAGTTAGTATTATGAAGAGTTTAATAAAATTTATAAAAAAAAAAAAGAAAAATACGTGATGATGTTAGTAAAATATAAAAAAAAAAAAAAGAATAACATTAGTAATAATAAAATACACAAAAACAAAAAGTTAGTATTATGAAGAATTTGATAAAATTTATAAAAAAAAAAGAAAAATACGTGATGATGTTAGTAAAATATAAAAAAAAAAGAATAACATTAGTAATATTAAAAAAAGGTAAAGTTAATATTATAAAATAAAATATAGTCAGTAATCATTACCATAAATTTAATGATAAAAATACAATAATTAATATACCTGTAAAATATAATGAGAGTAAGAAGAAAACAGAAAAGAAAGGGTGTATGATTTTTGAAAAATAAACAGAGTTGCGTTTGGTTATTTATATGCATGTTAAGATCAGGTCACGTGCATAAAGTTCAGACTGAATTTTGATTGGTTAATAATAGATAAATTGAAAAACTACTATCATTAGTTGTAATTTTTCATCTCATATAGTCATATATTATAATTTGCCTTGGACTTTCGGATACCTAATTTTTTTAATAATATTAACTTATTTAATATAAATTTAATAAAAAGTGTATTGTTTTTTTAAAATATTATGAAATCTAAAAAAATCCTCTATTAAAAATATTTCATACAAACTCTTAGAAAACCTCAAAAAAAAAATCTATTTATCAAAAATATCCTATACGAATCTTAGGAAATCTCAAAAAAAAATTTCCTATCAGATATCCCATACGAACTCTTCCCATATGAACTAAAGATGTTAGCCGTAATTGATTAGATGATGCCGTAATATTACAACATACGGCATTACAGTTATGACACTTTTCATAATATCATAATTAGGCTGTAATGCCTTAATGCCACCTAAGGTTGTCTGCCAAAAGTCATTTGGCCCAATGCCAAAAGTTAAAATTCCCTACATAGTGCTGCGGCATAGTTTTGGTATATATAGTATTAATGTGATAACATTTTTTAATTCTTATTAATAAAAAAAAAATGTTAAAAACGTTTAATGTTTTTTTAATTTGTATTAGTAATAATAAAATAGTTAACATTTTTTTAATACAAATTAATAAAGAAAGCCGTGATTTTATTAATAAAGAAAGCTGCGATTTTATTAATAAAGAAAGCCGTGATTTTATTAATAAAAAAAAGCCGCGATTTTATTAATAAAAAAAAAGTCACGATTCATATGGGCTGATTTGTTCACTCTGCATTAAAAAGAGTTATTAAATTGATTTTCACAGTTTTCGTTACTCAAAATTGTTTTGTAATACCAAAAAATCATCTGATTGATGATCACTTGATTAAATAATAAGTTGAACAAAAATTTACATTTGCAAAACTTAAATTATTAAATGTAAAAGAGACGTGAAAAAACCCATTTCACTAATAAAAAACCCATTTCTCATATATATGGAATTTTTAATATATATTATTAAAAAGTAAGTATATTTTAATAAAATATAAAGTAAAATAAAAATTTATATAGTCTTAGTAGCTATAAATATTTATGAAAGTGTAATAAAAACATCATATAAAAGATGGTATTATAATAGATATTTTTAAACAATAAAATAATTATTTTATGTCAGAGTTTGTATTACTATCTTTAAACGCAAATATATCAAGATTCACTGATCCATTTTCTATAATTTTAGGCTTGTTGGAAAGCCCTTGTTCTGGACTTTATAGACGAAAAAAGAGCTTGCCGATTGGATCATTAGATCCAGAGATATTTACGTTTAAAGTTGAGGTACGAATTTTTTAACATGTTTAAATGCAAATATCTTGGGATCCACTGATCCGTTTTTTAAAAATTTAGGCTCTTTGGAAAGCCCTTGATCTGGACTATATGAGCGAAAAAAGAGCTTGCCGATTGGATCATTGGATCTGGAGATATTTACGTTTAAAGTTGAGATACGAATTTTTAACATATATAGTAAATGCTAAGATTTATATTAATTTAAAAGAAATATTTACCAAATTATAGTATAATAACATTAAATAAAATTTTTTAATGCTCACCCTCAATTTACTGTATATTGTATAGTATTTTGTATAATAAAAATGTAACAAAATCAATATTTTAATTAAAGGTGGTCAAATCAGCCCATATGTTTATTAATAAAAAATAAGCCGCGATTTTATTAATAAAAAAAAAGCCGCGATTTTATTAATAAAAAATAAGCTGCGATTTTATTAATTGCCGATCTGCCTAAGATCAGCAATTAATAAAAAATAAGCTGCGATTTTATTAATTGCCGATCTGCCTAAGATCAGCACTGCGTTACTAATAAAATTTGGGGTTAATAGCAATAATAAAAAAAAAGCATTTTTTACATTTCACGTGCGAAATAAGTTTCCACTCATTTCACAAACAGAAATACCATAAATACAATATTTTCCTTCATTTTATTAGACTTTTTGGCAAGCATGACTTACTATAACTATATTTCTGTAAATGGGTTTCTTCAACTTTCACTTGTTTTTAATAATAAAAATATTTCAAATATGTCTTTAAAAATAACTTTAAAAGTTAAAAATTATAAATAACAAAATATAGTAATATGAAATATCAAAATTTCATATATTTTAAGGTGGAAATCTGACGCGCATGCATAGTAAACTCATTATTTTACGTATGAACGTATAATTTTTTTTTGCAAATTCTTTTTTTTCAGGTATTTTTTCAGTATATTATATGACTTTTATTTATAGTCAATATATCATCTATGAGATATCCTTTTTTGAAGTTTGTGTTCTAGCACAAAATTGACAAATTTAACCCCAAATTTTATTAGTAAGGCAGTGCCGATTTTAGGCAGATCAGCAATTAATAAAAAATAAGCCGCAATTTTATTAAAAAAAAATAAGCTGCGATTTTATTAATAAAAAAAGCCGTGACTTTATTAATGAAAAAAGCCACGATTTTGTTAATAAAAAAAGCCGTGATTTTGTAAAAAAAGCCACAATTTTATTAATAAAAATAAGCTGTGATTTTATTAATAAAAAAAAGCCACAATTTTGTTAATAAAAAAGCCACGATTTTGTTAATGAAATAATTTGTTAATAAAAAAAGAGCCATGATTTTGTTAATAAAAAAAATCTGCGATTTTATTAATGATCTCATTAAAATAAGCAAATCATAATTACGGCATAATTACAACATTACAGCACAATTACGGTATTACAACTTTTGCGCTCTGAAGAAGCTAGGTTGCAACCTATTACTTACAACACTGTGTCTTATAATTACAGTTACAGTTAACATCTTTAATATGAACTTTTAGAAATCTCTCTCAAAAAAATTTTCTATCAAAGAATCCCATGCGAATCCTTTCCATATGTACCCTAAAAAATTTCACAACTATCAGATATCCCATACAAACTCTTCCAATATGAACTCTCAGAAAATCTCTTAAAAAAAATTTTCTATCAAAGAATCCTATACAAACCCTTCCATATGAACTCTTAAAAAATCTCTTAAGAAAAATTTTTCTATCAGATATCCCATACGAACTCTTAGAAATAAAAAAAAAAATCTATTTATCAAAAATGTCCCATGCGAATCCTTTCCATATGAAACCTAAAAAATTTCACAAAAAAATTTTCTATCAGATGTCCCATACGAACTCTTT
Source organism: Rhizophagus clarus (assembly GCA_015698045.1). Classification (NCBI taxonomy): domain Eukaryota; kingdom Fungi; phylum Glomeromycota; class Glomeromycetes; order Glomerales; family Glomeraceae; genus Rhizophagus; species Rhizophagus clarus. The sequence continues at coordinate 687,025 of BLAL01000169.1, read as the reverse complement.
CCACATGAACTCTTAGAAAATCTCTTAAAAAAAAATTTTCTATCAAAGAATCCCATACGAACCCTTTTCTTATAAACTCTTAGAAAATCTCTTAAGAAAAAAAAATTTTATATTAAAGATATTCTATGCGAACTCTTCCCATATGAACTCTTGGAAAATACCATATGAATTCAGAAAATCTCAAAAAAAAAATTTTCTATCAGATATCCCATACGAAATCAAAAAAAAATCTATTTATAATCTTGGAAAATGTTTATCAAAAAAAATTTCCTATCAGATATCCCATAAACCCATACGAATCCTTCCCATATAAACTCTTAGAAAATCTCTCTCAAAGAAATTTTCTATCAAAGAATCCCATGCAAATCCTTTCCATATGAACCCTAAAAAATTTCACAAAAAAATTTTCTACCAGATATCCCATACGAACTCTTCTCACATTAGAAAATCTTAAAAAAAATTTTCTATCAAAGATATCCCATATAAACCTTTTCCATATGAACACTTGGAAAATCTTTATCAAAATATCCCATACGAACTGTTCCTTTACGAATTCTTAGAAAATCTATAAAAATAATTTTCTAACAAAGAATCTATACAAACCCTTCCCATACGAACTCTTAGTAAATCTCTTAAAAAAAAAAATTTCTATTAAAGATATCCCATACGAACCCTTCCCATATGAACTCTTAGAAAATATGAACTCTTCCCATACAAACTTTTAGAAAGTCTCTCAAAAAAAAATTTTCTATTATTTATCCCATACGAACTGAACTCTTAGAAAATCTCTTAAAAAAAAATTTTCTATCAGATATCCCATATGAACTCTTCCCATATGAACTTTTAGAAATAAAAAAAAAAATCTATTTATCAAAAATATCCTAAATCTCTCAAAAAAAATATTTCCTATCAGATATCCTACACGAACCCTTCCCATACGAACTCAGAAAATTTCGCAAAAAAATTTTCCATCAGATATCCCATACAAACTCTTCCCATACGAACTCTTAGAGAATCTCTTAAAAAAATTTTCTATCAAAGATATCCAACAAACCTTTCCCATATGAACTCTTAGAAAATCTCTTAAAAAAAAATTTTCTATCAAATATCCCATACGAACTCTTTCTATACGAACTCTTAGAAAATAAAAAAAATTTTTTATCAGATATCCCATATGAATTCTTTTCATACAACCTTTTAGAAATCTCAAAAAATAAAAATATTTCTATTTATCAAAAATATCCTATACGAATCTTAGAAAATCTATTAAAAAAAATTTTCTATCAGAGTTTAGAGTTTTAAAATAATTTATAAATTAAATATTTTAAAACGACATTATTAAAAAATCTAAAAATCTGCTAATATATAATAAGCCAATTAGCAACCAATTGATCATCAATCTGATATGGTTGATTGGTGACCTATTGATAACTGGTAAATTCAACTGTACACCAATCAGTCATCAATCAGTCATATGACCGGTTGATAACTAATTTGGAATTTATACCTGATTGATGACCGATTGAAAGAATCAGTCATCAATAGGTATCCAATCAGTTACCAATCAGTCACATGACTGATTGGTGACCGATTTGACTCCATTTGACCTGTGTTTCAATAAAAATCAATATACATGAACTTTAAAACAATATTAATTAAAGCTTATTTCACTTGTTTCTCTTGACCCTTTAAAGTGTTTAAAACATAAATTATAACTTGAAGTAAAAAATAAAGTGCGTCTTAGTATTATAAAAATATAACTTTGTAACAATTAATAAAATATACAAGCATCTCCATACCTCGTAAACAACTTTTCTTAAGCACTTTTCACCCATTTAATATGACCAACTGCTGAAATTATGTTGTGAAATCTCTATAACTTTTGCAGAAACCTATAATTTACTACTATGTAGTCAAGTGATCGTTATCAAATTGAAATGATCTAGCATCAGGCACGTGATGACTGTAATGTCAAACTATCTCGTAAAACTATCAATAATACGCATCTTCGAAGTCTTTTCAAAGTCGTAACATAGTCTTAAAGAAATAATAAATATCGTCGTACTCTAGCCAAAATAATTAACCTATTATATTTTTTCGACGCATCAGACATCACTTGACAGCAAATCTACCATTTTTTTCATTAAATTTTTTTGTTATATTTATTTATTAAAAAAGTTTTATTGTGTTTTATTAAACTATCATATATAAGTTCTTATTAATATTTGTGAATTAACGCAATATAATATAATAAAATATTCATTATAGAAAAATGACTTATCCAACAATAATAAAATGACATTATAATACTGGGCATTTACATTTTAATATACTCTCATAATACTGTATATTTATTTTGTAATTTTGTTATAATAAATGCCTAATATATTAAAAAATGAATCGATTGATTAAATCAAGGTTCTAAAAAATCTTTATATCAAATAAATTACCTTGTTTATAGGTGCAAATTACTGGCAATGTTCCGACCATTTCTAGACAGAACTGCTATGTTTTTTGTTATCTTATCCAAATATTTAGTTTTCGTAGTATCTCGTGAATCATAGTTCATGATTAATGCTTTCCTGATAAACTTTTGTAACATACACAAAGAATTTTAAACTTTTAATTCGTTTATGTTCATTGCATTCAACCACCTTTGTAAGACGTTCATAGTCAAAGCTTCATCAACAAATAAAATTACTTCATTCTTCTCTAAAGGACGATTATTTCCATTTCCCCTGTAAACAAAAAAAATGAATTAGTAATAATTCATATACCGGCAATAGAAACTTAAGTAGAATGCTCTGCTTACCTAGACCTTTTTTTTTTTAAATTCATTAACTGTTTCTTCAATATGATCCAGAAATTTGTTTTAAAAATCACTAAAATTTCTGTTTGCTGCGTACAACAGTTCAATCCCTTCCATTGAATTCAGATTACAGTTGAAAATTTGATGTACCAAATCTTCAAAAATGTTCTTTTTGGGATTTCTAACCTGAAGAAATAAACATTTTAATTCTTTCAAGAAATCCCAATTATCTTTTGTCTAAATTATGCAAGTTATTAAAGCAGTGATAGCAAAATAATAATAAAAATAAATGTTTGCTATTCTTACTCTATCTTCTTGCTGTGGTATACTGGTCGCTAGCAGTAAGGAATTATGGTTTGGCGTAATAAAATTGAATGAGTTCGTAACTGGTGATTGCATTGATAAATAAAGGTTATAAGCAAGTAATAAGATGTTCAGGTTTGCACATAACCACGAACAGATTTGATGAACATTCGCCATGTTGTGAAATGGTGTTGAAAATCAGTCTGATGATGGTCGGCAGTTCGAAAGAGCATCACTATCATCATTATTAGTAAAAAAGGATGTATTTGATTGATACACATTTTGTGTATCTAGACAAAAAACATCACGATCATTAGACCCCATATACATATTATGAGCACTATGAGAATGGGATGTTGGAGGAGGTATATTATTAGGACGATCAGGACTAGGTGTAGTATTCAAATATAAATGACAAGATTCATCTGCTTTGTTTGATCGATATAAGTCATTATTGCGAATCCTATCAACATGTGTGTAGGATCCAGTCTCATCTAATATATTGTTATGAATTCTATTACTGTCATTTGTAATTAGCGTGAGAGATTCATGTTCAAAATTTGTATCAATTCATTAAACGGACCACCATCTAAAGAATTGAAGATATGAGGAAGGTAAAACAAAATTTAAACGAGGTTATTTCGTTATGTTAAAGTATGATGAAAGTTACCTTTCGAAAGATCATCATCATCACTTAATTCCAGAAGTTTATTAATTGGTGTCAGTTTAGTAATGGCAACAGCAGCAGGTTCTTGAACGTCAATGTCTTCATTCAAATCTTTGTTAACAACAGCTGGCTCTTGTAATGTATCAGGAACCTTTCAGCTGTGTTTCGTGTTAGTCTTGAGAGCTGATGTTATAGTTTTACGTTTAGTGGTGTTTGGTGATATAGTTTGTTGATCGATATCATTTATTGTTTCATTATCATTAGCAGGATCCTTCTTTTTTTGACCTCATTTTTTAGCTGGAGGCTTTTGAGTTTCCGGTTCTTGATTTTCTTTTGGAACTAAAGAGGAAATTAAGAATATGGCATTTTTTTACAATGATAGTAATGATAGTTAAAGACGAAAATTACTTGAAGAATCACTAATTTCATCATCAATAGTGGTAACATTTTGGTTTTTCTTTTGACTTCAGGAAGTAGTTTTAGAAGTCACAATATCTTTGTCAGTAGGTACAACACTTTGTTTTTTATTTTGATTTCGGGTAATATTTTTAGGTGGCATGATAATTAGAACTGTATTAAAAACTATATAGCAAGGTTGTACGTAAAAATAATGTAAGAGGAGACTTTTAAAATTGTAAATAAAACTGATAATGAAAACTAAGTTTGTGAGAAAGAAAAAAATTTAATAACAAAGAAAAAAAAGGAGATAGTATTCCCACTTTAATATAAACTTTTTTTTTAAATTGGAATGCATCACTTTAACAATAAGCTTTATCGTATTGCAATAAAATAAACTTTTATAGATTTTATAGCAACAGTATAGAACATTTATCAATATGTAATTAGAAAACAATTATTTCAAATTGTTTAATTTCAATTATATGATGATGTATGATTCTTATTTTAAGATATTTTGTCATAACACGTAACGATTAGCGTGATAGTGTTTTATTTTAATTGATATTTTTTCTTAACAAGTAACGATTAGCATAATAGTTTACTATAAATAGTTAACAATAATTTTTAATGAATTATTAGTTCTTATGGTAAAATTTTTACAAAATTTAAAAACCCACAAAAATATTATTCTTTTTAATCGAAATATAATTGTTTTTAAAATCGAAATATAATTTTTTTAAAAATTGAAAACAATTTTTTTAATCAATCGAATATAATATATATATATTTTTTTTAAATATAGTATTTTTTTTTTAATTAAAGTTAAATTTAAATTAGTGTAAATCTTAATATCGAAAAGCTAAATTTTTAAATTTTTTAGTGTAAATTTTATTCTGAAAAAAAATATAGTGTAAATTTTAAACAGAACTTTTAATTTTAAACTAAACTTATAATGTAAATTTTAACAGAAGTTAAATGTTATAGTGTAAATTTTAAACAGAAAGTTAAAATTTAAATTACTTTTAGTGATTACTTAATCGAAATTAAAATTTAAATTATACTTTTTAATGTGGATTTTAGTAGATAGTTAAATTTAATTTATATTTTTAGTGATAACTTTTACCAAAAGTTAAATTCTTTTCGATTTTTTTTATCGAAAGTTAAATTACAAATCAACCAACAAGATTTCGCTTTATTTCACGTAATTTCATTTTACTTTAAAATGTTTTGAGGTCATTATGTTTCTAATATTAGTCAACGCAGTTATATTAGACAACGATATAGTGCATTTAATATATCGTCGACGTTAAATAGAACAAATGGTAAATATCGTTATTTGTTATTACACATATGCACTTATTTCAACAACATTTGATTCTACTAGAAATTATGACTACCGATAGTAATGATCATGATATGATAGATAATTATGACGAAGATGAAGAAATAGCATCTACTATCAGTATAGAAGATGAAGAAATAAGCGAAGATGATCTAGAGTTCAAAAGTGAATATGAAAGAGTGATGGAGGAGTTTATTGAAAGCGATGAATATGACGGTGATAAAGGAGATAATGAAAATGAAAGTGAAGATGATGGAGATGAAACAAGTGAGGAAGCATCAGACAAAGAAGAAATCATCGATCAACCTCTTAATAATGAACAAATGCCACATTTTGTACGGTTAAATGAATTCACCCCATATTTCAGCAATATTACTGAATCACTATTTTTTTGTTGGATGCAAAAATATCGTATATGTAAGTTGGATTATTTTAACGCTCATAAACGAAAATATAACTACAACTTACAGCCAATTCTTCATTAGCCATCCAAGCATATGATGAATTAGTTGATATTATTCATCATCCACAGTTCAGAAAAGATGATATTGTACCAAATAGCCAAAGATTTAAGAAATATAGGCAGAAGTTGCCGTTACTCCTAATAAAATCTCGAAAAATTAATATTTCTAACAAGAAAACGCCATCAACATCCAAAAATACTGGGGAAGCGTATTACTTGTCCATTATGGATACCATTCATCATGTATTGAACAATCCTTTATTATTAGGTAACATGTACTTCAGACCAGGCCAAGAAGTCACTAAAAGTAAAGAATTCTAGCACGGTAATATTTGGAAGGAATCAGCAAGATTTGGCCAAGCATCTATCACAATCGCTCAAAACGTGTATTACTTGGGGGATTTTGTAATATACAGAGAATCTAGAGAAGTGAAAAGACCTGGTCATATATTGGCGATTATACAATAAGATGGCCGGTTAAAGATTAAAATCCAATGAATACTAATATTTAAAGATTTGCCAAAAAATCTACAAAGTAATGATTGAAGACAAAGATCGCAAGAAGACGAACTTTGGTTCCTGAACTGAAAGATAGATAATGCAATTATGAATGTCGAATTGCAAGCAATTGTTAACCGGATAACTGCATCTATTCTTTATGATAATGTTATAACCAATCTTAATTCGTATAAAATTAGGGAAATTCTCTACAAGCATAGTGGCCATTGGAAGATGAGACATGTCAAGTATTCATATCAACATCCTTCAGAATTCGCAGCATTAGAAGAACCAAGAACATTTCTTCTGATCTACAAGTTATTTATCGATTTGTACTATGATGATTTTGGGACATTTCATAATGTCTATAATTTATTAGGTGGCGTTTATATTCAAATAGGTAACATGCCACTTACTGAAAGACACCGTCTTAAGAACCATTTCGTGCTAGGATTTGTCCCTTTTGGTGGCTCCTTTGATGAATTTATTAAACCGTTCATTACGAAAATGAAGATATTAGAAAAAGGAAAAATCATGAGCATCCAAGAAAATGAATGCGTCGTTATTGCAAGTCTTAGCATTACTACTGCTAGTTTGCCGCAAGGGAATAACATGGTCGGAATCAAGCATCATGGTGCTAATAAGGGATGTCAAACTTGTAATATGACCAAAGCTTTTTTGACATCCAATAATTTTGATTTACAGTTAGTTTCCCATTATCATTACCAGTCAGATAAGCAATTTGAACAAATATATGCAGCGCAAATAATAACAGAACATAAAGTAATCGCGGCTGAATATGAATTATGGTTAAATCCACAAATATTCAATCAATTAAAAAGAGAGAAACATCTACAATCTTCACAAGATATATACCATCTTACGGCCAGAAAAATGCTAAGATTTCTTAAGATTACAATCGAAGCACTTTCACCAGAAGGAAAAATAAAATTCATTGCAGTTTGGAAGTCCTTCGAATATCTGAAGGTTTAGTGAAAATTACCAAATCCAATATCACATATCGACAGTTTCATGATGTCAGACTGTTTACAACTAACCATAATGTTTCCATTTATTCTCAATAGATTCTTAAAAAATACATACTTTAAGAATTCAGAACTTGAATTATTCCAACATCGAACGGGAGTTACTCAAAGTGATCATGCTGTAAAACTATTGTTGAAATGTTGGATAGTGATGGCAAAAATGATGGCAATAGTATTTAAAGATTCTTTTACAGAAGAAGAATACGATGAATTGCGTGAATGCTTATATAATGAACAACTGCTTTTATCACAGGTATTATTATTTACTAATTATTAATATATGTAATGCAGTATTGTCTAGCGTAATAATAACAAATAGAAATGAAAATTAAAAAATAACTATAAATTGGAACAATAATAAGGGAAAATCATCCAATATTTTATTCACGAACGATTTATTAATTTTATTTTTTTATTGCATTTATTACAGTATCGCATATATAGTTAATTCCAATTGTTTTAATCATTTACAAATAGGCATTTAAAGATTTTGAGAATTTACTGAATCTATATGCCAATTACCATCTACTATTGTACGTAAAGAATTACGCGATGTTACTGAACACAAGTGTTGAAACAAAAGAGATAGTACACCGAATATTCAAGAGCATCGTACCCTGAACAAATCTAAAAAATGTGAGTCTGGATTTATTAAAAAATTACACAACATTATTTGCGATATGACATTTGTTAGATGGCGGCATAGATTTGAGGTCATCTACACCAAACAGTAGATTTATGAATCTATCTAAACATTTGCAGCGCATGATGAGTAACTGGTTCGTCACAAAAGATAATGCTGATATTAAGGATGATGCAGATGAAGGTAATAACCTAATATTATAATATAAAAGTATTCATTATAACATTGATATATTAACCAACAGCACATATGGTACTTAAAGTTTTCTCACCAGATGAACGGATTTCTAATATATTGTTAAAGAAGCGTGTACCTCAAAGAAACGTGGAACTGTCACTATTAATGAATTTTCATGAAGAATTAAAGCTAGTATATGAAGATTTTGGAGACAGCCCTGTCATACTTAACAATACGCCATCATTTTTTGAGTATGTGAGTTTTGTTTTTGAAAAGAAAGAGGCAGTACTATTCTATGCCGTTTACATATTGGTGATATTGTATTGATCAATATTGGAAACGATGACAATCTCGCAATAATAAGAGCATTATTTTATCATCAAAAAAATGACCTTCGATTTGCATTTGTTGTCATTGACTGGTTTGAGAAATTAAATCGTACAATGTTAGACTGTCCATTATACAGGTTACAAACAACAAACACTAATAATTACCGAAGGATTTTTTCTATTAGTTTAGTGAGTGCGATCAACACACTAGTCGAAAAAGGAATATTCGACCTTAATGAAATTCGGCCTATATTCAGACTAAAATTAAAAAAATTTGACTTCAATTAGTAATGATCAACAACTAGACATATATTCAGGATTGTTGAATCATGGTCGAATGGTATTTTAAGTATCACGCATATCACGTATTAATTGAGCATTACGCATATCATTTCAGTTGCAGTGGTTCAATTAAAAGTTTAAATTTAAAAATTTAAACTTTCAGTTAAAACACCCCTTTACCCTTCCTTTTCCTTTTTATCCTCCACTTTTTCTTCTTTTCCTTCTTCGTTTTTGTTCTTCCCTACCATAAATAAAGAGCTTTTCTTTTTTAGACACTTACTTCAGCTTTAGACGCATGGAATTCAGAGGAGGGAGGGGTTTTTTTTTAACAAAATGTTTTGTTCTTTACATTACTCAAACGTATATACTTGGTTATCAAAATTCATATGCAAAAAAATGGGAAATTTTTTTTAAACAATTTTTGTTAAAAAACAATTAGTTTTTTTAGAAAAATTCTCACGAATTTTTCTTATAGTCATTAAATAATTAACTAAATTTTCTAAGGAAAATTGTCATTTCAAAGATAATTAATTATTAACTTTGAAATTTTTATATCTTTAAACGAAACATTTACTGAAGTTTCGTTTTATTCTTTAGGTCAGTTTTTCAGATATTTGGGCATGTGAAAATTTGGTATTTTTTGACGAAAACATTCACTAATGTTTCGTTTTCCTCTTTTTAAACGGCTAGTTCAGGTAGATTACGAAATATTTTTTTTTGATCTTTTTATTTTAACAAATAATAATTAATGATTTCATTTTTTATTCCTTTTTAGACAGCTTTTTGGAGTCTTGACGTGTGGATTTTGGAGAGAAAGGCTATTTCCTTTTAAAGGTATTCATTTAACAAAATGTTTCATTAACGTTTTACTTTTCACTTTTCTTTATTAGATGGCCAGACCCTTGAACACGTGGAATTTCAAATATGAATCTTGTTTGATTAAAAAGTCCAATTGATCGATCAATCATATTTGAATATTTCGTGAGTTTATAATTATAAATAATAACAAAATACAGTATATTACTATATTTTCATTTCTTTTTTTGACAAAGGAATCAGAAATTTTTTGACTTTAAATAATATTTGAATGTGTGAAAATTTGGTAAGCAATTTATTTTTCTATAAATTTATTATTTTTTTTTTAATGAACGGTTATTTATAGTTCGTTTCTTTTCCTTTTAAATGATAATTTTGAAAAGGAACTAAGTTTTGTATGTATCACAAACTTAATTTTTTTTAATTTCTTTAAAAAAGGAACAGTTTCACTAATTGTTCCTATATTTTTTCCAGGTTTTGAGGTTTCAGTTGGGATTCTGGCGAGAAACTAAATTTTGTATGTATCGCGAACTTAGTTTTTTTTTATTTATTTTTTTTTTTAATTAAGGAAAGTTTATTAATGTTTCTCAGTTTTTTTGTAGGACTTTGGCAGATCTAGACCACTTATAGAACTCAAATGTTTAACGAAACATTTTGTTTTTTTTTCTCTTTATTTTTAGTAATTCCTTCAGTCTTTTTAGACATGAAATTTTGGTAGGTAGGCCTTTTTCATTTATTTTTTTTTTCTTTAATTATTTTATTTTTAACGAACAGTTTTAAATAATTCGTTTTCTTTCTTTTTTTTAGGTGATTCAAATACATCTACTTATCGTGCCAAGGAAAAAGAAAAATGCAGGGGTTGCATATGGTCGGTCTTTCAGGATCTTTGGGCAGGTGAGAATTTAGTGTTATTTTTTTAATTCTTTGATGAAATACTTAATAACGTTTCAATTTTCTTTTTTTTAGGCGACCTAAATTGAAAATAAAATAAATGAAAGAATTGGGTAAAAAGTGGGAGATGAAGTTAGCGAAGAAGTCGGCAAAGGAGCAAACGAAAAATTAAAGTGAGTGAAGAAGTGAACAGAGACATGAGTGAGAAAGTGGGCTTAATTATTATAATGAAATTATTACTAATATTTCGTTTTTTTCTTTAGTTTAATTTTTTAGATGCGTGAGATTTTGGTAAGTAGAGAAGGATTTTTATTACATTATTCAATTTAATGAAACAGCCACACTTTTTAGACGAGTTCTTTGGATAATTTTGGCTCAATGACTTTCTATATGTGGAAATTCAGAAAGTGGGATGTTTTTTTTTAATTACCTTATTCTGATCTCACAAAGTAGTTACTAATTTCTTTCTATTATTTAGACGGTTAGTTTCAGCTTTTTGGGTGCGTGAGAGATTCGGTGAACGAAATATCCTCTCTTTTTTCAAATATTGATCTTTGGACAAATAAAAGTTTTGGTGGGTTGAAACTTTTATTTCTTTTTCTTTTTTAACGTCAGGTTTCTTTTAATACATTTTCTTTAACGAACTGTTACTAACAGTTCATATTTCTTTTTTTTAGTCTGGTTTTCATAGTCACTTTGGCGGGAATTTTTGAATTTTCAGGTAACTTTTCGAAAAATTCAATTCAAAAATTTAAGAACAATATTAACGTTAACATTTTTTTATGACTTTTTTTTATAGGAATCCCAATTTGAGACCAGGTAAAAGTTTCGAATTTTGAAATTTTTGAAACTTCAAAAAAAAGTTTTTTTTAACGTTTTTTTCTTTCTTTTTTTTGTAGAAAAATTGGATACCAGATTTTCAGGTAGAGCTTTGAATAAAATTTCAAAGCTTTTAAAAAAAAACTTTTTTTTGTATAGAAATCGGATCTTTAATATATAGGTTTTGGAATAGTAACTATTTGAAACATATTATAGGAATCCAGCCAATTTTTGACTATATACAAAAAGCCAGTGAGTTTTCAATTCAAAAACTTAAAGAAAACCATTTTTATTAACGGTTTATCCTATTTATAGGCCCTGGTCCTTTCTCTTTTCACTTCAACCGTCCTTTACTTTCTGACGAATGTTAAGCGAAACTTTTCTGGACAGCAAGTTTTTCATGTATTTGAATGAGATTTGGTAAGTAATCAGTTTCTTTAAAAAATTTTAAACTAGTGAACATTACTAAGCATTTAGTTTTTTTTTCCTTTTTTTAGGTGATTTTTGATGCAGTACGAAATAATTTTTAAGTTTCATAGCCACTTTTAGACATTATTAAGGTAGAATTAAATAGATAGCATAATTTGTGATTCAATATGATATCTAATAAATTATAAATATTATAAATTTAAAACCACGATTCAGTAAAAAATTGACTACCAATAGACTGTGATTCGTCTGTAATTTGTCTTAAAAATTTAAGTCGAATAAATTACTAATGGTAGTATTAATAATAGTCGAATGTTAGTTGAATTTTGGTTGAATATCTTTTCCAAATGTTGGACGATTGGCACCCTAAATGCGCCAAAAAAATCAGCCTCAATTTGACATAGGTTAGATCGTCATTCGACCTATATTTGACCTGGTCAAATTTAGGCCGAATTGTCCTTTTTCGACTAGTGACAACATACATTTCGTTCATTGTTGTAAAGACAAAGAATGTACTAAAGGCGATCACAATCCGAGAAATGAATTGTATATGCAAAACTTATATTTTTTCAAAGCTGTTTAGTGCTTATTAATTATTTATTAATTACTGTTTATAGAAAAATTTTCATTTTATTTACAATTTAGAACACTCGATTTGTATACATTTGGATTTAGAATAGAACATTTCATTTTTCTTAAAGTTTGTAGAACACTTTACGATTTATTTGCAACATCGAAAATACAAATTATCTTTAATTTTAATATACATTTAATATGACTTTAATATATATTGGATACAATATTACAATACAGTAAATATAACTTTTACATATATTAAATACAACTTTACTATACATTAATGTAACTTTAATATATTATTACCGCATATTAAATATAATGTTAATATACATTAAATATAACGTTAATATGAATTGAATATACTGTTAATATGAATCGAATATAACGTTAATATGAATTTAACGTGACTTTTCTAATCTTGATATGATTTTTGTACAACCCAGTTAAATTAGGTGATGATCTCCTTAATATGCGTCAACCTTATACACACGATTCACTTAAACTTATCGTAAGGACGTGAAACTATGTTGTGGCCAGACCTTGGTTATGAGGTGTATAATATAATTTCGATTTGGTAACGATGTGGTTTCAATTTTAAAAGTTTCTGCAAAGAAAATGCTTTTGTTAATGAAATATTTATAGCTTTAAAATATAGTTTTACGCCTGAAATGCTGCTAGTGAAAAAATATTTAACTTTATTTAACAGAAATTTAAAATATTAAAAAATATTTTAAAATATGAAAAGGGGAAGAAAGAGTGAAGAGAAAAGTTTTTTTTCACGTTAAACGATAAATAAATAATTAGTATAGCTGATGATGATGAACCAATCAGATTACCCTTTGGTTTGTCTCTGATGGTATGGTCAGGCAGCTAATTTGACATTTCGGCGTAACCTGTCACACATTTCAGATGTGCCGCGTCCCAAATATGTGACGACTAACGTGTGATGAATAGGATTTGACTAACTAAAAAAAACTGTCCCTCAGATACATATGGAAAATGGAAGCGCGGTTGTTCACGTGATACGGTGACACTAAACATCACAATGTTACACCGGGTTCGTGGTTTCTCAAATCACGGGTGATCGGCATATAAAAAATGGCTAAGCCACCATTATTATTCGATTAATCATTTCATTAAATCAAATGAATCATCCTTCGCTATGACTGGAATACATCACTCGATATTTTCATAAAACCGGTCCGATTTTTATGGAGTTCTCTCACCATTGTAAACATGTCTTCTTCTACTGAGTGGTCTGACGCTCAGCTTCGCCTTCTTATCAACGAACGTAAACAGAAAAACGCTGAATACCATGCAACCCCAAATAAGAAGAAACAAGATTTTTGGGACGATGTCGCCAGTAAGCTTAACGAACAAGAGAATACCAACTTTTTCCTGGGTAAAGACTGTCACAATAAGTTCTTAAACCTTACGAAAGCTTTTAATGTAAGTAGACCTACTTGGATTTTACGTGGAATCTAGGGTTAATATACTTACTATTTTTTAGACGGCCAAAAGATATAGAGAAGGAACTGGAACCAAGAAGAGTTTGGTGGGGAAAAAATATACGAAGAGTTCTCAACGAGGTTCTGGTTTAAACCAGGTATGTTTCTGTAGAAAATAAGTGGGTGATTATCTCTACGAAGCGCCTTAACGGCAAATTAACACGATTCTATCTATCACCATTCGCTAGAACTTCCATTTGAGCAAGTGCGTAATGAAAATGTTAGTAGGACGAGTTCTCCCGAGAAATCAGCCTCTTCAATCTCAAGGCCCAAAGGTAAATCAAGTTCTGTAACTGAACAACCATTGGAAAAAGCTGTCAAGAAGTCCCCTGCCATTGGCGCCTCCGGTAAATCATCATCACTCACAACATCAAATCCTGTCGAAACACCTAATATTTCCAGACCTATCACTCCAACATTACCTTCTTTTTCGCAAAATGCAAACGTGATCAATGTTACTTTTAATTATGGTGGTGTTCAAACAGAAGAGGATTAGGTTTTTCGTTAATTTAGTATAGTAAATTTAAAATTTTATTGTTTTATCATGTGGTATTGGACGCAGTAGATGTTATATAATAAAAGTCTTGGGGATTGTGCTACATTGCAGGATTTGCAGTAACTATAAGAGTTTTTTACTATGTATGGGCTAGTATGTATTCTGTTTTGAAATTTCTTCTAAGGTAAAACATTTCTTTATTAAATATCGAGAAGTGGAAGTTGAATCAATTATGAGTAATTATTTGGATGCACATTGCACGCTAGATTAATTTAGATAGAATAGAGGATTATTAACTAAATAATACAATGTTTGGGACGTAGCCCAGGATACATATTATTTTTTAATAAATATTGATATTGAAGAGTATTTTTTTTCATGATATTAATTAGTATCTGCAAAGTACATTAATACAAGACCAATGATTGATGCATTGTTTTTGTAAAGATATGCGGTCTTATTTTGAATCTCTGATTTTTTCACATTCATCGTAAGGTGCTTCATCAAGATTTGCATCGCTTGCATCACCATATACGTGAAAACAGGTATCTTTGTTATAACCACCCTTATTTGAACCCTGATTCCGGTTACGGACGTCAAGATCAACCCAGTATGTTGTAGTATTATCTAACGTGTGATAAGTAAGAATACCATTTCTTAAATCCGCACCGTGTTCACCTATACCATCGAAGGTCGCACAACTGAAACAATAATATAAATCATTATGTTCCGCATTTGGAGGTATATAAGTTATGAAGTTGTGTAGATAATCTTCCTGCCAAACACAACATGTATCTGTACATAAATAAAATTAAATTAAAATCAAAAGGAATATACATAATATCAAATCACTCATGGAATTTAGCTCAATAAATCAGATAGAATTACCAATACTTTGACCACCCCAATTCCTAAGTAGAACCTCATATGCTATATATATTATTAAATAAATTAAATCACTGTATTTGGAACTAATTTTCAGAGCTTTTTACCTTTAGTGGCTGGCATCAAAGCTATGATATTCATTAAGCTACAGATGGTTACGATGATAATATAAGTGAAAGAAATAGGACGTCGCATAGTAAGTTTAATGTGTTTTTTAAAATAATTTTAATAATTTTTAATAAGCACTTTTCTTTCTTATTTATATAAGAAATTTGAAATAATCACGTTGTTAGATTGAATGAGGAAAAAATGGATTGTGAATACAAGCTAAAGCCGAAGAAGAAAGATGAGCATTTGCTATTGGATCATTTCAGGGAAATTGAGTTTCTGAAAGTATTTTTTTATCCATTGATAAAGGTAATTCAGAATCATACGAAATTAAAAATTTTGGTTATTCAAGATAATCAATAGGAAATTTCCTAAACTTTATCAAGTTTGGCTTAAAGTACGGTCTTTTTTTAACCATATGACAGCATTCATTTTAAAGAATGACAATCCGATATCGGACCGGATGTTTCATTGAATATGTTCAATTATCTTTTTTTTTTCTATTTTATTTACTATAAACCAAGAAAGAGGTTCTTAAATTAAAACACACCCTACACCGAACCACATGTATGCTGATTACTAAAATGCTAGTTGATTTTCTTGGTAAAATGATTTTCCATTTTCAAGATGAATAGGTCGTAATGAAAATAACCTTATGATTGCTAATTACCTTTTTTCCATTTCCATTTCATTTATATGGACAAATATATGTTGTTCAATGACCAAAAACACATTCAACATTACAGCACAGCATTATTTCTTATTCAGCTGTCGATTACACTATGAATTTTTTCCTATACATGTCAGATAAGCATGGGGGAACATTCCTAATTGCCGATTATTAAATTATGATATTAAGCATGGGTCTTATGCCTGGCGATCTCAAAATTGCGAGACCCTCAACATATGCTTTTGTCCATACTATTTGCTTTTAAAGTATGTCCTGTGTTGCGTGTAGACTTACTTTCACATTTTCTCACATTTGTTTGGGGAAAAAATAGGGTACTGGTTAGCAGGTTAGCTATTTGATACGATATGTGAAAATTATTATGTCACACAGCGTAATAGGCACCAGAAATTTTTGCGTGACTCCTATGTCACATGAGCAATGGCTATAAGTTTATGAATGAAATCCATTTTTAGAAATATTTGAGTAGAGTTAAAATGATTATTTTTACGCTTTTCTACTAGCCAATCAGGAAATAAGCCTTTAAAGTGTGGCTCTGCTTCATAATGTGATAATAAATTATCAATTACTGCTTCTTCTTTATTTATTTTTTCCCTTTGATCCCTTAAATAGTTATGAACCTCCCATAATTTCTTTTCTAAATCGAGAATAAAATTTATGCAAAAGCTATGAAGTACATCTATTAATTTATAATTCGTATCAAAATTAGTTGTAAGTAATATTTCAAATATCGCATGATCACGCTTTTGGACCATTGCTCAGCTCTCATGATACCATCTCTTATTGACTCGCATAACTTTGCCAATATTCTCAAATGAGGTCTTTTCAAGAATTTGTATGAAGATTTCAGTCGGTAAATTATTGATATGCATTTTATATGGTTAGGAGAATTTTAAATCAGAAAAATATGTTCTTTTTCGAATATAATATATGCGAGTGCCAAGCTGAAAGAAATTAGTATGTCACACAAGACCTGACTGATGATCTGCTATTTTTGTCGTACAATCTGTGGCTCAGCAAATTATTCTGAGCTAAACTACCCCAGTCGCACCGACAAAAATTTCGCAGTCACGTGACTTTTCTCTATAATGTCACATATCGGCTGATTATCACATTATTATAATTGTCACCAATTGCAATGATAATAACAAATAAATGTGTAACGCGATCATCTTTTTTTCTTAATATTATTGTCATTACGCGTAACGGTTTTCAGTTTTTCTTTGCAACAGAATGATTTTTTTAATAATAAAATAAAGCAGCATGTTATTTTGATGTTGATAAATAGAGTAGACTCCAACCTTGATATATTTTCTTTAACCTTGGAAATGCAGGTGGAAAATCTACTTGCTTATTTTTTTATGTTAAGACGATTCTATGAATATTCTTAATTTCTTTTATAAAAAGGAACGAAGTAATTATTGATTTTAAAAGAAATACAAAGGATAAAAATGAATTCTAAATGGATTTATTGATTAACTATTCATAGAAGATAGTATTTTTATTGTGTTCTTTCCATGTCTTTGGGTTAGTTATTCTATTTTCATATTTATCAATATCACAAACCATTTTTCTAACACCCTCTATATTTTTATTAATAGATTTTGCCCATTGAATATTTGATAATGCATGTTGTCCCTGAACAATTTGTAGTGCCCTTTTCAATGTATTTTCAATTTCAACAAAAATTTCTGTTGATGGTATTTCTTGAACATTATCTATTTAAAATTAAATTTTAATTTAATCAATTGTATGCATTAATTGTATTTGATTATATGTATTTTTTAATAAAAATACTGTATCTAAAGAATTAAATAATTTAGTATTAATTGTGGTTTCTTTGATTACAATATTATCTATATTATTTTGATTTAAATCACTATAAAAATTAGCCTTCATTTCAAGTAAAGGATAAACTCCTTGGCGCTGCACTTCTTTGAAAAATCTGGAGGAAATATTTTCTTTTACATTATTAACTAAATATTTACAAATAAAGAATCTATTGGTCAGGAAATACGGACAACTGCATATCCATCTCTCTGAATCAGTAAGATAATCAGATGTTTGTAAAGATTCCTTTTTGGATAATTGTTTCCAATTGTGTTTAAAATCTTTCCTCCAAGAAGGATCTTGTCTACCTGTGAGGTATTTTTTAAGCATCATTTCATTATGTGGAATAAGACGATTAATCATAATATAAGTTACTAGATCAAGCCTGGGGCAAAAAAACTTTGGTAGATAATCTCTTTTAATTACTTTCCAATGTGATTCTGTAAGCATTGTTGTTTTAAAAATACAAATTTCATCAGGTGATGCTGAGCGAGCCCAAAGAAGCCATACATCATTTTGGTACCAATGAGTCCACAAGTAGCCCCATAAATGTATTAAATTATGTTTATAACATAATAAATACATTTCTTCAACTGCATTTCTTTTTATAACTTAAGCAGATAAAAATTCATTTTGAGTTGAAGGAATTAAAGGGTGTTAATGATAATGTTTGACAAATAAATCTAATACTTCAGAGCGCAAATCTTTAGGACAAAAAATAGAAGTATTTGAAGTTTTTGATGATGTAAGTGAAAGGATCCATTGTATATCTATAAAATCATATTGCTGTTTAGAATTAAGTAAAGAAACTTGGTTAATATTTTTAAGCTCATTATCTGCTAATTTTTTTTTGATAGCTCTTTTAGCATGCCATAAGCATATTTGAATTTTCACACTTGGCCAAATAATTTGAGCTGCATTAATCTGTGAATAATCCTTGTCTGTAAGAAATTATTCAATGTTTTTTAATCCAATATTTTTCAGTTCTTGAAAAAACTTAGCTAAAATAGATGTTCTTATTCCATTGTTTTTTTTTGCATTATCTAAAAAAAGATATGCAGCTGAAAATCCAGCTCCATCTATTTGTCCAATAACAGAATATAATTTATATTTAACGCATTGGTTTTATCTATAAGATAAAATAAATAATATGATTGAATAAATATGAATACCAAATACAAATACTTAATACTTGCAGGTAGCGTTCACTAGTATTTCTTTTTTATTTATTAATTGTTGAAACAAAGGTGTAATGAATCCTATGTACTTAACATCTCCATCTAAATCCATGAGTATTATATTATAATTTCTTTCATTTAGTAATAAATAAGAAGAAATTAGCCGATCTTAATCTTTTTGATAATTCTTTTTCATTATTTGAGTCCACCAGTAGTGGATCTGCTTCTGAGTAATATCTGGATTATTTAATTCCAATTGAGCAAATATTTCTGCTGGTGAAAGATGCAATTGAGAATTAATAAATTCTTTAATGTTTTCATTGATTGGATGCCTTTCTGGCCGCCTATGAAGTATCCCATGTGTATAGTCAATTTCAGCTTGTAGGTTAGTAATATTAATTGTAATTTTAATTGTACTATCACAATCAAACCTATCTATTGGTATTTTATCTCTGTGCTTCTCTTTATTTTCATCTTTTCTGGGTAGGGCTCCGATCAGTTTTGGTAATTACTGAACCGTACTGACCGGTTTCAGTATCGGAGCAGTTTCGGTTTTATGATTTATCGAACTGAAACTTTCGGTTTCAGTATCGGTTTTGCGATTTACCGAACTGATTTACCGATAATAAAAATGTTTTTTTTTATAAGAAAAACGTAAATAATGTAGTTAAAAAAAAATGTTGTGAAACGTTTTTTACATAAACGTTTGATATAAAAAATAACATTTCGTAACGTTATTTTTGCAGAACTTGTAAAAAACGTTGCAAAACGTTTTTTACATAAACGATTTGATAAAAATAACATTTTGCAACGTTATTTTTGCAAAACTTGTAAAAAACGTTGCGAAACATTTTTTACATAAACGATTTGATAAAAAAATAACATTTCGCAACATTATTTTTGCGAAATGTTTTTTACATAAATGTTTAATATAAAAAAAATAATGTTTCACAATGTTATTTTTGCGAAACTTGTAAAAAACGTTGTGAAATGTTTTTTACATCAGAAATTTAATATAGAAAACAACATTTCACAACGTTATTTTCCTTTTTATTTAAAAATGTTGCGAAACATTTTTATAAAACGATTTAATATAAAAAAAACATCTCACAACATTTTTTTTGTCACTTTAATAAAAAACGTTGCGAAACGTTTTTTTATGGATGATTTGATAAGAAAAAATCATTTTGCAACTTTTTTTTGCTAAACGTTGCAAAACGTTTTTTTACTAAACTCGTTTGGTAAATCAGTTCAGTTTTCGGTAATTACCGATCGGTTTCAGTAATCATTAATACCAATACCGATTAATTTGGTTCAGTATCAGTTTTTGCAAAAACTGAACTGAACCGAACCAATCGGAGCCCTATTTCTGGGCCTCTTTGATAAAGATACATTTTGAAAACATTTGTACCAATAAGTGTAGTTATTATCATTTTTTTTTGAATGATATTCCTTATTATAGCTACATAAATATATTTAAAAAGTAATTAATTATAATTGTAAATATGATAGAAGACTTAATTTAAACACATCTACTTACATATAATAATATCCATCAACTTTACCAATAAAATTCTTTATATTATCTACAATTTCTTTTGGTGTTTTATTTTTTAAAAAGGAAATATCAATAAAACTAGAAAATTATATTCCAGTTTCACAATTTTCAAAATATTTCTCTTCTCCAATATCATCAATCATCTTAGATAAATGTTAATCTAATTCTTCATAACTAAGAATTGAAATAGATTTTTGACTCTCCTCTATTTCTTTTCCTTTTCTTGTATATTTGTTATTTTGATTTCTACAATTTATACAACATGTGTAAAAGCCACCTTTTTCTTTAATAAAAAGTGATTGATCAAGAATTAATGAACATCTTGTGCAAGAAATTGTTGTCATTTTTATTCAATTAATAAGAGAAATGAGAATTAATAAGAGATAAAAGAAAACCATTATGCGTAATGACAATAATATTAAGAAAAAAAGATGATCGCATTACACATTTATTTGTTATTATCATTGCAATTGGTGACAATTATAATAATGTGATAATCAGCCGATATGTGACATTATAGAGAAAAGTCACGTGATTGCAAAATTTTTGTCAGTGAGACTGGGGTAGTTTTCTGAACTAATGATCACTCCTCTGGTTGATGATCAGTATTCCAGACACAAATTTAAATATATGCTAGTTAGAGATAAACACAATCATGACAAGTAATACTAATCATAAGCGAAATACTTGAAAATCAACTATATGAAGTGCTTTTGTATAAGAAAATGGATATATTAGCTATTCAGGAGCGCATAGCTAAAGAAAAATGTGGTATGGTAGACTCAGAAAGACTATCTATTAATGACAATGCAAACCAAACAACATTGAATCAAAACAAGAAAGTAGTAGCACATGATTGCTTTGATAATACAAGTAATCTATTGTTAGATTTGGTGGAGAAAATTATATCGATAGAGGAGGAACTTGAGACTGGTGGCAACCCAATCCTTAATACATTACATCAATATAGAGAAGATCTTATCGAAAGATCAATGGGAGAATTTTCACTTAGAGAAAAATACTATTTGTTTTTATATCTGGAAGCAGATATAAGCATGATTCAAGCTTATCTTGGTATTATCAGTTATACTAACAAAGAAATGATAAAAGAAGAAGCTGAAAAAGATGTGAGAGCATATATTCAAAAGTTTAGACGTTCCAAGTTTGGTAATACAGAATTTCATCAATAGGGGGTAAAATGTTTTATTTTACTGAAGAGGTGCTACCATTATTTCTGAAGGTCCTCCCTCAACAATTGTACAAAATTTTTGTAAAAATTTGGCTGGCGCAGACCAGTGCCCATGCCTGGTATAAATTTAGTTAATCTATATTTTTTTGTCGCACAATTCGTGATTCAGCAAGTTCTTCTGAGCTGGTGATCACTGCTCCAAACTGTTGATCTAGCCAACCCTACATCAGAATATCACTGCAAATTATCTCGCATATTTGGATCTAAAAGACTCTGAAGATGCTGAGCTAAAATTCGGTTATTAGCAATGTTGGGTTGTATAAGATAATTTCTAACTGCTCCAATAAGATCAGGAGGTGTTATAATACACACGAAATTTTTGACATAGATATTTGGATTAAGTGAAATGAGCTGATCTACAGCTTCTTTGCTAACTTTATAACACTCTCTCAGATTAAGATATTTTAAATTAGGACATGATCTAGCAATTTTCTCAATAGTTATATTGCTAATTTCACAAAAGCTGAGGTCAAGATGCTGGAGTCTTGGGCAAGAGCGAATAACATTACAAATTGATATTTCAGAAAACTCTGTGCGATTAAAAATATTTAGATATTCTAGTTTGCGGTATGAATTTGCGATTACAGTTAGATCTATACTATTTTTTGATCAAAATCTATTGTATAAAGCAGATATATTGAGATACTTCAAATTTGGGTATGATTTCGCTATTAGCTTTAAAGCTTCACCAGTAGGATCTATACTTTTTTCAAAGTCTAAATGAATTATATTTGGAATCTGTGTACAATACCTTTGATTTTTTTATTTGAAATTGAGTGGTAATATGATATTTTAAGATAAGTTAATTTTAAGCTATAAATTGGTTTTTGTCCTCCCTCATGTACTATTTTTAAAAATCTTTCTAATCGAGATTTTCCCTCTATTTCATTTTTTTTTAGCTTGACACGTTCCTATAGAATAGGAGCACCACATCTGTACCACAATCGGGAAACAAATAGGATGAAATAAAGAGATTTATCTATCGCTAAGAAATAAATGCCTGTATATGCCATAAATAATATATGCTGTATCTTCAAATAAAAAAATAGCCGTTAAGATACTTCACAAAATTATGTGATTACTGCTCCAGATAATCATTATTCTACATTAGGTTTATATTTTACTTCTTTGAATGGGATCGCAAAATTATCGTCTAATAATAGTTTTGAATCGCATATATCCAAAGTTGTACCACTTTCTCAGAACTAAGGACCTCCCAAAATTAAATCAGAAAAATGGTCTGGCCAATCTGGTCCAACAACTATGAATTCAGTGAGTATGCTTTTATATTTCTTGCCATCTTCAAAACTAATACGCAAATTGACCTTGCCTATTGTGGAATAAGATACATCCAGAGTTACAATGCTATTGCTTTTACTATGATATGTAATTCCTAATTCACCAATATATTTTTGGCTAATGCAATTAGGACTCTGATCAGTTCAGTTCAGTTTGGTTTTTGCAAAAACTGATACCGAACCAAATTAATCGGTATTGGTATTAATGATTACTGAAACCGATTGGTAATTACCGAAAACTGAACCGATTTACCAAATGTTTTTAGTAAAAAAACATTTCGTAACATTTAGCAAAAAAAAGTTGCGAAACGATTTTTTCTTATCAAATCATCCATAAAAAAATGTTTCGCAACGTTTTTTATTAAAGTGACAAAAAAAAATGTTGCGAGACGTTTTTTTATATTAAATCATTTTATAAAAACATTTCGCAACATTTTTAAATACTAAAAAGGAAAATAACGTTGTGAAACGTTGTTTTCTATATTAAATTTCCGATGTAAAAAACATTTCGCAACGTTTTTTACAAGTTTTGCAAAAATAACGTTGTGAAACATTATTTTTTTTATATCAAACATTTATGTAAAAAACATTTTTTATAATGTTTGCAAAAATAACGTTGCAAAACGTTATTTTTCATATTAAATTGTTTATATAAAAAATGTTTTGCAACGTTTTTTACAAGTTCCGCAAAAATAATATTGCAAAACGTTATTTTTTTATCAAATCGTTTATGTAAAAACGTTTTGCAACATTTTTTATAAGTTTCGCAAAAATAACATTGTAAAACATTATTTTTTATCAAATCATTTATGTAAAAAACGTTTCACAACATTTTTTACAATGTTCACAAAAATAACATTGCAAAACGTTATTTTTTATCAAATTGTTTATATAAAAAATGTTTTGCAATGTTTTTTACAAGTTCCACAAAAATAACATTGCAAAACGTTATTTTTTATATCAAACGTTTATGTAAAAAACATTTCGCAACATTTTTTTAACTACATTATTTAATAAAAAGACGTTTTTTTTATAAAAAAAAATGTTTTTATTATCGGTAAATCAGTTCAGTAAATCGCAAAACTGATACTGAAACTGCAAGTTTTGGTTCGATAAATCATAAAACTGAAACCGCTCTGATACCAAAACCAGTCAGTACGGTTCAGTAATTACTGAAACTGATCGAAGCCCTAAATGCAATCTATATCAGCGCACATTTCAATTGATGCTTCAATAGGGATATTTTCTTCAACTACACAATTCACGAATACTATTTTATTATGGCATATATAATATTCAAATAAAAATTAAACCTCTATTTAATGCTTGGTAAGATAATCAAGTGATCATGTAAAGCACCTGATTCTTCAAACCCTTTGGCTTGGCCCACTTCAAACTATCATCTGTTTAACTTTTCTTGGTCACGCCCTTCATTGCCTATAAGGGACAACCTTTTTTTCTCTTATCCGGTACCCATGGGATCTCTCAATTATCTCAACTGAATCAGAATTTTCAGAAGTCTCAAGCAAACTGGATTCGTAGAAATCTACAGTAGCAAGATTATCTTCACCCTTTTTAGACTTACTTTTTGGCATTTTTTTGATATTTGGTAAGAGAACTAATTCTTGTATTAACTTGACCACAGTCTACCTATCCACACATTTGTTCAGATATACAGTCTCTAAGAACTTTACCCTCTTTTTTAAAGTGTTGTATTGGGAATGATAATCTTTCAATTGTTTCTTTAATGCCCTATTTTCACTGAAAAGCGCACTATATACTTCTGCATTTTGCTTGTCTAGTCCAAATGTCTGGACTAATATATTCATATATCTGATAACTTCCTACTCACTGGATGCATCAGTTGAATGATTTTGATTGATCACTATTTTTATAATATTTTATATATGATATATCTTATCTCGAGCCAAAAATAAAATTAATAAATGATGTCTATCCCACTATGTGATTAGTTTTTATCGAAGAGCTTGAATATCTTTACCTGGTTCTTCTGTGATGCCTTCAAACAATTACAAGAAGGTGGGTCGTTCATTACACCATAACAATCTACTGATTCATGATGACCTACTACATGTCTGCAAGCCAACTTTTGTAAATATTAGCAGTGAAAATCGTTCCTACCTCCATGGATCCTGCTAGCATAATATATAGAATAAAACAGGGGTTCTGGGGTCAGATTTCCGAATAGGTATAATTAGTGTAAGCCTCTCCCGGCTTATTTCCCGATATATGAAATTTATGTAATCTTTTTTTACCCCAAATTTATTTCCAAGACCAGGAAATATATCAAAATATGATATTGAATTTAAGTTTTAAATCAGGCTGGAGCATAAATTTTGTTAACATATCCTTTTATCCATTTTTTTAGTTTTCAAGTTAAAGGAGATAACCATCTTTGTTAACACGCTGGCCGATTTTTAATTCCAAATAATATAACGAAAAAAGTATGCTATATTGCTTGCATTTAAAAAAGGTCAAGAGCACTGAGGACCGAAGTGTCTGAGCATGCTCGCAGGCCGTAAATTCAAGCTCATTTTGCATACCATATTTTTATGTTATACTAGAATTAATTCTAAAACTGATTTATAGTTGTAAACAAAGATCAAATTTTGGTACCACAACCAAAGGGTGGGTACCAAAATCTTGAATGATAGAAAGTAAATCAAAAGGGCCATTGAACCTATTCTAGTAAACCAATAATTTCTTGATATACAGGAAATCATTCTAGAGCCAATTCTTTACCAAAATACTGGGACAAAAAGTTATACGAAAAAAAAGTCTCACCTCTGGGGTACCAAAATTTCTGGGTATACAAAGATTAAGGATACCAAAATTCTGGCGCAAGGTACCAAAATTTTAATAGCTTAGCTAACATTCTGAAAAGCCCTAGAGCGCAACCTCTGATAGTGTTTAGAGACATAAAACTTATAGGGTATATAATTAATTAATTAAAGAAAGAAATTTTATAAGTATTATATAGTAGTTGCAATACTATAATTAAAGAAAGAACTTATATTAGCATTATATAATGGTTTTTCATACTTGTGATAGATGTGGTAAAAACTTTCCCAAATTATGGAAACTTAGACGTCATTAAGAAAGACAATTTCAATGTCGTCAAAAAATTATACCTAAAGTTATTCAACCTTTACCTGCTCCATTAGTTCCACCTATCATTCAATCACCCAAAAATCAAGAGAATGATCCCAAAACAGGTTCCAGCCCATCAACCCAAGCAAATAGAGAAGAGCAGGCAGAACCTAGCGAAGTCACTCAAGATAAGTTTATTGATAGGCATGCAAGAAAGCCTAGAGAGCATATGAAAACATGGGGTGCTAGATTGTGCCGAAGATGGTTAGAAGTTACTGGCGAAGAACTTGATTTGCCACTAAACTTAAAAGAATGTCAGCAACTACATCATGAACTATTACAAGCTGATGATGAAGCTTTTGAGGAAAATATTCCTCAAGGGGTGGGACCTAGCGAAGTTGAGCAATAAGACGCTCAAGAGCAAGACGCAATCCCAAAGGAACCTATTCAGGAGGATATTATCTTTAAAGAATGTTCAGTTGGAAGAGATCCAGAAAGACCGCATAAAAATCATTCATTAATGAGCAAATGGGTGGGCAAAATCCCCCATCCAGATAACAATCCAACATATGCATTTATTCAACTAATAGCCAAGCCAGAAGAATATAAAAAATTACCATACATGCCTCAACTTATAGGATTAATTCGTCCAAAAATAAAGGAAGTTCTTCAAACAGAGCTTCATAAAAAAGATCAAATAAAATCAGCCATAGTAGCATCGTGCCAATATACAATTGCTAAAAGAAAGCCAGATGATACAAGCGAACTTACAGAAGTAGAGAAATATCATAGAGGAGATATGCGACCAATTCTTTTAAAAGAGGATATAGAGGAGCACATAACCAAAACTATTGGGGAAATAGATGTGCAAATTAAGGGAATATTAAAGAAAGGATCTGGTTATATTCTCAAACTAATTCTTGAAATATCTATTGAGACATATACACTTCGTAGAGCCCTTGGAGGGTCTTACAATCCTACTTCCCCAAAGCTTGCTAACAAAAAGTGTACCATCAATCCAGACAATCAAGGTCTTATAGATCTGGAAACAAATAAACCATCTGAGAAATGTCTTCAAGGGGCATTAGGTGCATATTTTGCATATCAGAATGGACATACAGACCACTTAGGCTGGCGTATATTTAGGGCAAAGAATCTTAAACCATATCTAGAGCGGGTAAAGTTGGATGGTATCCCCATGCCTACACCAGATTCCCTCACATCTTTAATAAAATCGAGGAGATGAATCCTGATATTTCTGTAAATGTCTGGAATTGGAAGGAGAAAACAGCTACCCCCAAACCTGTTATTTATAGTAAGAACTATAACAGACCACATATTATCCATCTTATGGCCCTTACAGATATTACAAAATCTGAAGAAGGAAAATATGGGCAAAAGAATCACTTTCTTTGGATTAAGAACCCAGATGGGTTAGTATATAAGGATAATGCTTACAAAGTTAAAAAGCATCTTTGCAACCGATGCTTCCAAAGTTTTACTTCTGAAAAATCCCTAGACCATCATCAGGAATGGTGTTTTGAACTGGGTGAAGCCCCACAAAGAGTCACAATGCCTGTAAAAGATGTTAATGACTTTGAAGAATTCAGAAACTATGGACGTCAGATCAATGTCCCATGTGTCATTATAGCAGATTTCGAGTCATTAAAAAAGAAGTGGGACACATATTATGGTGGAAATATGCGAAAGTTAGCAGAGGAAGAAGCTAATAGTTTTAGCTATTCAGTCCACTGGATTGATACTGGAGAAACATGGGGCCCATTCTTATATCGTGGAGAAAATGCTACAGAAGAATTCGTCCGAAGGATCGATCAAGAATTGATAGAAATAAATAGGTCTTAGCTGTTAAGCATGAGTGTATTATTACAGATGACTACCAAAGAAGATTCAAGAAAGCTGATCGGTGTTGGATCTGTAAAGACAAGTTCAGTATAGATACAGATGTGATTAATATGTTAGAAAGAAATATTGCAAATTTTACTGCCAAGCTTACAGAAATTGTTCAGGATCCTACATCATATAATAAGATGGCTTCACCTAGAGATATATCCAAGAGAATCTTAGAAATGGAAAAGAATAACGTATTAGAAAAGGATCTCAAAAATCTCTATACAGAGTTGCTAAAAGCTGTTAAGAATCCCGAAGACTATAAATCCCTAAAAACTGCTTTAAATAAAGCCCAAGCTGAATTAGCTAGAGAAGAAGCTAGGGATAAAAAGGTCTGGGATCACTGTCATATCACAGGTGGGTTCCGAGAGGCATCTCACAATTCATGTAATCTTAAACTTCAGATTGAGCCATAGAAGACACCAATCCCAGTTATCTTTCACAACTTCTGGGGATATGACTCTCACTTGGTTTGTGAATCTATTGGACGCTTGGCTAATTCTCTTTAAATCTCAGTCATTGCTGAAACCTTTGAATGATACAAGTCAATAAAGGTAGGTCAGCTTAAGTATATTGATAGTATGCAGTTCATGAATAGTAGCTTGGCCAATCTTACAAAAAATTTGGGAGATAACCACCCAATTACAACCGAGTATTTCAAGAAGCAAGGCTATACAACCGAACAGATTTCCCTAGCATATTGTAAGGGAGTCTTTCCTTATGAGTATATTACTTTTCATGACCGATTCAAGGAAACAGAACTACCTCCAATTCAAGAATTTCATAGTGTCTTTGGAAGTAAGATTTTTCAAGAGGATTATGAGCATGCACAGAAGGTATAGAAGGAATTCGGATGCAAAAACTTGGGAGAATATAATGATCTCTATCTCAAGATAGACGTGCTTAGTCTAGCAGATGTCTGGACAACATTTCGAAAGACATCCATGCATCATTATGGTCTTGATCCCAGCCATTATGTATTCGCGCCTTCTCTATCCTGGGATGCCATGCTTAAGATGACCAAGGTCAAGATCGAACTATTCACAGAAATGGCCATGCATGACTTCATTAAAAAGGTCAAGCGGGGTGGTATTGCTATGGCAGTACATAGACATTTTAAAGCAAATAATCCTAGCATTGGAGAGGAATTCGACCCATCTCAACCCACAACATGGATCTCATATGTCGATGCAAATAATCTTTATGGATGGGCAATAAGTCAGTTCCTCCCAGTTGGAAATTATAAGTGGGTTGCTAGTCAGGAATATCTAAAGAATAATCCCAAAATGCAAAAGAAATATCTTGAAATGATTCTTAAGACTAGCGCAGATGCACAACGTGGATTCTTCTTAATGATTAATTCTCATTTCCCCCTAAAAACTCACAACTATTTGAGGGACTTACCACCAGCTGTGGAAAATATCACAGTAAAAAAGGATATGCTATGCCCATACAATGCCAAGCTTGTGAATGATATGGATGGTGGGCGATTCTATGCAACAGAAAAACTAGTCCCTCATCTTGGCCCACGAAAAAATTATGTTATTCATTATCAAGAGCTCCAGTATTATATAAAGTTAGGCATGGTTGTAGATGAGGTCACAGAAATCTTGTCATTCGACCAGATGAATTGGTTGGTCCCATATATTGCTAAGAATACAAAGTTGCGCCAGAAAGCCAAGAATGCTTTCGAAAAAGACTTCTTCAAGCTCATGAATAATTCAGTATATGGCAAGACTATGGAAAATATCCGAAAGTACCAGGATGTTAAGATCATGGCCTGTAATAATGAGTCAGATGAGAAGAAGTTTCTCAAGAAAATACGTAGTTCAAATTTCAAGTATTGCAGACTACTTGGAGATACACTAGTAGGCGCACATATGGGAAAGGCAAGTGTAGTTCTCAACAAGCCTATCATAGTTGGAACATCCATTTTGGGACTTAGCAAGCTTTTAATGTACCGCTTCTGGTATAACTATGTAAAGGAAAAATATGGGAATAAGGCTAGACTTGGATATATGGATACTGATTCCTTTATATTTATGGTTGAGACTGAAGATATCTATAAAGATATGACAGAGCGACCAGACATCTTTGATCTTAATGATTCGAAAACTATTGGGCTTTTCAAAGATGAGACTCCAGGAAATGTGATTACTGAGTCATTTCACATCCGGGCAAAATCATATCACTATGTCTTGGCTGATAAATCCACAAAGTCGAAGCATAAAGGGGTACTAAGCAAGAAGGGTATGAATGAAATGGCAGAGAACATATATCCCGAAAGTAAATCCCCATTAACTCAAGTATATCGGGATTGTCTATTCCAGAAAAAGGTATTCTATGCCAAGAATATAGGATTCCGATCAAAAGATCATATTATATCTTTGGTCGAGTCTGAGAAGAAGACTCTCTATCCCATAGATACTAAGCACTAGATATTATTAGATGGGATAACTACTTTACCATATTTCCATCGGCGTATTATGTTTTATAAGAATATGGTAAAAGCTGATATTCCTCATGAACAGGCAGAAAAAAGAGCTATGAGGGCCAAGCTCCCAAAGAAATATCTAAACGAATGTGTGTCTCACATATCTAGCCTTCAGACATAAGCTAGATAGTGATGTGTAGTTAGATCACATACATTATTATATTATTTTTTTCTTCCCATTAATTAGACTAACTTCCGCAGTACCGAAGGTAAGAATGGAAAGCGAGCGCCAAGCCAAAAGGATCCCAGAGGGACAAAGTAAAAAAGATTTATCCAATAATTTACCTAGCGATCTGGAGGAGCTAACCAAAGTATTTGAGAAAAATTTGGAGAGACTAGAAAACCTTGTAAAATTGTTTAAAAGTGATGTGAATAAAATGTTTGATATTTCCAATTCCAGTTTCCCAAGCAGTTCGATTAATGCTAATCCAGAGAAATGATCATTATCTCGGAAGAATTGCTGAGCCATGCACTGCGCCTTTGGCCAAATTGTGCGACAAAATAAATGATTACACGAGCAGGTCTGTGCGACAGGGAAATTTCTCACATATCAAGTAAAAGAAATTACTATTCTTATTTTTTCCCCAAACAAACATAAGAAAAATGTGAAAAAAGGTCTAGTTGCAACACAGGGCCTACCATATAAGTAAATAATAACGTTAAAACCATATGTTATGGAGGGCTGAGCGAGTCACAATTTCAAGATCATCAGGCGTAAAGCCAACTATATGTCTTGTAAAGTAGATCTCCATGTGAAAAGGTATGAGGATTTTATTTACATGTGCTTTTATAGAACTCTTGGCATCAGACGACAATGTTAATCATATACCTGCTGGCTTTTTATTATTCTGCGAGCCCAGAAACAAATATAAAGCGTGAAAAATACAGGTAGAAGTTGAGTCAACCTTCCCACGTAAAATTATGGTGTGTATATGTTAGAAGTCGTGCTTTCATGCGAGCAAAGCTTTTCCTCACTATAAACTTTGTATTTAGGAAAGCACAAACAAAATTACTCTTAACTGTATTATTATTCCTTCTGGTCCACTTCATGGTCTTCAACTCGGCGAAGTTACGCCAGTTGTTACAGTTGACAAGAATCAAACTGTTAGTGTACTTGAAGTCGCAATTCAAAGCACATTGCGGGCACCATTTAATAGTGTTCGCTTAAAACTTTTTTGAACTCCCAATGAGACACGTATGCAATCGCAGGACTTGGTTTCCTCTTTTTTTAATACACAACATCGATTGGACCATTACCATATCGTTATTCATCCATTGTAAGAATAATTTTGTATTGTGTAGTGCGATAGGCCTAGACATCATGTATCACGGGCAAAGTCCCAAACATTTGTATTTATTTTTGTTTAATATATTAATAAAAATTTTCTTGGCAAATTTCAGCGAACTCAGTTCGCCCAAAATTAAGCCAGGATGATATTGACCATATCTTGGTCAAGTTTGTGAAAATAATATTATTTACTGCGCCACACACGTGATATTGTGAACTTGGTTCACGTTCTCTGAAATAAATTTGATATGTAAATAGACTCCTAAGAGATCTGCATATATATAATAATAAAATTTGCCCATATCGGGCCCTTCTCTTTTTTTTAATTCATGTATAATTATAAATGTGCTTATCGAATAAATAAAATCATGAGAGATCTGCAAACTAATTCTTTCTTCTCACTATAGTTCCTGAAACATTCCTGGAATATTCCTAGAACTATCAAGGAACTGGCAGGGAACTGGAGAGGAATAAAAATGAATATGGTTTTATTATAGTGTATAATATTCACTATGATACTGAATTTTGGGCTAAAAAATGGGAAAATGCAAAGAATAGTATAAATATTCGAAAAAAATATACTTTTTGGGTGCGTGTCTAAGCTAATGACAGATGAATAGGCACCATATTTTTCCATAAGCAGTCAGTCATTTTTCGTGGGCAGTCAGTCACTTTTCGTGAACAATTATTATTTCTTTTCATATGTTCTCTTAATTTACAGGGATATCTGAATTCCTTTCTACAATACTGACAAGTTCGATTAGCTAGTTTTTTTTTACAGGTTCTGGCTCTTTTCCTACAGTAAAAACATTACGCTGGGATTTGTGAACTGATAGAGGGATGGTGATAGTCTTTCCATTTTGGCTTGCCTTAAATTCCCCCTTCACTAAAGGCTCCCAACCTGCATGATATTGCCACTGTGTTCCAAGAATAAATAGGAATAATTCATTTCCATCATCATCATATTCTGTAGGGACAATAGAAAATTCATCTGGAATGGTGTCTCTATTTTTCCCATCCTCAATAGTTACAGGAACACTGTCAACCGTACCAAGGGAATGGGACTTACTTGCAACTCCATTAAGTCTGTGAATCTTTTTCTTATCTATTTTTAAACCCAAATGCTTTGCAACATTTTCTGAGACTATTGACGAGTCTGATCCACTATCAATCATTGCATATGGTATAGTCAT
This sequence comes from Rhizophagus clarus, assembly GCA_015698045.1. Taxonomy (NCBI): domain Eukaryota; kingdom Fungi; phylum Glomeromycota; class Glomeromycetes; order Glomerales; family Glomeraceae; genus Rhizophagus; species Rhizophagus clarus. Next base: position 653,741 of record BLAL01000169.1, on the reverse strand, counting down.
GCTCCCCACCTTACAGGAGATGGTCGCAACATCATCGGCATCCTTTATTTGTAAAAAATTTATCTCTAAGGGCTTTGGCCAATATATGTGACTAATTTTTTTTTGAGCCGATGTATAAGCCTTAATAGCATGATCTAACCGAATACTTTCTGGTATAACATAGCTAGAAGAAGCAGTATTAATTTCCTTAATTTTAGATTCATTATCGGGAACTTGTAAAAGAGGCTTCTGCTCACTATTTACTGCCTGCAATAGTGGAAATAAGATGTCTTCGAATTTACTTGCAACAATTCCCTATGCTGATTCCCTTCTTTTAACCGTATCATTTGGCATACTAGTATTCAAGCAATGGTCTTTTATTTTGGGAAATATCATATTAATAAATTTCAAAATTTCTATAAGAATCTCTCTAGGACAATGAGGGACTAATGATGCTATTGAAGATTTTAAGGCTATTTGAAACATATAATTTACAGCTGTGTCTATATTGCTAGTATGAGATTTGGAAGTAGGGGACTTCTTGGTATTCTTTTTTATTGGTACTCCACTTTGCACCACTTTATCATTCTAAACAATATTTACTTATTCAACAACGGTTATGTAAATTCATTAATTTGGAATTCTATACTGATGATTCCATGATCGATCCAAACTCTACACATGTATTGATGACTGCAAGATTCATTCAAACACGAGAAAACACACAATACGAGCAATTTACCACTTCTTTGTTTAATTGGCCCTCTGCTTTTCGTGCGGAATCAATGGCAATCTTATTAGTCCTTATTGTTTCTCCAGACAACTGTAATATTACAATTCACACTGACTCACAATCTGTAATTTCAAAGTTTAATAACTTCCTCGAATCTGATCAAAGGCTTACTCCTAGATCCATTTTCAATATTTCCTCATCGACGCTTATTTGGACTTATATTTACAATTACTATCTTACAAAACATTTAAAAGTACAACTCAACAAAGTTCAGGCCCACTCAACTAATTACCGTAATAACGTTATCGATCATTTAGTTCGAGCTGCTCATAACTTGGAAAACCAACATCTATCTTTTAGATCTGTAGCTCCCGCTTTTCTTACTATATTCCCTGTATGGAACGGTGTTCCAGTTGAACATAGACTTAGACACTTCCTTAAGATATTCACAGATTGCAAAAACTTTGAAACCCTGTACAACTTAAACTGCAACACTAAATATAGACAACATAATATTTCTATTGATTGGAGAAGAACATTATCACTTTTATCTTCTTCTAGTTTTGCTAACAACACTACATTCTTTGCACAAATTTTTCAAGATCAAACTGTTTATGAATGAGGTTCTGACCTTAGAACATACTAAAAAATATTTCTACTACCTGTATGATGATGCTAATTGTGTACTTTGTGGTAACTCCCTAGAGAATTTAACTCATATCTGGCTTTGTCCTGAGGTTGTTCAACTAACACGTCACCACTTACAATCTACTCTTCATTTTATTCAACAATTCATTCATGATTCGTCCTCGCACACGGTCAACTATCATGACATTGTATCCTTATCTATATGGGACTTGGTCTCGTCCTAACAGTCATTTACTTTTATCAACCTACTTCGTGGTTTTATCCCACATCAATTATCTTTATTTTTAAAACAATATCTTTCGTCATCTCAGATTACCGCTCTTCTTAGCAATCTCTCAGAACAACACATCACATTTACAAAGACACAAATTTGGATTCTCCGATATCAGGCCCTGTCAATATGGGAGCAAAACATGGGTATTACTAGGCAATTAAAGAAGAGATCTTATGGTTTAATACCATATTCAAATCATCATTTAATTGATGATTCTAATCAAAAACACTCCTTCGAGGGTTGTTATTTCACTTATGCTTTGCTACTAATATATTCGATTATTACATTAATTGTGTGAGTTGATCACACAACTTATATCATTCATTCTCAAGGTTTCAGGTGAAGGTGTATAGTAGATGAATAAGAAGTTGAGGCCTTCGGTGGAGGTGATACTTTGTATCTTGCAGGGTCAAGTTGCTATCTTCAGATTTTAACTGAGATATTTACAATTACTTTTTAGTTTAGTTATTTTTAATTAACAATAATGCTCACATTTTTATGTAATGTATTGAATTTATTTTATTAGACTACTTTGTAATCTCTTAATTATAGATTCTCTTGTCTCAATAAAAATAAAAATAAAAATTGTTTATAAAAAGAGGTTTCATCTTTTTTTTTTCTTACAATAAATTTGTTGTCGTTATTTTTATTATGAAGTTATCTAGGTGCCACCCCGAGTGGTATCGGTTTTTCTGCCACCCCCTATCATGTGACTTAAAAATATAATTTGATTGGCTAATTTTTAATCGGTTAATTTTTAACTTTAAAATTTTTTTTCATAAAAAAAATTTTTGTAAGAATTAAATTTTGATAAAATACAATATAAATACAATAGTAAAACATCCGAAATAACTTAATAAACTTTAGTAACTTTTTTATTAAAATTTGTAATTTTGTATTGTATCATATATGCTATAGATAAACAATTATTTATTTAGTTTACAGTACTAGTAATAAATGACACGAATGACATCTAATAACAAATTACAATAGTAAAAAAAAAGATGTATAATGAAAAGAAGTAAAAGGGATAAAGTAAAATAAGAAAGAAAATGAGGAACAAAAAGAGAAATCGAGGATGAAGGGATGATGAAAGGAGAGATCAAGGAAGATAATGATGAAAGGAGTGATCAGGAATAAAAGAATGCTAAAAGGAGTGATCAAGAATGAAAGAGAAACAAAATAAATGATCAAGGACGAGATAGTGATGCAAGGAGCAATCAAAGACAAAAAGAGAATGAAAAAAAAAGATCAAGGATGAAATAATGACAAAAGAGAAATGATTAAGGATGAAGGCGCACAAAATAACAATCAAGGACGAAATAATGATGAAAGGGGAGATCAAGAATGAAGAGGGAATGAAAGAAACGAAAATAATGATGAACGGAGAGATCAAGGATGAAGAGGGAACGAAAGAAATGATCAAGGATAAAATAATGATGAAAGGAGCAATTAAGGATAAAAGGGAAATGAAAGGATAAAATAATAATGAAAGGAGAGATCAAGGATGAAGGGGAACAAAAGTAACGTTTAAGGATGAAATAATAATAAAAGGAGAGATCAAGGATGAAGAAGGAATAAATGAAATGATCAAGAACAAAATAATGATGAAAGGAGCGATTAATGATTAAGAAGACACGAAAGGAACAATCAAGAATGAAATAATGATGAAAGGAGAGATCAAGGATGAGGGGGAAACAAAAGTAATGATTAATGATGAAATAATAATAAAAGGAGAGACCAAGGATGAAGAGGAAATAAAAGAAACGATCAAGAACGAAAGGAATGATCAAAGATGAAAGAGAGAACAAAAGGAATGATCAAGAAGGAAAAGGGAATAAAAGGAACGATAAAGAATGAAAGGGAAGCAAAAGAAACGAAAGTGGAAGCAAAAGAAACAATAAAAGATGAAAGTAATAGTAAAAAGAAATGATAAAGGACGAGAGGGAACAAAAAAACAATGAAGGATGAAAGAATTATGAAAAGGTGTGATAAAGAACGAAATAAAAAATGAAAATATCCAAAACAAAATGAAAATAAAATCGCAAAAAAAGAAAAGCCCAGCTGAAAAAAAAATAAGAAAAGATGGTTAGTTAAAGAAGGCAAATCTAAAGATTCAAAGTGTCTTGAACTTACCATTTACTGGAAACTTGACGATGAAGTCTAAAGTCATTAACCGTCAAAAAGATTAACCTGCAAAAGAAAGTGTTAACGTTAATTAACAAAAAAAAATTGACAATGCTGAAAAAGAAACTTACCAGAAGCTCCTAAGCCAAGAAAATAAGCACTTACAAAAAAAAGAACGTTATTTAATACTGATTTATAATAAAAAAACGATTTAAAAAAATAAAACATACTGAAAGTAACGAAAGTAAAAAGCGGCAAAAAATTAAAAAAAAAATCGTGTATAAAAAAACAAAATAAACAATTAATTTAGAATCACGTGATAGGGGTGGCAAAAAATCATGTACCACCTGGGGTGGCACCAACAATTTTTCTTTTATTATATATTCTTTTCTTAAAATTTGTTACCGTTATTTTTTATTATTATATATTCTTTTTCTTAAAATGCCCACAAATTGGACTGATGCAATAACTGAATATTTAATAAGATATAGGAGGTAAAAAATTAAATGAAAACTAATAAATAACTTTGATCATATTCTAGTTTTTTTTTTCTCTTACGTTTCCTGATTTAAAAATTAAATAAATAATGTAAAGGAGAAGGAACAACTACTACCATGACATACCCAGGAAAGACCGCTCTGAATTCTGGGAGAGCCTAGTTCGAAGAATTCAGAGATGGTTCCACGTGAGGTTCACTGGCCAACAGGTAGAAAGAAAGTGGAGAAACTTGGTCAGGAATTTTAATGTTAGTAAAATAATAATAAATCATAAAAAAAAAATAAAAAAAAAATAAAAAATTAATAGTATTAACATTTTTAGGATTTCTGTAAATGGAGGAATGATGCGTGAAATGGAAGGTAGTCCTGGGAAGGAAAAAGATATTATAGGCAGTTCCGCACAAGGTTTTGGGACAGACCTGGTAATTATTAAGAATTTTTTTAATTTATATTTAAGTTATTTAAGTTCTAAATTTATATATATTTCTTAGAGAACCACTACAGTCATAGGCGGCATAGAAACGCTGCGCATTGGCAGCCTTGGAATCCGTAAATTATATTTTTTTATTTTTATTTTTTTTTTTATTTTGTATTTTTTATATTTTATTTTTATTTTTATTTTTTATTTATATTTTTATATTTTTATTATTTTTTATTATTATTATTTTTTATTTTTTATTATCTTTTATTATTATTATTTTTTATTAAATATATATATATTTTATATTCATCTAATTATTATTTTAATATTTTTACTATTTTATAATTTAATTTAATATCGGCCTATATTTAACTGAAATTAAAAAATTTGACCTCAATTATAAGTAATTTGCTTTTATTCAATAAAACATTCATTTTTTTTTATTAAAGTATTAATTAAATAAACAATCTGTCATATATATTATATAATATATTGTAATGATGAAATGTCTCCAATAAATTTTTAAAAAAGGATATTTAGGCGTGACAGATCTAATACCGCTGATTCTTCCAAAATGTTACTAAAATCTTTCCATAGATCAAATTGAGAGAACTAATCTATCAATTTACAATATAAAATCTTGAAATAATCTTTCACATTTTCAAAATACGTGATCAAACTTATTTTTGCTAAACTGCTGAAACCTTTTGGCATTTATATGCAATAGTTTCGGCATTTTAATTTAATTTGATGATCATTTATTATCATGATCAATCTATTTTTATGGTTTTCTAAACCATGATTTTTTTTATTTTTTTTTAGGTTGCTGGACTCCCAAACTTGAAATGTAAGTTGGAAGGGGTGGGAAATTTTTTTTTAATATTAAAGAAACGTTATTAACATTTCTTTATTTTTTTTAGGTTGCCAGCCTTTTTGGACAAATCAGACTTGAGAAATATAAGTTGGAAAGGGTGGTGATTTTTGTTTTAATATTAAAAAAACATTACTAACATTTCTTTCTTTATTTTTTTAGGTTGCCGGCCTTCTTGGACGAACCAGACTTGGGAATGTAAGTTAGAAAGGGTGGGAGATTTTTTTTTAATATTAAAGAAACGTTACTAACATTTCTTTCTTTATTTTTTTTAGGTTGCTGGCCTTCTTGGACGAACCAGACTTGGGAATGTAAGTTGGAAAGGGTGGTGATTTTTTTTTAATATTAAAGAAACATTACTAACATTTCTTTCTTTATTTTTTTCAGATTGCTGGACTCCAGACTTGAAATGTAAGGAGGGAGGGAGGGATATTTTTTGAATATTAAAGAAACAGTTTTAACGTTTCTTTTATTTATTTTAGATTGCAGTTTTCCTTGTTCTTCTTGATCCTAACGTGATCACGATTAAGAAAAGTTTGAGCAAACTTTTCTTAAACTTGTATTATAAATGACTGTAACTTTTTTATTAATTTATTGTAATAAAATACGTAATAAAATAAAAATATTAACAATAATAATTATACTTTTAAACACTTTACAAAAAATTTATAAACTTGATAATGCATTCAACATATAAGACAATAAAAATTTTTTAACTACATTAAACGAATTAAAAATTTCTAAAAAGAAAAATCTATAAAGAAAGTAAACTCTAAAAAATTTCTTAATACATTATATAATATGAAATCTAACATATTAAAATTTGTATCACATATCAGGTATCCAATATGTGTAAGATAGAACTGTGCCCGATATATATTAAATAACATATCAGTGGCCAATAGTTTAGATATCGGGGTCTTGGTAATTAGGCATATTTTAAAGTGTAATAAATCGGGTACCCGATATGTAAAAATACCTGATATTTATCTGATTAGCCACCGATATATAAGTTCCCGATATGTACCTGATAGAATTGATTTTGACCAGTGGTCTTACCTTCCTGTGGTTGATAAGTGTTATGGATAATTAAAAATAATATTATACAGAAAAAAATTATCCAAAAAAACACATGGTTATGCCACAGTTAAATAATACTAGACAAATATTAATAAATACGGTTCTGCTATAATAAGACATAGTTGAGTCACAGTTAAATGTTATATCCTAAACTTTTTTATTGCATATAAATTGAACGTTTTCTGTATACTTAATTTAAGTTTTATTTTCAATTGTACAAACCTCGTACACTTTTAATACACTATAAAATCGCCATGGCTATTTTTATCCAAAAAACTGCAAAAGTTGTACAAACTTGAACAAATATTGCACAAATATTGGATAATCATAGCTAGAGATTTAATAATAAGCGAAAATTTTATTAAAAATCTTTAAATTTCATATAATAATATTTTTGTCTTTAGATTGTAAAAATGGTCTGATGTGATTGTGCTTGAGATCATGTTTATTTTAAATTGTCATTTTTATTCACAACTCATAATTAAGACTGGTACAATGCCATCTAAAACTGCATAGTTACTATACATTTTTGTTTATTGTACAATTGTACAAAAATTGAACGCTTTCTATATCCTAAATTTAAGTTTATTTTTAAAATTGTATAATAATTGCATACATTTTATATCATAAAAATTTTTATTGTACATAAATTGAACGATTTCTATACGTTAAATTTTCAATTGTACAAAAATCGCACATATTTAATATGCTATAAAAGTCTGAATGGCTATTTTTATCCAAAAAACTGCAAAAACTGGATGATTTCCACACAGACTTGAACAAATATTGCATAATTATTGTATGATCTTTTTTCATAGGGATAAATTATGATCTTTTCTTATTTTCAATTAGTTATTTTACTATGATAGGGAGTAGATGCCACTAGAAGGTTCAAAGCGAACTTCAGAACATTTGATTTTTGACATCATTTTAATTTATTTTAATATATTTCTAACTTGCCATTTTTTTTTAATATAATTAATTAAATTTATAAAATTAAAATATTGATTAAAAATGAAAAATTTTTCCTCTCATATCACTTCACAAACAAAATAGAAGCATAATAAATGAAAAAATATAATTTGTTGCCAATAATTTTAATGTGCACTAAATATCATCTAACTTTTTTTTTATAAAATATAATAATGCTTGTAAACATTTTAATCAAGTAGGCAGTAGTAAATGCTCTCGTGCTTTTACTTGATCATCTTTATAGGAATCATAAATATTTCATGATCTTCCCTTTTCTCATTATTTTAATATTATTTGATAGATGAGAAAATGGTGAAAATTCGTTCTTTTCATCCTAACATCAAGAAATACTTTTGTAATCTGACTTTGAATACGAAATAATGATGACAATGTTACATATAATTATAAATTGAAAAATTCATAATATAATTCTAAAACATTTCTTTTAGATATGATCAGATAAACTAAATTTTTAAATTCATAAATTTTTTTACAACTTATGTGATGCATAAAAAAAATTGCCAATGTTAAATTTTTACGTATAATAATAACAGTACTCGTATCACTCTGAAAAATTTATGTTAAGAGAACCTAAAGATTTGTTTCCTAGTGAACAAGATGTAAAATATTTACACTGGTTCATATCTTAACAATTATATCGAAAAAACATTATTAATTTGCAATTTCTTTTCTTGATTTTATTTATTTAAATAATGAATTTCATAATTTAACAAACATCAGCATAATCTTGAAAATTAAAATTTTCAGTTTAATATTAAATGAGTAATATTAAATGAGTTTCAAATTTTTTTTTTTTTTTTGTTAAGTTACTTCTTTAAACTTATTTAAATTTTGACAAAATTATAATGTCTATTATAGTACTTGGAAGATTATAAAATAATTTTTATTGTATCACTCAAATTAACAACATATTAAATGACTTATTACCATTCATCTGCAACTTTTACTTGGCATTTATTAGACTATTCAGAGTCGCTGATTAAAAAATTTATAAACCATGTTAGTAGCAAAGACCAGGTAAAATAATCCCTACATGATACAAAATTAAAACATAATCCTTTCATAGTCTTGATTATATTTTATCATTATATAATTTTCATTTTATAACTGTATGTATCAAAAATATATGAATTAATTAAAGTGATTTTATAAATTTTTTATCATGTGTTATTTTGTTGGCAAATTTTCGATATTTATTAATCTTCAATAAAATTCAGAGGACTGGCATCTGTAACTCATGGTTAGATAATTCACATTTTAATCATCATAGTTGTACTTTACAAATTTTGTAATTTTCACAATCTATTTAACATTTTACTTCGCTTAGTATTAATTCTTGTTAAGTTATTTGGATTAGTCAGAATGGAAGTGTAATAACAAACAAAATGTAATTTGTCATCAACACATGATAAATAATGGAACTATTGCCACAATTTGCGCATTTTTCCTTGAAATACTGATATTTTCCTTTATCTGAAACAATTTACAACATTTGTTATTGAATTGAATTTATATTAAAAGGATCTCGAAAAGCATTTCAGGAATATTAATATGCTTGTACATCAGCAACTGACACTATTAGTAAAATGAAGACTTCATTTTACAAAATATTAAAATAATAAAATATATTTATAATAAGTTTATATAATAAGAATTAATAATTTTTGTATTTCTTTAAATACCAAAATAAAATTTTTATTCTATATCAATTGACTAAAACAATTACTTTTTACAATGCTTAGAATCAAACTAATTATTCATTTCTGAAATTGATATTTATCATTTCTAATAGCATTATCTAACCCTTAAGCCTTAAGGTATAACCACACAAACTTAACCTACCACAATTGATAATAGAAAAGTCATTGTTTGAAAATATTAGTAAAACATCAATATTAAAAATCAATAAGTTTAAAATATCAGATTTAAAAATATAAATAATTGAAGATATAAATCCTCTAAAATTAACGAAACTAATAATAATATAGATAAATTCATTTAACGAAATTCCCTCAATGTAAATACTTATCGAATCTCCTAAGTTTAAAATTATTTCTTTGTTCATAAAGTTAGTTTTTGACCTAATAAATATAAATTATAAAATAAATATACGAATGAAAAATTAGTAAATGTTTAAATTTAATACTTTACCGTCTCTATTTAATTTCATTTATTTTCAATTTAGAAAGATCAATTTGTAAAGATTCTAAATGATAAATAAAATTTATTAGTATTTATAATAATCAATTTGATTAATAAAAATTATTTACCTGAAAATTTCCTACTAATTATATTGCCATTTTGTGTATCATAATAATCATCAGAATTTTTTGGTTCAGGAAGATTATTAAAATTGAGTAATCTACTTGTATAGATAGCTTCGGAATGTGTTTTATATGATAAACTTGTTGAAGGTATACTGTTGCTTGGTAACTTATTGTTGATTTCTTCTGCTTCTTTGATTTGTTTTTGTAATTCTATTTGAGCATCAAATTTATTATACCATTCATATAAAATTTCATAGATTTCATCTATTTCTGGTCGATTTAATGGATCTGTATCTAAGCATCCTTTGATTAAATGCACAATTAATTGGGGTACTTTAACATTAAACCTTGGTCTAAGTCCTTGACAAATTTTTATTGCTAAATATTCATTATGGCTTAAATCATGATATGGACGTAAACCAGAAATTACTTCATACATAATTATGCCAAAACTATAAATATCAGCAGCCTTAGTATAATTTTGTCCTCTTAAAATTTCGGGAGCAACATAAGGTAAAACACCATACATACAAGTTTTTGTGTTTTCTGATGCATTATAATTCGCAGGTTTACATAATCCCATATCAGTTACGGATGCACGGTTTGAAAAATAGAGTATATTTCCAATATGTAAATCTCGATGAATTAATTCATTTATATGAATTGAATGAAGTCCAGCTGAAATCCACCATAAATTATAAAATTTGATCTTCCAATCTATTTTATCATAATTTTTATCTAAATAATTTCGTAAACTTCCATTCTCTGCATATTCCATAACCATCATATAATCTTTCGTTTCTGGGTCTTGTGTAATTCCATAAACTCTGGTAACAGAATCTTCAAAAGACTTAACAGTCTTGCGATGCACTGTTACCTAAATATACATTTTTTTAATAATACATTAGTATTAAAAGTCATTTAAAATTATATTAAAGCGAAATAGTTTATACCTCATTGATAAATTCTGATGTGACATTTTCTGAATTATATAAACTTTTCAGAGCTACAAACTCATTGGAATCCATTCGTTCCCAATTTTGAATCTTGTTATCCCAACACCATATATATCCATCAATCCATTTTGCTTTATACACCTTTCCAAAACCGCCTTTTGCAATATATTCAATATCACAAAATTTATTGTAAGGTATCCACTCTAATATATGATAATTGTCGTCCGCTGATTGCTGAGTGTCTTGAATAAGTTTGTCAATATCATCATTACCACTAGTCCAATTTTTAAAATTTTGTTGAAAATGCTTTGTATTACATGGTTTGCACCATTGATATTTGGCATTTTCTTGTCCGCATTCTTCACAAATTCCTTTACCCATAATTTGATAATAAAATATTTCTTATTTTATTCTAATTTTTTTTTATGAGAAAATTTAAAAACGTTGTACAATTAATTGAATAAATTTTGCTAGCAGAAAAACTATAAAATTTATTACGCAAAAAAAAATATTTCCCAATTTATACATAGAATATGTGTGACAGTGTGTCAGCTGCACATATCGTGTAACAAAATTTGAATTAGTAATATTTACTGCGCCGAAGGGTTCGTTCAATTTAAATTGAACGTTTTTTACTTTCTAACGTGACAAAATAAATGAATCACTGATTTAGAAGTATATAGGAAAGATTATAAGCACGCCTGATCAAAGTAAATATATAAAATTAATTATTTTAACTGGATGCAGTTGAAATTTTAAGAGTATTAATACAAACCATTCTAATAAAGGCTTGGAATAATAATTCCTATGATGCTGAAGAAAAAACTTAAGCATGATCCCACAATCTTAATTATATTTTCATTATTTAATATTTTACTGCACAATAATATAATTATCACTTTACAACTGTTTGTATTAAAATATGAATAAATAAAGCAAATATATGAATTTTTTATCACACTAAAGTAAAACAATTAAGAAGATATTTCCTAATTACGTTAAAATTTGACAATATTAAGTGGGAAATTATTTTACTAAAAAATTTATTCGACACTGATTAATCTTCAAATGATGTCATCTTTAACACGAAAAGTTTATTAGATAATTGTTTAGACTTTTAATCGTAATGTTATTCTATAAAGTTTATTGTTCTACTTCGATAAGCATCAATATAAAATTTTAATTTTATTTAAGTTTGAAGTTAGTAAGTTACATAGTGAATGAAAAGTATGTAAATTTTGACAAGCGTATATAAAACAATGATAATGATATAAATAAAACAATTAAATAAAGAAAGAAAATGAAAAAAAAATTTATTTTAAGTAATCATTTGTTCTCTGATAAAAAAATCAGTTAATTTATTTTTTAACATCATAAAATTAAATTAACATAAAAAAAGTATTTATACCTGAATAATCACATTTAATTGAGAAACATTAATTTGCAAAGATTGATTTAGTAAAATAAAGGTTCTTATTTAACAACTAATTAATATGATTTTTGGAGTACCAAAATTAATTATTTATTACCTGAAAATTCAGTGCATGTTATATTTTATAGGACGCCATATTTATTATTTATACTTTTTGATTCATTGAGTTCACATATTAAGTTATACTCGAATGAAAGAAAAACTTAACCATTTTCAATATGTAAACCTTGATGAACTTATTCTTTAATATGAATTTTTTCATGTTCAAACGTAACAAATATAAATAATTAGGATTAAAATACAAATTTAATTTATCCAAATAATTCAAATCATTTAAATAACTACGTAGATTTCCATAGACAGCATAAACTAAATAATCCAAATCATCATGTGGTTTTTTGATACTGGATTATTTCATAGATTCCAATAAAAAACTGTTAACAACATGACGTAATCTAAATATATTTGGTTAAAAAAAGGTATATTGGTAATCAATTATACATATATGGATAATTTAACTAGAAGTAACAAATATTTTTTTGAGTGCTAGATTCAACTCGTTTTCAACTTAACTTTATATTTAGCAACAATTAGAATTCAATAAATTAATTGAATATGTAAAGATACAGTACATCTGTTCACAAAAATTGTTGTAGATTTTGTTTCAGTGTTATTACAGTAATAGTGATAACATCAATAAAAGGGAGTCCCTTTACAATAAAGCTTATTAGTAATATAATATGGAATTTAATTCAGTACATTTAAAAAAATAATGTAACTTACAATAATTTATTAATACTCATTACGCGAAATTATTGTGAAAATTTATAGTCCTAAGATATAATTTTCGCTCAAGTATTTATGAAGTTCTAAAAACAAAAAGAAATTTAATTAAATCATGTGAAGGCGTAAAAAATGAATTGCTGATGCGTAATTTTACTCGAGTTATAAAAAAAAATTATTTTTTTTTAGTTCTATTAAATCGAATAAAATAATGCATCCAAAGATTTTGTTGTTATATTTTATTAACTTTCATCAATCAAAATCCTTTTTCAAAATTGTCCATGACAAAGAAAGTATTCTTACCACAAATTTCTTGATTACAAATCATTAATAAATATATAATACTATAACTTTTTAGACTATATGAAAAAATGACGAATCCTTTTATATATAATTAACCAGCAAATATGAGTGAGTGATTACATAATTATGAAATTTCGATATTATTTTCTTGTTAATTAAGCGATGAAAATTTATTTATGAAGTTTATTTATGAAAAAAGCATGAATGTCGTTTAATAATATGCAAATAACTTTATCAAATGCTCATCTTTAATTACATGTATATAGTAAATTAAGTTGTAATATTAGTGTGAATCTATCTATTCATTCGAAATTGCATTAAGATCGTAAAGTAATGATCATCAAATGAGTTGTGTCACGAGCGCATGATCGCTCAACAAATATTAACCAAATTTGCTTTGTACAACCAATTTTATTTTAAAAGCAACAAAAAAATTTGTTTATTCACATAACCGTACAACACTTAGTTTTTTTTTTTGAAAATGACATCACTTTTTCATTCCAGTCTTTCAAAAGATTTTTCCTTAATACTTGATAATGCTGACGATTATAATGTCGTTATCCATGTCGGTGAAAACGATGACATAAAAGAATTTTATGCACATTCAGTTATTTTACGTGCTCGTTCTTCTTATTTCAAAAGTGCTCTTTCTTCTAATTGGATTACAAAGAATAATAATATGATTATATTTAATAAACCAAATATTACTCCAACCGTTTTTGACTTGATCATAAAGTAAGGATAATGATAATGTTATCATTATATTATACAGTATTTTATTTGTTTTAATAAATGTTATTTTAATTTAAGATATATTTATACTGGCGAGCTTAATTTGACTAAGCAATCATGTGGAGATATTCTTGAATTGTTAGTTGCATCTGATGAATTACTCCTTGAAGAATTGTTTGAATATGTTCAAGATTATTTAATCGAGGAAAAATCAAGTTGGATTAATCAAAATTTTGATCTGATTCTTAATGCAGTGTTTAGACTTCACAGTTGCAAGAAATTACAAGATTATTGTCTTCAATCTATCTGTAAAGAACCTCTTCCATTTATTGATTCAAAATCTTGTCTTTTATTAGATAAGAATGTCGTTTTTTCCTTGATTGAAAGAGACGATCTACAAGTTAGAGAGATTACAATTTGGAATTTTTTAATCAAATGGGGTATTGAACAAAGTGATTTGGGTTATGATAGAATCAATTGGAATAATGATAATTATGAAGCATTAAAAAATACTTTAGATCAATTTATTCCACTTATTCGGTTTGTGGGAATTTCTCATAAAGATTTATGTGGTAAAGTTTTACCTTATAAGGCTGTTATTCCTAATCATATTTTAAATGAAATTGAAGAATTTTATCATGAAAATATCTTACCATCTTTACCACTTAGAATGAAAAATATGGAGTCAAACATTATTAAATCAGAACTTGTAAATTTAATAATAATTAATTGGATTGATAAAAAAGATGTTATGGTTAATCGTACTGGAAATGATCCTTTATATAAAATTAATCTTATTTATCGTGGTAGTAAGGATGGAATTAATAATAAAATATTTAGGAATAAATGTAATGGAAGAATTGCAAGTTTGGTTTTAATTAAAGTTTCCGGATCAAATAAAATTTTTGGTGGATATAGTTCTATTGGATTTAGTTCTTTAGGTGATAATTATGTTATTGAAAATAATATTTCACGTTATTATGGTTCAAATGAATATGCTGGATTATTTTATAATTCATCAGATAGTTTTATTTTTTCATTTGAAAATGATACTGATATAAATAATATGAAAATAGGTCGTATAATAAATCAAAATAAAGCTATTCAAGATATTAAGTCTTGTGGTTTTAATTTTGGTTGGAGTTCATTATCAATGTCAAATGATCGTTTATGTATTGTTAATCATGGTATTTATGAAAATATTTTACCTATGGATGAAACTTATTATATTAAGGAAATTGAAACTTTTACTGTAACTAAACTACTTTAAATCATTTATATAATTTATAATTACTAAATAAAAAAAAAAAAATTATTTTTACGAGTTTCAATGTTTCAATTGTGTTACATTGAATATCATATTTTTATATCTTATGGATTTTTTTTTTAAAAAAAGAAAGTATGGCTGGTCCATCTATTTTCTTCCATATTTAACATCATTCATTTCAATTATCGATTTATTTATTAAAAAATTAAAAATTCTAAAGAGACAAAAGCAACAGAATTAATTGCGTCTATTAAATAATTGACATGTTCAAATGTTACATTGTGACAAATAATATAATAATATGCCCATGACTTTATTTGTCTTTATTTTAATTACAAGTTGTAAATATCTATACATAATATTAACTACAAGTGAAATAAATAATATAGAAATTCTCAACTGTCCAAAATTGAATATCTAAGCAGCAAAAAATTATAATAGCACATTAAAAGAAGTGATCTATTAGAACAACATGTGTTAACAAGGCCGTGATAAATAACAAGTAACTTATAAAGGAAATAAAATTAGTTAAAATTATCAATATCTTTATACTATCTGATACTTTGTTAAACTTTTATAACTTAACGATTGTGAAATATGTAAATTTTGATTAATATAAAGCACGGTACTTCCCTTGTAAATAATATATTCAAGGTTAGTTTGAAAAATATTTGACTTTTTTAACAAAAGTATTTAATGAATAATAATTTTATATTGAAAAACTTTTTTTTGTTATGCCTACTATCATTCTATATGTGTATGTTCTGTTGTCATTCATTTAAAAATTATATTAAATTAATAATGTATTATCAGCCATTTTTAAATCGAGAAAAAAAATATCTTTAAAATAATTAATACATTTTTTTAATTACTATTGTGAAAAATTTTAATACTTTGTGATATTGTAATAATGTCAAGCAAGTTTTGAATAGCAGCCAATTTGATCCTATACTAGCTATATATTATTATTCCACAGATTATTTTTTACTAGTTTAATATTACCAAAGTTGCTTATTTTATTTTATTTAGAAAGGAAATTACCGTTACAAGAATTATAAAATATATGAATAAATCCATAATTACTAAAGAAAACATGTAAAAGCTTTACCACATAACAAGGCCCACCATTTGTGAAAAAGAAAAAAAAAGAGAAAACAAAAACCTAAATATTGACACCACCATGCAGTAAGAGATCACGAAAGGAAACTAAATAAAATGATCTATACTAAATACATAAAATCTAATTGAAAATTTGAGAAAAAAATAAAATCATGCCAAGGACCATTATGAATAAAATTTGATGAAGTGGCCATAGTAAAGGCGTTTTTAAGATCAAAATGTGGTGAAGTATTAACTGTAAAAAAACCATATGCAATGGAATATCAAGAATGTCTCAATCGAGACTGAACACCGCGTGGAGGTGGTTGAAAATTTCTGCAATAATAACGAAATGTTTATTTCGTAATGTTGTTATCTATTGTTCCGAGTTGAAAAGCGGTTTGACGATGTCTTTAAATAGATTATGAAAAAGGATAAAAATAAAGGTTTGACTACTTTAAAACCAGATATTCTTTGTGTGTGAACAAATTAGATAACTCCCTGGGAATAAATCCTTGTAACAAAACAAAAAGAGGATGATTGGAATATAATGTAAAATTAGATTGTGTTAACCAAATAATAAACTGGAGTGATTAATCGTACTTTAATTTTGCCATAAGTACTTCATTTGTCCTTTGAGCATTTTAAGCTATTGTTGGATATTATTACTCATGGTCGTAGATTTCACAAGATGTGAATAAAAGTTTTATTAATGTTTAATAAATCAAAGTCACTGTAAGTAGCATGTCAACGCAATAATGAAACTAAAATATCCTTATGTTTAGTTAATACAAGTCGAAGTAAAGACAATGTTTGCAGACAAGTCCATAAATGAAGTTGAAAATTATCTTCTGCATTGCACAGGAAACATTTGGAAGAATTGGAAAAAATTAGAGGATAGCAATCTTTTAACTGATCAATTGTTGAAAGGAATCCTGAAGCATTCTTGAGGTTCCATTCAGTGAAATTTGAATTTTTAAACTTGTAGAGTGATCAAAAGGGTTGTGAAGGAACCAGAGTTGGGTGAATTTCCAATTAATTTTGTCTTCCATATGTTGTTTAATTTCTTAAATAGTTTTTCAAAAGAAATTGATAAAGTATCATGTGTGAGACAATAGTCATAGCAGTTTTGCATACGTTGCAGTTAAGTGGTATGTTATGTCTATTAGGACCCCGCATGCAAGGTAAAGTATGGGAATTAACATTGATGCATTTATTAGAAGAGTTGCCTAGGTGAGCGAGTCTATCGGCTTGATCGTTTAGAGTATCATCTGAGTGAGCTTTTACTTTGATGGGTTTAATACTTAATTTTTGTGTGATGGAATATGTTTAATCATATTATAGTTATAGATTTTCAGAAATCTACACGGAAAGAGATAACTGTTAAATATGTTATTGAAAGTGTGGATCATTGTTAAAGAGTTAGTATGAACAGTGACTTTAGCCCTATGAGGGCAATCAAGAAGCGCTATCAGAAAAGCCAAGCATTCGCCTTTACCAGATGAAACAAAAAAAAGAAGCATAAAAAGACACCATATTGTTGAGAGTTGAATTAACAAAACTAACCAAATCCTAAAAGTGAAGTGTTTAAATCAGGTTGTAATAGAGAACCATCTAACTCAGGAACTGAGTGAGGTTGCTTCTTGCTAAGTATTCTTGATATGTAATTATGCATAGACGTAAGTGAAATTTCACTTGCAAGTTTTATCATGTCTTGAAGTAATATGCTGGAGACGACCATAAGGGAAATCAAGTATTGTAAAGGTATACAGAAGATGCATTTGAGTTAAAGAGAACTTATATAATAAGGGTTGTGGTGTTTACAACCTTGGCATTAAATGAGAGTTTGAGGTCTTGAACAAGGTGTAGTTGATGGGAATGATTTACCAAAGTTGCTGTATGAACGTTTCAATAGGATTTAAATCAGGTGATTTAGTTGACCAACCCAGATATTATTTATTAAACCATTCATGGATTTACTTTGACTGCATTTATATTTAGATCACATTCGCTTAAGGGTTCTTAAATAACATATTTTAAAGTCTATAAAAACAGTTCTATCTACTCATCATCAATTTTACAATATATTTTTACACCAAATACACTCATACAATTCCATGTTATAATATAAACTTTCCAAACTTTGCAGTTAAGTTATTCTACTTAGGATAGAATATGTTAAGTTAACACTATCATCTCGGCCACAACGCGATTAATTATTGTAGATAATACACACTACTAGTTTTGTAATCTCAGAAAGTATAGCGGAAAGGAGTGTTAGGTTTTACATTTGGATCTTAGAGATATGTTAATGTTAATGCTGTTTATCAGATTCCAATTCTTGGATTATACATTAAGAATGAAATTTCTGGTAGAATTTATATCATTTCTTAAGTGCTTTACCAAAATAAAAATCGACTCTTAGGATAATAGGTCAAAATCAGAACTTTCATTATCCACAAAAAGGGAAAAACAGATAAAAGAATAAATTTAGATAATTCTGTATAATATTAATTACTATGAAGTATAAACTTATTCTGGAAATTTTTTGAGTATGTAATATAGATTGATGCAATTTCCACAATACGTAGTTGGAAGAAATCCAAGATCCAGATGAGAAAATGTTAAGTTTATTAATGAATTTAGCAATTACATCCCATTACAGAATTCTTAAACTTTAGATCCAAACTTTACTTATTTTCTAACTAGTATAGGCTTTTGACAGTTTTTATTTGTCATTTCTGAAGATCTTTCATTATTATTTCTCTTAAATATATTAATATTAATTAATTTAATAATTATTATTATTTCTAATCCTTTCTTTTATTTACTCATTTTTATTTCAAAGTTTTCTAAACAGTATTGCATTTTCTACATACATCTGATTTTTGTTTGTGTTGCCAGTTTTTATTAATAGTTAACATGTTGTTAATGCTTCACTTGACTAATTGCATAATGATGGTAATAGTTTCAATCACATCAAGTTTCATTATGGATATTTTTTATTACATACATTCCCTCATTCCTATAGCAAAACCAGTTTTTGTCATTTTAAATATTGATATATAAAATGCCAGAAGAAAGAAAAGAATAGAACCTCAGGCTTTGGAAAATCATTTAAAAGAATATCCAGAGCTTAATTTTGTAAAGTTTTTTTCGGAATACACTATTGAAAAAATTTGTTTTTCTTTTATTAATTGAACATAATAAAATAATTGAACTTATAAAAAAAACTTAGTTACCATTGCAATAGTTTTAATTATACATAAAATTTGGACTGACTATTTAGGCCAAGTTCTTCCCTTTGTTCAATAGCATTTTTTCATTTATATTGATTCTTAAAATCTTTCCAGTTATTTCAACAATTAGAAAGCATTCAATTGGTAATTACATAAAGAACTTCCAGTTTCTCCATTTTCAAATGTTATTAATAAATACAAAAGCATCTTTTAACTAACCTATTATAGGACTAGACAATATAAAACTACAGGATTTTCTTCATTTTATTTAATATATAAAAGGTACCTGTAAAATAAATGGAATAATCTCATAATTCTGTACTTCTTTTTGTCGGTACGGAAGTTGGTATGCTAATTACTTTATAGATAACATGACTAATAAAACATGAACTTCCAGTTAGAAGTTATAGTAATTCTATATAATTTTTCAAAACTTATAATAATAATGAATTGCATCTTTACATTTTTGAGTATCTGATTATAAAACTTTATATTTCAACACCAGTTATAAATTTTTTACTGGCATCTTGGACTAGTTTTTCAGCAGTGATGAACTTTTAGTAAAAAATACAAAGTTTGATCTAATATAATCTGCTTTAACAGTGCCTGAAAGCTTATAAAAGTTTTCATACTATATGATATTCACATGTATTTGCTTTATAGATTTAAAATGACTATCAGTTATTTTAATACATTTAATGGTGTTTGCGTACTTCTATTATATATAATATGTATATATTATAAACAGGTAGTTCAGTTTTTTTCTTCTGAAAATATAGTTGTACTACAGGGTTTTATTATTCTCACTATTTAAGGAAATAAATTCTCATAGCATAAGAAATAAAAGCTTACTCCATAATAGCGTCAGATTTATTGTTTACCGTGTCTATTTTAGAAAGTATTTCATTAAAGAAATCTTGATATGAAATTGAAAAATCTTTTTATTTGTCATGAATATGAAAGCAGGATAATTGTTTATTCGCATCACTAAACAAAACCTCAACTATAAAGAATTTCAGCACTACATAATCAATGAATAGACCATTAAGTGATTTCAACATAAATGTTTGGAATTGTTATAAATCAGTTTCTTAGTTACTAATGAAAAATAAATAAGAATTACTCGTAATAAACACATCATAAACTTTTCTATATTAGGATATAATACATCACTTATAATATTGGAATCTCACCAATAAAGTCAAGGTTATGCCAAATATATATAACTCAAAGGTCCTCCCTTGAATTTTCTATCAACTGCTTCAATGGTTGTACGGATTATTACCAGGGTAAGACAATTTACTATCAGTAGGTGATTGGTCAAAATATTAACACAACTCAGTTGTATGAAAAAAATCACCATTGTTGGCATAATTATTAGTTAATTTGGTGCATAGAGCTTTATTTGTCATTTTGATCAAAATTTCTTTTATTGTTTTGTGGAAGTCAAAATTACCTTTCTTTTTATATATAAATTAAAAAAGATTCAAAGCCTCAAAAGCCCTCAAAGCCTCCACTGCACTGCCATGATTTCTGTTAAGAACGTCAGAACGAAGTTAGTTTACTAGTATAACTTGCATTTTAAAAATTTTCCTTTTTATCCATTCTAAGCCTTAAAAAAAAAAAAAAAAAAAAAAAAATGAAAGAAAAGAAAAAATGTAACAGACGTAAGATAATCTAATCAATTTGATTGCCATTCCATAAAATTTTGCCCAATAATATGAAATATTTGAAACCTTTCAATTCTTTTAAAAAAAGAATTATTCTAAAAATTATTTTATATAAAGAATTTGAAGTCAATTGCAAAAAACTATAACTAAATTTAATAAATTCATTTGAATAATTCAACAGAACATTTTAATTATTGTGTGAATGTGAACATGTGATCATGTAAGCCCGCACATGTCTGAAAGATAAATATTGCATAAGCAATAAACAAATAATTTGTGAGGCTGGACTGATGAAACTGATGAGGGGATCAAGTAGGCAGTAGCCATATCACCTCACACGATCCGCAGCATCTGCGCATAATAATTTTTTAAGAGTATATTATGAATTTTTTTAATTTTATGACTTCCACACATAACCTTATTTCGCATTTCGCCAATTAAATTATTTACTTTTGGTGATAGATGTGCTGCACTAATTATTATGCAAATGTGAATAATCAGCAAAAATAAAGCAAATAATAAATTTGTTTCCTAATAAACAGAAAAGGATAAATTCAGAAACTCTATACAATGATGACAATTTTAATGTTATTATTTTAAACTAAACAAAATATGGAATTTTTAGAATATTTAATATAATATATTCAGTATAAATCGATTTTTTAGAAAAAACGTTTCGGATAACGTTTGATTTGTTTGAAAGATTTTATCCGTTAAATCAAATTTTTACATTGAATTATTTGATTAATAAACGTAAATTTACAAGATATACGAAGTTTCATATTTTATTACGTGAATAAATCTATTATTTAATTCACCACTTTATTTTTTACTATTGTAATATTAAACCAAAATTCTAACTTGAAATAATATGAATCGAATACTTCTGTTATCCTATGACTAATCTGATCACTTTAAGTATCGTATAAGATTGATCAACCACACAACATAAAATCTAAAATTTGTTCAAAACAGAATTACTCGAATATTCATTATTTTTTCTTTGCTTCTATTTAACATTTAAATGTAAATAGTCCTTTCATATTATCTACAAGTATATCGTATAACACATACGTGATACAATTGATACATGACATTGATCAAACATTGAATTCTCATATAAATTATAAAGCAGTTCCACTTTATTCTGTAAGTCACATTCTTTTCAATATATTTTGAGCAACCATTTTATAAACTAATAAAGTAATTACTGCGAAAAAAAACATCAAAGTGATAAATATAAGCAATATAATAATTTTACAACAAGTTCCTGGAGTAAATAATTAAACTATTACAATTATTATGTCATCAAAATCAACATCCAGCATCTTTTTTTTTTAAACTTATTCATACTGAGTTCAATAACCGTTTTTACAGTAAACGTTATTTGATAATAATAAAATCACAAATTAGATTGTTAATCAATAATGAATCATTTAATTTTTTTTTTACCATGAAATAATGACATAAACCTAACCATTTTTTTTTTGACTAATCTGGAATTTGATTGGTCTCCAAAATCACATCCAAATATTTGTAAGAATCCGTTTTATTTGCTCTTAATGTCATTAAATTGATCAATATTGATACAAAATTTGATATCAAAGTACCTCAATTAATTGTGAGTTTGATTAAAAGATGCTTGGATGCTGATCCAATAAACAGACCAACGATAGAAGAGATCAGAAAACTTAGTTGCCATTGGTTATATGAATGTACATCAGTAGTATTTGATGAACCAACAGAATTTCAAAAACAAATTAAAGAAGCAATTGAGGCTAAATACATATCAACTAATAGTATGTCTTCAACTAGTCTAAGTTTAAAGACTCATTCGGGCGCTATTTATACTAGCAGATTGTTAAACTTTAATAAACTTCCTGAAAAAAATTCTGATGATTATTATGTGCAATATGATAATATAACAAACATGAAATATTCAGGTATTAATTGATAATTTTATTTTTTTTTTAAAATAAAAAAATATATTAACAAACTTAATGATTACATAGATTCTTTACAAATTAATTTAAGGTGGTAAATTTTTAATTTACATTTTTAATAAGTACGTCTTTTTTTACTCATATTTATTTATTATTTCTTTTTTTGCTATTAGATCGAAATAGTGGATTAGTGGTCTGAAGGATCCAAATATACGAAATTTATATTATAATACGTATATCATGTTTCTTGTGCGAATAGTTACTAATCAAGAAGTGGGATATTAATGAATTTAAATCATAATATACTTATCAGTTTTTTATCATATGTTTATGTTTTATATACTTATTCATTTACATTTATGTTATTTGTATTTAAATATTTATCAATTAAATAAATTAACTATGTTAAATTTCTATATATTAATAAAAATTTCATGTGATTAAAAGTATTATATTTGCCACACACAATAAAAAACCGATACTTTTACTACTACATATAATCCAACTACGCATTATTATTCAATTATTCATTTTCACTTAACGTGCCATTTATAATTTACCCATCACACATTTCCTTCAATAGATGAAAATACATATACTACATATCCTCCTTTACCTTATAATACAATTACGATTCCATTTATAATTCAAAGATTCTTCCGCTACTTCACTTTATAGTGCAAGTGCATAATTCAAAATCCACAATTTACTAATTACTGACTAATTCATTATAGAGTAAAAGTTAAAAAAAAAGGAATTATAAGGTTACACACAACCCTACTGTTAATAACAATTTAGAATTAAAAATTTAATTTGAAAAAGTCAAAATTCTGTGTGACTATTGTTACGATCGAACAGTCACGTGATCGCTGATCATGTTGCGAATGTTGCGAATGTCACGAATGTTGCGAATGTCACAAATGTTATAAATGTTACGAATATTGCAAATGTTTGATATGTTAAACATATGCAATATAACAAATATGTGAAATATATGAAATAAGTAGCATTTATGTGATATGTTAGATATGTCAAGTAAATTTAGTGTAGTTGTTTTTTGTATAAATATAGGCGTTTTTAATCAATATAAAAACAGATAATTTCGTTTTAAATAAAAGAAAGCATTTATTTAATAAGTTATCTCGTTGTTAAAGTGTTAGTTTATTTGTAAATTAATGCTTGCGTCTGAGTGTAATTGCTAGTGTGTGCATTACCTATTCGCAACCGATTAATTTACGTTTTTCTTGTTTAAGTTGATCGTGTAACCTTCGTAAATTGATCAACGGTGAAACGTTTATTAGTAATTTATTATATTTTATTTCACTTTCGCATTTACATTTAATTAATAAAAACCTTCTGCTACATATATACAACGCTTATTTTCATAAGCATAAAAGAACTGGCATTTACACTATCAAAATCGCAGTTGTACACGAATCATAAATACTATACATTACATCGTAAAGTGACTAATAACACGTAGGATATAAGCAATGTTATAATTATATACTGTATGTAAAAATAAATCACCATACTGTTAGTCAATTCTAAAAAAAATATGTAAACTACAATAATACTTATGCAACATTGAGCCATATCTATTATTTCTTTTTACAATGGTGCATCACCAGTCATATATGATGTATCCGTTTTTATCAGGTATATTGTATGTTAGATGCATAAGATTTCATTATGATACTTTCATTAGTCAGTTCTAGAAAAAAATGTAAAATTTATACAGTGTTAAGTCATGTTTATTTGTTTTTATTCTTCATTTATCATTTTTGTATGTGTCAATCTAAGTCATATAATTTTATATTTATATTTAATATCTCTAATTTCTCTTTTTTCAACAATTTTTATAAATATATATTTTTCAACAATTTTTTATATATAATAAAACTACTATATTCTTTAAAACCTAATCATGAGTGAAATAACTGAAAACTATATAGTATATGAGGGTAAGAAAACACAATCCTTTAACAGCATTTGATAGAAGCTAATTCATTTTCTATTTTTTAACAATTCTTTAACTTTTATTAGCTCTTGTTTCTTACTTAAGCGAACAAAAAAATTGGTCTTACCGTGGGTTTTTGAATCTTAATCAAGACATTATTGTTACTTCACTAATTTCATTAACTAATAATTCTCCATTAACATTGGCCAACTGGGAAAATTTTGATACTATCTGGTATAATCGCTTTCTAAATAAAGCCAAAGACCTATTTGAACCAAATATTTTTATTACTATAAAAAAAAAGGTGTGTTTTGTTTCTTATTTTGCAAAGTTGGGGTAACTCCTAATACACGTCGTGGTCACTTAGTGAGAATTACTGATTTCGTTCGCCTGGTAACCACCCCAGTCTTTCACTTCAGGCATCCTAACTTTGTTGTTTGTTAAAGTCTGCTAATTCTGGAGGAGGAATTGGCTATGTACCTTCTTTATCACTAAATAAAAAACTAGCACACTATTAATACAGTTTTTTTCTTAATAGATAACTACAGAACATTTACAACAAAGGAAAAATTTGCAAACATTTTGGGAAGTAGTTATTAAAGAATATAAAAAAAAATATCTAATACCTGCATCTCTCTCAAAAAAAACTTTAAATCAGCATGAACATGAAAAAGAAAATCTAACATCTGCATTTCTTCTAAAAGAAAAAAAAGAAATTTTAGATCAACAAGAAGAAAATCTAATGCCTGCTTTTACTACAATTACATCTCTTTCAAAAGAAACTTTTAAAAACAAGAAAAAAATAGTAGATCAAAATCTAGTGCCTACTATTATTATTCCAAAAGAAACAGTTAATATTAAACTTATTAACTTTTGTTATGATATTCTTCACCAACTTGAGAATAGTCCTTATGCTAATTTGTTTTATAAGTATAATGAAAAGAATATTATAAACAAAGTTATAAAATATCCAATGGATCTATTTACTATAAATTTAAAATTAGAAAATAATCAATATACAAATTTGGAAGAATTTGAAAAAGACATTCGTTTAATATTTCGTAATTGTTATACATATAATGATGCCAAAGTGAAATATATTGTTCAGGTGAAGCATTAGAATCTATTTTTAATAAAAAATGGAATGAAAAACTTATTTTTCAAACCAGAAAAAAGGGAGAATTGAAAAGAACAAGAGATAATGATACCAATACTAATAATTCATCTACTAGTAAGTCATATATATATTTTTTATATATATAAATCATATTTAATTAATAACAATTATATATTATTTTATTAGGACCCCAAAAGAAACAAAACCAAATTTTAGAGGAAAATAAAAATAATGAAATATATAAACAGAATATTAATAATACATTTCCTGTTACTTCAGCATATGAAAATCTTGTTATAGGTAATATTATACCTTTTATTGAGATTATAAAGACTTTTCTATCAACAAGATCACAGATGTCTTTATCTTCAGCAGATGAGTCTATGCTTCAAGTAACTGTTGAAAGTCTTTTGCCATTAAAATATCGTATTCCAGAACTTTCATTAGTAATGGATGGAAAAAAACCAAAAGGATCAGGTCGTTTTGGTTATTTAGACATTTTTGTTCTAAAAGGAACAGGAGATAATTATATTGGTTTAGAATTAAAATATATTTCATTAATTGGTTTAGTAAAAAATCAAAATACTAAATATGGTGCAAATGAGTTGGAAAATTTAGATAAGATGCTTGAAAAGGAAAATGAAGAATTCTTATTAAAAAGACCATATTCATATTGGTCAAAAGAATATAAAAAAACAAATCAAACAACTATAGGTGAGATATTAAATAATGGAATAGATCAATTGAAATCATATTTAAATATAATTTCAAAAGGAAAACCTATTGATTATTCTAGTTCAGGAGTATTTGATAAACGTATCAAAATAACTAAATCAGAATCTAATATACTGAAAGGATATGTTATTTTAGTAATTGGCTTTCGTCGGATTTTATGGAAACCTGTTGAAGAAGTTGTATCTGATTATACATATAATAAAATTTAAGATACTCTAGTATTAAATTTATATTAGCTATCATAAAATTTGAAATGAACGTTATTAATAATGTGCAAATATACAAAGTATTATATTTTTTTTCTATTTGTTATAGACTCTTATTATTTGTACTTTAGAGTGGATTTAATAAAATAAATAGTTAATTAATAAAATTATTATTCCTCTCCCTCTTCTCTTTCCCTTTTTCATGCTAAAAAATCTGAAAATTTAGTTATTTTGAAAAGCTTAAGTAATTGGAATTTTGTTACACATGTAAGTGCATAATAAACGTGTTTTTATATATTTATGAATAATAGTTTGGTGTATATATTTTGTTTTTATCACAATATTTATGAAGTAATTAGCATTAAACATTTAAAAATAAAAATAATTTTATTTGCTACGAAAAGTATCATTTTTTTTATTAAAAAAAATCTTTGGTTTTTTTCAGAGATGGGAAACATGAGCCAATCAAATTCAGATGTCACAAAAATCACATAAGAGATGGTAATGCTAGTCCAGATAAACCCACAGTAGTAATTTCACTATTTTCACAAAAATTTAAAAAATATTAGTAAAATTAATAACAAGCCAAATATATGAGTATTTCTATGCTTGTTAAATAACTTTATTTAATAGTATCTTAAGTATTAATTATAAAATTTACAAAAAACATGTTTATTATGCACTTACATGTACTGTATAGCAATATTACAATATCCCATATACTTAAGCTTTTCAGAATAACTAAATTTTTATTGTTCTAACAGATTTAAAAACCATTTTAGTATTGGAAAAAGGAAAAAGAGATGAGGGAGAGAAATAATTTTATTAATTAACTATTTTATTAAGTAAATTGTTGGCTTGACTGTTTACCAAAAAGTTAATAAGTTTAATATTAACTGTTTCTTTTGGAATAATAATAATACAGTAGTAAGCACTAGATTTGATCTATTTTTTTTTTTGAATAAAATGTAGTAGTAGTAATAGTATGCTGGTATTTAGAAGTTTCTTTTGAAAGAGATGTAATTGTAGTAAAAGCAGGCATTAGATTTTCTTCTTGCTGAATTAGAATTTTTTTTTTTTTTGGAAGAAATGCAGGTACTAAATTTTCTTTTTCATATTCATACTGATAAAGTTGAGATGTAAGTATTAATCAAA
The DNA here is from genome assembly GCA_015698045.1 of Rhizophagus clarus. Classification (NCBI taxonomy): domain Eukaryota; kingdom Fungi; phylum Glomeromycota; class Glomeromycetes; order Glomerales; family Glomeraceae; genus Rhizophagus; species Rhizophagus clarus. The sequence continues at coordinate 625,255 of BLAL01000169.1, read as the reverse complement.
TGCTTGCAAATTTTTCCTTTGTTGTAAATATTCTGTAGTTATCTATTAAAAAAAACTGCATTAATAGTGTGCTAATTTTTTATTTAGTGATAAAGAAGGTACATAGCCAATTCCTCCTCCAGAATTAGCAGACTTTAACAAACGACAAAGTTAGGATGCCTGAAGTGAAAGACTGGGGTGGTTACCAGGCGAACGAAATCAGTAATTCTCACTAAGTGACCATGACATGTATTAGGAGTTACCCCAACTTTGCAAAATAAGAAACAAAACACACCTTTTTTTTTATAGTAATAAAAATATTTGGTTCCAATAGGTCTTTATTTAGAAGTGATTATACCAGATAGTATCAAAGTTTTTCCACTTGACCAATGTTAATGGAGAATTATTAGTTAATGAAATTAGTGAAGTAACAATAATGTCTTGATTAAGATTCAAAAACCTATGGTAAGACCAATTTTTTTGTTCGCTTAAGTAAGAAACAAGAGCTAATAAAAGTTAAAGAATTGGTAATGTTTTAAAAAAGTAAATGAATTAGCTTTTATTAAAGGATTTTCAGTTGTAGTTTTAAATATTATATATAAAAAATTGTTTAAAAATATATTATATACAAAAATTGTTGAAAATGAGAAATTAGGGATCTTAAATATTAAATATAAAAATAATATGACTTAAATTGACAATAGCTATTTTATTTAAATCTTGTATGTTAAATTTTTGTCAGTTTGACCCATTGTTACAAAAATGTATAAAAAGGAATATCTTGGAACAAAAAAAATTACTATAAATTGTTTATCTTAATATTCTATCTTTTCATTTAAAAAATTAAAAAATAAAAGAAAAAATGGCTTTAAATTTTCATTGTTATCTTATAAAGGACTTTTCCTTAATGTTAAATAATGCTGATGACTACGATGTTATCATTAAAGTTGGTGAAGATAATAATGCAAAAGAATTTTGTGCACATTCAGTTATTTTACGTGCTCGCTGTTGTTACTTCAAAAGTGCTTTTACATCTGATTGGATTAAGAAAAAAAATAACATGATCATTTTTAATAAACCAAACATTACTCCAACTGTATTTGACATGATTTTGAAGTATGGATAATTTATTCTAATATTATATTATTTATTTCAATTTTTTTTTCATTTTTTTTTAACAAAATAAATATTTATTTTTACCTTAAGATATATTTATACTGGTGAACTTGATTTGATTAAACAAATCAAGTGAAGAGATTTTTAATTTGTTGATTGCATCCGATGAATTACTACTTGAAGAATTGATTAATTGCGTTCAGGATTATTTAATTGAAGAGCAAACTAGTTGGATTCAACAAAATTTTGATCTCATCTTTCATCTAACGGCTAAAGTTGAACGCTTTAAAAAATTACAATATTATTGTTTTGAATCCATTTGTGAGAATTTACAACTATCTCTTACTTCAAAACTTTTCCCATAATAGATCAGGAAATTCTTTACGATATTCTTACAAGAGATGACTTACATACTAAAGAAATTAATATTTGGAATTATTTAATTAAATGGGGTATTGAACAAACTCCTGGTCTTGGGAATGAAAATAGTGATAAAGCCAAATGGAATGATAAGGATTATGAAAAATTAAAGAAAACTTTAAGTCCTTTTATTCCTCTTATTCGATTTATAGTATAACTGGCACAGATTTTTTGATAAAGTTAGACCATATAAGGCTATCATTCATGATGATATATATGATAAAATAGAAGAATTTCATTATAAAAATATTTTACCAAAAATTACAATTAGAACAGGTAAAATTAATTCAAATATTATCAATGAAGAACTTATAAATATATTTTCTAATTGGATTGATAAAAAACTTGCCATGGACATTCGTACTGGAAATGATCCATTATATAAATTTAGTCTTATTTATCGTGGCAGTCGTGATGGAATTAATGATATATCTTTTAATAATAAATGTAAACGTCAGGCAGCAACTTTGGTTTTGATTGAAGTTCAAAATTCGAATAGAATCTTTGGCGGGTATAAACCTAATGGACTGTTCCAAAAAAATGCCTCGAATAGCTTTATATTTTCATTTAAAAAACATAGTATCATGCAGACTATGAAAATATATCGTGAAGATCGTATATCTGAAGAGCGAGGATTTAATTTTTATAATATGATGTATATGATTAATCAAAATATAATTTTTAAAGATTATAGCGAAAAGTTTTATAAAACAGACAGTCTAATTATTAAGGAGATTGAAACCTTTATTGTCACTAAATAATACTCTAATTACTTTCATTTTAATCCTCTTTTTACCGCATTAATTTGATTTTACTACGTATTAAATTGAAAAAAAAAAATTATTAAAAATTAAAATGATTAAAATGAATTTCGTTATTCTAATAAATGAAATCAATTAGAATGTCTGATTAGATTTTGATTATTTTCGTGCACATTTTATGATAAAGAAGATATTTATTTTTGATATGTTGTGTCCAATACATTTTATGTTTCACATATGTTTATTTATTACAGCCTCTATTTGCTAAATATATATTAATAATTATCTCTTATTAAATTATAAAAAGATTTGGTTACACACAACACTCGATAATAAATGATTTGAGGTTCTAGGACACTTACAAAGATATCACTCCTACTGACTTCAAAACTAAAATTCTTTTAAGTCAAAAGAGTTATATATTCTTTCAGGTTGGAAAAAGATCAGCTAAAAACAAAATTAATTCAATTGATAGGATTTTAAAATGTGAAAAATAACTCAATAAATGAGTTGAAAACTGTTTTTTCTTGTTAATTTGCATTACATGATAGAGATTTTGGGTAAAACCTATCAAATTATTGTCCGGAGCGAAGCGAAGGACTATATGTTTATAATTAATTGAGGTCACGTGGCGATATTCTTTTGTCCGCACACTTTATGTGCTACATTATTAGTAAACAAAGATAAAAATAATTTTCAACTCACTAAATGTGACACAATAAAATAAATATTTCAACTCCGGACTCTCAACGGTTTCCGTTTCCTAATTTTAGACAAATCTTCGAATGACTCACAGTATTATAGCAATATATGCTGAATTATACCGTAGTAAAAAAATTTAAGAAAGTTGATTTTTAATCATGTTATTCTGATCTTCGTTTATCATAAATCATATAAAATAATAGAAAGTTACTTATTATATAGGATCGTAAAAGGATCGTAAAATTTAATTTTTGTGCTGTTTCATATTACTTTTTGTAGAATTTTTTTTTTTAAAAAATTTGGAAGTTTATGGAGTACTTTAAACAAAATAATAAACAGACGATATCATAAAATTTAAAATTTTAATTTATATCTATAGTTCATTGACTAAGATTATTCCTGCTGAAAGACCACCAATAGTGAATAGGAAATGAAACCAATAACAAATAACATTGGAGTAGTAAATCGAATAGTACCGCCAAAAAGAGTAGCTAACCAACTAAAGAATTTAATCCCCGTTGGTGCAGCAAATATATTCTCATTCTTATTTTCTGAGTTGTATCATGTTAACGCATCTGTCATATATTTCGTGTTCTTAAGCATTATAATGTTACATTTATTGAATAACTTCTAATTTGGTTTATGAATGGCCATTTTACCATAGATAAAAGTTTGTTTAAACAAGCAAAGTGTTACGACCTAATTTAGTATATTTCTCGATTAACCATTAAGAGAATGTTTATTTCTTGCATCACCTCACAAACCACAATAAGCTTAGTCGTATTTAGACGCCGCTTTGTCGTGATGTTTACTTCATATTTTATTTTGTGAATAAGTATAGTCCTAAATTAAAAAAATGGGATGTCCAATAATGACAGAAGAACACTCAAACGATCTTAAGAAGTGGACTATGGTACACGTTAAACAATTTCTTGAAGAGCATATGGACGATCAGGATATGATAAAAATGAAATCATAAAAATCCAACAGACTTGACTTTAGAAATTCTTATTAGTAGGCCATTTGAGCTAAAATTTGGTTTCGCGTATAATATCATGAAGTTAGTAAAAGAAAAAAGAGATTAGTGACCATGTATTTCCATAAATTTATTTTTCTTATTTTGTTTTAAAATTAAGGAGAATTGAAATAAAATTTCAAAGTTATAGAGGTTTAAAAAATACACTAATATTAATAATGATTTTGCCGCAGTCCATACATAATTTTGATTTGATTTAACAATCATCTACGAAAAATAAAAATTATTAGTTGATTGAGCAAATATTTATTTATTAAAATTCAATCTAAATTACTATTATTCCAACTATTGTTCGCGAGTATCAGAATATCATAAATTTCTACTGCGATCTTTAATAGAAATTAAATAAACATTTATATAATAAGTAGTTCAGGGTTATGACGCTTGCTTTTTATTAGTATAAGTTATTATCAAGGCCACACACTATTGACGTTTTTCTCGTCGCTACGTCGTCACAAGTACGATTCGGTATGCCTGTATGAATTGTACCATAAGATGGAGGTAGCGTTTCACAATTATTGTTAACGAGTATTTCTGGTTTTTGTTCTTGTGTTTTATAGTATCCCATAATCATGAAAAGTTAAAGCATCTATATGAAAGAAAAATTTGATAAAGTCAAAATATACTGTATTGTACTTATTAACAACATTGAAATATTGAAATAATTTTTTTTACAAACCTCTACAATACAAGTAGCCAACATTATCATAATTGCAATACTCTTGCGTACAAGTATTTCGTAAATACAATTTACTAAATCCGTTTTTGTTCCATGTTCACCGATCATTTTTCTACAAAGGTTTTCATTTTCTTCTCTCGTATTGTCAAGACCGCTTATATAAATTTGACTATACAATACTAACGACAATAAGAATATAAAGAAATACCCTACGAAATAAATGATATATACGTTATCTCAAATAAAATAAATAAAAGAGTAGAAAAGAATTACAAACATTCAAAATGTTTTCCATTATTGTTAATTAAATTAATGAACACGGATAGCATTAAAATGCCCATAAAAACAGATAAAACAGAAGAAAAAATGCCAACATAAAGATAGAAAAAAGGAGCGGTGAAATGGACAATCTATAATATTAAATAAAGAAAAGTATAAGATTCCAAATATTACCACTAGTTTAAAAAAAAATTGAGAACGTACGATCCCAAGTCCGACAAGAACAAAAATAATCGACCTAAATAACATCATGTTATGATATTATTTTAAATAGTGACTTAAAACTATGGTATATTTACTTAAAAATGCAGAAGCAAAAAATTGCAACCTTTTGGTATATTAATTATACCTGATTTGTCAATAAATCAAAAAATTTTTTCGATTAGTCGGGGTGTGTCATATGACAATAGTGCAGACTCTTCACACTCCTAACCAATAGAAGCAGGATCTACCGGATAATCGCATTCAATTGCATTCAATTGCATTCAAACAGTAACGAATAGGGATCAGACTACCCCAATTTTTTGAGATAACCCAAATCTGTGAACCAATCGTAGTGACGGTCACCACCGGCTAATTACCGTATTACAAATTGACTATGTTTTTTTCCGTTAAATATTTTTTTGCTTAAACATTTTTTTGTTAAAACATTTTTTTATTTAAATATTTTATTTTTATTCACTCATTTCATTAACTGACTCGTTTATTTTCTTTTTTTTTTATTTCAATTTTTTTGTTTGAAGTTAAGCGTCCTGCCTGCAAAGAATTGAGACCTACATATAACGACAAGTCGACAAAGTTAGAAACCTTATCAAATAAAGTTGCTAGCTAGGCAAACAGTAAGTTATTTTCACGTTATCGCGTTTTATATTCTTTATTTCTTCTAACTTCGTTAATAATTTGTTGTTTTTTTCTTTAGTTGTTATACATATTATGGCTATTTCTTTATATGTCTTTACCTTCTCCAGTAAAAGCAGACCACTGATCACTAAAGAAGTAATTTAAAGGTTATGTTACTTATGTACCTTCCCCTATGGAAGGATGTAATTTTCTATAGGTGAAGGTTGTGGTTCCCTGCCTTCTTTGTTGTTAGTTTCTTGCGATGTTGATCCGAATGCGTGACCTCTAACAAACTATTGCAAATCGATGATATTGATGATTGATGCTAACATGATACCGGAAGGCACACAAATATTATATGTAGCAATAAATAGTATAAAAATTTACATGATTCTTAATGTAATTTAATTTACTTATATAAAAGCTATTAAATAATAAATTTTTAAAATAAAATTTGAACCAAAAAAAAAAATATTTTGATAACGCATGTCTATTTTAACTGATAATCTGAGATAATCTATTTTATGCGTAATAAAAATGTGCGTTTAAAATTTTTTTAAACTAACGTAAAACGTTATTTTTTACAAATGATAATAATTAAGGAAATTAGAAACTATCCAGAAAATGACACTATTATTTATAAGCAGAAGAACGAAAAAGAATAGTTAGTCAGAGTTTTATCATAAAATAATTGAAGTAAAAAAATATCCTGATAAAAAGATTTATCATGTTACTCGTGCACTGAATTGTTATTCTATTCTTGATGATTATAAAATATAAACAAAATAGAGACTTTGAGAAGAAAACAAGGTAGTTCAATGTATGATTACATATCAAGAAAATAGACCCTTGTATTGCATATAATATGGCGAAAACTTTAATGAACGGATCGTAGCACTAAATGGCTCAGTTGTAAAGATAGAAACCGGTTTTTATTTGAGTATTCAGAGAGCACCAGTTGGGTGCCAGTGTTGTTTTTATTCTCTCTATCACTATAATTATTCTGATTGTTGGAGTACCATTAGCAATTGTCCTCCATTTCGAATTGATGCCTCGAATATATTCGTATAATCTTCACTTTTCCACTGAAATTATCAATTTCACTGTTGATAAGTGATTTGGCAGATTCACTTCCATTATATTGATTTTGTCGATCAAGATGACTTGCATTCTGTCAACTTGTATTGATAACTCATCCCTTCCTTGAAACTCATCTTACATAGTGTGCCCACAATAGGTACAATACATTTCAAATCATTATCATTAGAATTAGTCGACAAAAAAATGGGCTTGTCATAATGCCCTTTGTTCCAATTTGTATGACAGTTCCTTGAGTTCTACATAAAAAAAATTATTGAATACATATTTTTTTTATCTTTTGAAAACTAATATAAAATCAGATAGTTATAATATATATATATAAATATATATAAGATACTGTACATGAAACGTATCACGAAATAATCTATCTATCTTCTTACCCATGGCTCCTGTAAAGTATAATACCAAGAAAAAGTGTATAAACTTGGAAAAAGAAAATATTAGACAAATGTACTAAAGTACAAAGACGCCCATTAACTTATGCACTTGTGATACAAATAATAAGTTTACAGTCAAACTCCGATATAACGATACGTCGGGACTCATATGAAATTTTGGAAAAAATATCGTTATATCAAAATTATACCGATATTTATATGCTCTCATATATTATACATGTTGCCGAAATTGGCCGAAATTATTTCCGAAATTGAAAGTCCAAAGGCCGAAATTGGCTGGAAATATTTTAGTGATTTGGTCAAATTTGTAATGCCGACTAGAATTATAAAATATTTTCAGATATTTTCGGACATTGGACTTTCAATTTCGGAATATAATTTCGACCAATTTCGGCAACATGTATATCATATATGGTGGGAAAATCCTTGATGGGGTGCACCCGATAACTATAAATAACTTTTTGTGTAACTCAAGTACTAATTAAATGATTGCACAAGAAGTTTAATGTCATACGCCAATTTTTTTTTTTTTGTTTTTTAAATAAAAAGGAAAGAAATGACTTTAACTTTTCATTCTAATCTTTCAAGAGATCTCTCATTATTATTAAATGTTGCTGATGATTATGACGTTATTATTCAAGTTGGTGAAAATCAAAATACGAAAGAATTTCATGCTCATTCTATTATTTTACGTGCTCGTTCTTCTTATTTTAAAAATGCTTTTTCTAATAACTGGATAATAAAGAAAGATAATATGATAATGTTTAATAAACCAAATGTTACTCCAAATATTTTTGAAATGATTTTAAGGTAAGTAATTTTTATTATATTTTATTATATTTTATAATTCGTTTTAATAATAATAAATTATATTCATATTATTTAATTAAGATATATTTACACTGGTGAAGTTGATTTAACCGAACAATCAGGCGAAAATATTCTTGATTTGATTGTTGTATCCGATGAATTACTTTTTGAAGAGTTATACGAACATGTTCAAGATTATTTAATTAAAAAACAAAGTAACTGGATTTATGAAAATATAACTCTTGTTCTTCATACCGTATTTAAATTTGAAAATTGCAAATTAAAAGCTTATTGCCTTGAATCTATTTGTGAAGATCCACAACCACTTATCAGTTCAGGAACATTCCCTTCTCTAGATAAAGATATCCTTCTTAGTTTACTTAAAAGAGATGACTTAGAAATTAAAGAAATTATTCTATGGGATTGTCTAATTAAATGGGGTATTGAACAAACTCCAGATCTTGGAAGTAATAAAGAAGAGTGGAATGAAGAGAATTATGAAGAATTAAAGAAAACTTTAAATCAATTCATTCCACTTATTCGATTTGTAGGAATTTCTCGTACAGATTTTTTTGATAAAGTCAATCCCTATAAAGCTATTATTCCCAGTCATATTTATGAAGAAATTGAAAAATTTTATAATGAAAATATTTTACCAACTTTACCGCTTAGAACAGGAAAAATCAAATCAAATATTATAAAACCAAAACTTGTAAATATAATTTCCAATTGGATTGATAAAAGGGATGCCATGTCTACTCGTACTGAAAATGATCCATTATATAAATTTGAACTTATTTATCATAGTAATCGTGTAATTGATAATAAGACATTTAAAGAAAAATGTAAAGGTACAATAAAAAGTTTAGTTTTAATTAAAGTTCGAAATTCAGACCAAATATTTGGTGGGTACAGTTCTATAGGATTCTGCTCGATTGATGATAATCTACGTACGAATGAACTTTTGCCATTTTATCAATCATCAGATAACTTTATTTTCTCATTTGAAAATAATGAAGATACTCAAAATATGAAAATAGGACGTGTATTAAGATATTCTGATGCTATGGCGGATTACAATCGTACAGCATTTAATTTTGGTTGGGGTGTATTTTATATGGAAGATAATAAAATATTTATGAATAATCATAATACCTATGAAACGATTTTTGATAAAAGTACGACTTATATTATTGATGAAATTGAAACTTTCATCGTAACAAACCAATAATAAATTGATAAAAGTTTATAGAGTAATGTATTATTTTATTAGATTTATTAACATCAATAAATGTTTGTTGTTATGATATACTAATAAATTATTTATTTGGTATAATTCATAGTACTATTTTAATAACAACATTATTTTTTAATCTTAGATTTGAGTATGAAAATTGTAGTGTTTTCTTTCCATTTTGTTATATCACTATTCTCACTCCCAAGACTTGGAGTTAATTCAATACCCCCATTTAATTAGATGATCCCAAATATATCTTCTTTAATCTTTAAATCGTTTATATTAAGAAAATAAAAAGAATTTCCTTGTCTACTGAGAGAAAATTATTCGAAGTAATAAATGGCAATGGATTTTATAAATATATTCAAGACGATAATCTTTAATTTGCAGCTATCAAAATTAAACACTGTATGAAGAATTTAAATAATCTTGAACATGACTGAATAATTCTTCAAGAAGTAATTCGTCTGACACAGCCAATAAACCAAGAATATTTTTAATTAAATTAAGTTCACGGTTCACCAGTGTAAATATATCTTATTAATATATGCGATATATATTATAAATTAGAACATTTCGTGGATATTCATCGTTGAAAAAGAAAAATTAAATAACTTACTTCAAAAACATATCAAAAATATTTGGAATCACATTAGTTGTTTAAACATAAACGTATTTAATCCAGATAGCAGAAAGAGCACTTTTAATATAAGAAGAATGAGCACATAAAATAATTGGATGTGCACAAAACTCTTGTATTTTGATTTTCACCGACTTGTATTATGACGTTATAGTCGTCAGCATCGCTTAATAATAAGGAAAAATCTTCTGAAAGATTACAATAAAAAGTTAGTCATTAAAGTGCGTTGTTTATTTAATATAAATATAGGTCAAATACATAAGTTAAAAGGTTGATAAGCATAAAAATGGATAGTTAATATGCAGTAGTATTAGATAATTAGGGTTGATCGTGTAGATAATAATAAACTCGTAAAACGGGACGTCGTTTAATAAAGCGTTCGAAACAGCATTGGATATTGGTCTAATAAAAGCAAACGATATTATCGTTAGAAAGAAACAGCTAGGAGACTCATCTGACGATTTTAGAGAATCTCATAGAAGGAAAAAGGGTTAAAAAATATTAATATTACGTACCTAAGATGTATAATTGTTGCGATAATCGTTAATATGCGGACGCATAGGAGAGTGCCATAATATGTATAGTATATACTTGGTTTTTTTGTGTCTTGAGATTGACTGATAAAAAAAAATGGTCGAGAATTTAAGAATATTAACTGTGCATTTGGATTCACGGATAACTTTATTATCAATAGCACACCATTAATAACATTCTCGCATATTTTCTGTTTACTTCTTACTTGGTGGTAGAAAATTAAATATATTCTCATCTTCGAATATAATTGTTTCTCAAAGTTTATTAATCAAAGTTTACACGTTGACACACAAAAGAAGAATCGCTGTGACATTTGTTCAAATATTTTAATCTATAATGTAAAAAAATAAATCAAATGCAATAAAATTGCCGTATTGCGTAAAGTTGTAGTTTTTCATGTTGTTTTTACAAAAAAACAAAAACATGGAATGATGTGCCCCATTTGTTAGGTTCCTATATCAATCTCACATGATAATCTGAGTACTTTATTTCTAATCTTTACTATAAAAAAAAAAATTGTAACAAGCGTATAGAAACAGAAAATATGAATGACAGATTAAAATTAAGAAATATTTTAATAACAGATTAATAGAAATCAGAGCAAATAAGAATAATTCACAACCAAGATGAGTTAAATAAAGATTACATCAATAATATTTGGCTTTCTTTTCTTAAATACGATTTTAACCAATTCCACCAAAAAAACCAGGAAAGTCATTCTAATATTTTTTATCTCCAGAGGAAGGATTATTTCGAACTTTAGGACTTTGAATAAATTTAGGCTACTATATAGGGGATGTCATATGAAACATGATTGCGCAGTAACTTACAAGTCGTCCTCCTAAGGGTCCTTATGACCGCTCACTCTCTGATCATTATAATTACAATTGTTTATTTTTAAAATAATTATTCAAAGATGTTAACAAAACATTCCATAAATCGGTACTTATTATACCATATATAATAATAACAATGATGGTCTTTAAAAAGTTTGAAACTTTTTCAAGTTTCAAAATGTTTAACCTACAAATTACAAAACCTAAGTAAATACCGGTTCATTCACTTCAGATCATAATGTGAATACCAAAATGGTATGTAAACAGTGACCATTTGAACAAATGGCAGAAGTGATCATATATGAGACCCTTCACCACTATCTATGTCCTCCAAGAACACCCAAATGATTTGTAAACAGTGATCATTTGGACAAGTAGTCGTACACCATAACCCAACTACCTTAGGGATAGGCATACACCTCAAGAATGAGATATATGATATTCTTTACCACCATCTATATCCTCCATTATGACCATCGGATCCTTCACAATGCTCAAGGGCACTTGGCAGACAACTACTATATAATCAAGACGGTGGATTTGAACCTGATGACTCATACTCAGGTACCATAAATGGTTCCACTTTCGAAAATATAAGCATTGGGGAGGGTTCTCGTACGATGGACCCCAGTCATTTATTCACAACCCTTTAACGCCGTTGGTCAGCCCTCATAAACCTCCGCACGTTGCTTTCGCGGTGTGCAGTCGAGATTTATGGCCAGTAAATAGTAAGAAGAACTTACTCTATATCATTTCCTCAACAAATCAACCTATTCCTATCCACTGATAACATTTTCCTATCCGCTTGTCAATCTATTATTTTTCATCTTAAATAATTTTTTTTATTATTAAGAAAGTATTAAATTAAAATAATTCAAAGAAAAAAAAAGATGCAAATACTTGAAGTTCACTCACGCTACTCACATTGTCAACATACAAGGCTATCCTTAAAATTGAAAGTTTAAACTGAAAAATCATAGATCAACAAGCAATTTGTGTCCAATCTTGATGGTGATGGTTTTAAAAAGGTTAAATTTTTTCAATTTCAAAATATTTACCTACAGAATACAAAACCTAAGTAAATACCGGTTCATTCACTTCAAATCATAATGTAAACACCCAAATGGTATGTAAACAGTGACCATTTGAACAAGTGGCAGAAGTGATCATATATGATATCCTTCACAACTATCTATGTCATCCACGGACACCCAAATGATTTGCAAACAGTGATCATTTGGACAAGTAGTCGTACACCATAACCCAACTACCTTAGGGATAGGCATACACCTCAAGAGTGACATATATGATATTCTTTACCACCATCTATATCCTCCATTATGACCATCGGATCCTTCACAATGCTCAAGGGCACTTGGCAGACAACTACTATATAATCAAGACGGTGGATTTGAACCTGATGACTCATACTCAGGTACCATAAACGGTTCCACTTTCGAAGATATAAGCCTTGGGGAGGATTCTCGTACGATGGGCCCCAGTCATCTATTCACAACCCTTTAAAGCCGTTGGTCAGCCCTCATAAACCTCCGCACGTTGCTTTCGCGGTGTGCAGCCAAGATTTATGGCCAGTAAATAATAAGAAAATTTTACTTACTCTATATCATTTCCTCAACAAATCAACCTATTCCTATTCACTCATAATATTTTCCTATCTACTTGTCAATCTATTATTTTTCATTTTAAGAGAATGTTAAATTAAAATAATTCAAAAAAAAAAAAGATGCAAATACTCGAAGTTCACTCACACTACTCATCATTGTCAACATTCAAGACTATCCTTAAAATTGAAATTTTAAACTGAAAAATCATAGATCAACAAGCAATTTGTGTTTAATCTTGATGGTTTTAAAAGAGGTTAAATTTTTCAAATTTCAAAATATTTACCTACAGAATATAAAACCTAAGTAAATACCGGTTCATTCACTTCAGGTCATAATGTGAACACCCAAACGGTATGTAAACAGTGACCATTTGAACAAGTGGCAGAAGTGATCATATATGATATCCTTCACCACTATCTATGTCCTTTACGGACACCCAAATGATTTGTAAACAGTGATCATTTGGACAAGTAGTCGTACACCATAACCCAACTACCTTAGGGATAGGCATACACCTCGAGAGTGACATATATAATATTCTTTACCACCATCTATATCCTCCATTATGACCATCAGATCCTTCACAATACTCAAGGGCACTTGGCAGACAACTACTATATAATCAAGACGGTGGATTTGAACCTGATGACTTATACTCAGGTACCATAAATGGTTCCACTTTCGAAGATATAAGCCTTGGGGAGAGTTCTCGTACGATGGGCCCCAGTCATCTATTCACAACCCTTTAAAGCCGTTGGTCAGCCCTCATAAACCTCCGCACGTTGCTTTCGCGGTGTGCAGTCGAGATTTATGGCCAGTAAATAGTAAGAAAAACTTACTCTCTATTATTTTTTCAACAAACCAATCTTTTCCTATCCACTCGTAATATTTTTCCTATCCTCTTCGTACACTCGTAATTCATTTTTTATTCATTTAACGAATGGATAGGATAGGAAAAAATATATAAGTTAAAAAAAAATGTTAAACGAAAATAAAAAAAAAATAAGTTGAACGAAAATAAAAAAAAAATAAGTTAAACAAAAATAAAATAAGTTAAAGAAAATAAGTTAAAAGAAAATAAAAAATAAGAAAATAACGAAAGTAAAGATAATTTTTGGTCTCGTTTTTCAATATATCATGTTATTATATCATATGAGTCAACATTAACTCATAATATTGTGAAATAAAATATACTATACAGTATGAGTCATACTATCTAAATAGTAAAATAACGCGCAACGCGACGAATCGTTTATTTGTTCATAAGTATTTAAATCATATGATTATATAGTCACATGATTGTGATTGCAGTTATCAGTCATATGATAAATAAATTTATGAAAGATATTAAATATTTTGCCCGAAAAAATTTAAGAATTTTATTTGAAACCCATTTTTAAAGAAAATATTTTTTTTTTTTTAAAAAAAAAAGCGAATTCCCTTTAATTTCAATTTACTGTCTTATCTACGAAGTAATTCACTTTTCTAAAAACATTGCTTGCTAAATCTTCAATTGCAAGTTGAGTAGATTCATCATAATTTATTACATAAATAAGAGTATTATAAGTGTAGACATATGTTGTAAATTGGCTCGTATTTTTTTTTTTTATTAATGAATGGTTTTAAAGTCAAACATTTTACACTTGCTAGTTACATTATTTATGTAGTAATCACATTATTTATACAAAATTTAAAAAAAAGTGATAAAAAATTACGTGAAACTTAGTAATACTTCAATTCTAGAGACGGGTAACTAGAAAATTTTAAATACTTCTATTTAAATATTCAATGAAATATAGATCGATTAAATAAGCTAATTTTATTATTTATTGTTTATCCATTGAAGAATTTATTAGAATATAAATAAGCAAAATTCAAAATAAATAAATAAAGAAAATTTAAAAACCTCAACAATTTCTAATGAAGAATTAAATAAGATATGTTAAGAGTGTAATGAAATGTATTGTTAAACGGTTTCAACAAAATTTCAAAGATTGGACTAACGGTTATAATTAATATTGATAAATTTATTCAAGGTATTCAACTATCAACTCATAAATTATGCATACAAAGCAATAGAATGGTTACTTTATGAGAGAGTTTATGATACTAAATATATCGCAAAAGGAAGGTTTGGTAAAGTATATAAAGCAAATTGGGTTGATGGATCTATAGACAAATGGGATGATCAAAATGAAAATTGGAAAAGAAATGGAAACATTTTTGTGGCTCTGAAAAGTTTGAACAATTCAAAAAAATGTTACATTAGGATTTATGAATGAAGCATGCACTAGTTAATATAATATTGAAATTTTATTTATTTTTTTTCACTAACATATTCTTTTTTAGATTACATCACATCATAAGCTAACTTATGGATTTAATTTTGGTATTGGCACTATTAACTTTCATGGAATAGCTCAAAATCCTGAAACAAAAAATTATATGATGATTTTAGATTATGCAGAAATTGGAAGTTTACGAAATTATTTAGATAAAAATTGTAACGAATTAAGTTGGTATAATAAAATTGAATGTTTATGTTTTATTGCATATGGACTTGAAAATATCCATGATAATGAAATAAATCATAGAGATTTGCATGTTGGTAATATACTGTATTATAGGATGGAAATTTAACTTAGATAACCGATATGGGATATGTATAAAGCCCGCAGACCACAATGACATAAAAAACAAAGTATATGGATTACCTTATATAGCTCCCGAAATTGTAAGAGGACAAAATTATACCAAAGCTTCAGATGTTTATAATTATGTAATATGTATGAAGCAATTTCTGGATTATCTCCATATCATGATATAAGGTTAATATTTAAGTACCCTATATTTGATTAAAAAACGCTTAGATGCAAACCTGTTAATCGACTAGCAGCAAATAAAATTCATGGAATTTTATATCAATTGATGGTTGAAATTCAAACAGAACTACAAGAGCAAATTGAAGAAGCATTTCAGCAAGTAGTACCCTTCAACTAATTTAGCATTATCATACGAAACACTTCATCTTTGGCCATAAGTCCATAACCGTCACTTTCGCCACGTTTAATTTTTAAAGTATAATTTTTTTTATTTATGCCTAATATTTTAATACATGAATGAACGAACGAATATACAAATGAATGAGTGAGTGAGTGAATAAATAATAAAAGCTATCACATGATATATTACAATGGCAGATAACTAAACTCATATATGACAATAACTAAACTAAGCTATTAAACTATTTTAAAAACTAATATTAACATATATCTTTAAGTTTTTTTTCACAACCATAATCCTTGTCCCTTTCATATGGTTCTAAAATATCTTATTGTTATCAGTATATAATGGGAGTGAATTTTTATAACAATTTTAGTCACTACAACGTGTTACAAAAAATGTATCGCCGATCATCTGTTACTATAATTAACTCATTTGTGTTACCAAATGACTAGTAATTATTAGCACACAGTTAAACTTCTACGCCAGTGTCTACGCCACTTATTTCTTCTCTCTTTTTTCAAAAAAAAAAAAAAAAAAAGAAAAAAAAAAAGATGACCTTAACTTTTCATTCTAATCTTTCAAAAGACCTCTCATTATTATTAAATGACGCTAATGATTACGATGTTATTATTCAAGTTGGCGAAAATCAAAGTACGAAAGAATTTCATGCTCATTCTGTTATTTTACGTGCTCGTTCTTCTTATTTTAAAAATGCTTTTTCTAATAATTGGATTATAAAGAAAGATAATATGATAATGTTTAATAAGCCAAATGTTACTCCAAATATTTTTGAAATGATTTTAAAGTAAGTATTTATTATTAATTTAATATATTTTATTAATTCGATTTAATAATAATACATTATATCCATATTATTTAATTAAGATATATTTACACAGGTGAACTTGATTTGATTGAACAATCAGGTGAAAATATTCTTGATTTACTTGTTGTATCAGATGAATTACTTCTTGAGGAGTTATATGAACATGTTCAAGATTATTTAATTAAAAAACAAAGTGATTGGATTCATGAAAATATTGCTCTTGTTCTTCATACTGTGTTTAATTTTGAAAATTGCAAATTAAAAGATTATTGTCTTGAATCTATTTGTGGAGATCCACAACCAATTATCAGTTCAGAAGCATCCCCTTTATTAGATAAAGATATTCTTTTTGGTTTACTTAAAAGAGATGACTTACAAATCGAAGAAATTGTCATTTGGGACTATCTAATTAAATGGGGAATTGAACAAACTCCAGGTCTTGAAAGTAATAGAGAAGAGTGGAATGAAGAGAATTATGAAGAATTAAAGAAAACTTTAAATCAATTCATTCCACTTATTCGATTTATGGATATTTTTCATGAAGATTTTTCTAATAAAGTCGTTCCTTACAAAGCTATCATTCCTAGTCATGTTTATGAGGAAATTGAAAAATTCTATTATGGGTACACCTCTGTTTTATTACCATCTAGAACAGGAAAAATTAAATCAAATATTATAAAACCAAAACTTGCGAATATAATTGCTAATTGGATAGATAAAAGAGACACTATGTTTATTCGTAATGAAAATGTTCCATTATATAAATTTGAACTTATTTATCGTGGTAGTCGTGACGGAATTGATAATAAATCATTTGAAGATAAATGTAAGGGTAAAATAAAATCTTTAGTTTTAATTAAAGTTCGACAATCAAATGAAATTTTTGGTGGATATAGTTCTATTGGATTTAAGACCAATTTGCGTAAAAATGGATGTTTAACATTTTATAGATCATCAGAAAACTTTATTTTCTCATTTGAAAATAATGAAGATACACAAAATATGAAAATAGGACGTGTATTAAGATATACTGATGCTATTGTGGATGCGATCGTACAGCATTTAATTTTGGTTGGGGTATACTTTATATGGAAAATAAAACTTTATATGTTAGTAATTATCGTAACACTTATGAAAAGATTTTTGATAGATATATTTCTTATTCTATCGATGAAATTGAAACTTTTGCCATAACCAGTCAATAAATAGTAACTCAATACTTATTTGAAGTCTATTTAATTAACGACATATTTTAGATAATTGATCAGATTATAATCATATAAAAAATAAAATTGTTTTTGTATATAAAAAAAAAATAGAACATAATATCTGGATTACATATTAATGATTTATCTTTAGAAAAAAACTTTTGTTTATATAATTCATGTTTTAAAACATTTAAATATTTTATGTATATTAACGATATTTCTATTCATTGAAATTGTGTATCGAAATAGTTGATATTTATATAATTTTAAATTAACGTATCACCGCAAACAAAGCGAAATATATTTTAACTTATAGTAAAAGTTGAAAATTATGAATAAAGAAATAAAAATAGTTTATACTATTAATAAAATTTAAAGATATACCACGTAATCATATAAACCATGTCCAAAATATGATCTATTACTTCATTGTCAAAGATAGCATTTACTACATGACTTTCTTTATAAGTCAGAAGAATTTTTTTTTTTGAAGTAATAAATGGGGTAATAAATAGTAACGGATTTTTTTTACAAATATATTCATGAAAATAAACTTTTTTAATTCGCAGCTATTAAATTTAAACACTGTATTAAGAACAAGAAGCAAATTACCGCAAAACCAACCATAATTAAATAATCTTGAACACGTGCGAATATTTCTTCAAGAAGTACTTATAATTCATCAGACGCGGCTAACAAACCAAGAATGTTTTCATCTGATTCGTTGTAAATATCTAATTTAAAAAAAATATTTATATAATAACGGTATTATTTAATAAATTAATTTATTATTTTAATGTTTAAAATCATATCAAAAATACTTGAGTTACATTTGATTTGCTAAACATTTAAACATGATCATTATTTTTTATTTTTTTTCTGTAGTCCGATTTGCAGAAAGAGCATTTTTAAAATATGATGAACGTGCACAATTTGTTATTTTATATTTTACATGCTCGAACTTTTTTTGTACTTGATTTTCACCGACTTGAATTATAACATTACAATCATCAGCATCAATTAATGATAAGCTTTTTAATAACTAGAATGAAAGAGAAAGTCTTTTTTTTTTGAAAAAAAAAAGAAAGAAAAATGTGGCGTAATAGTTTGCCAAATGAGAGTTTAACTTATTGTGCGAATTAACGTTAAATAGGTAAAAAAAAGCCACATACACCCATTGAATGGTATTCATAACTGAAAACTATAAAAAATATGCAAAAATGACAATGAACAAAAATTTCAAAACTCCGGATTTATGACGATCACCTGATTTTTTCCGGACATATTCCGCCGCTTCTAAAAATAGATTCCACTAATTGAATCCGTCCGACACATGACTGTGCAGGGACGATTCACAATGAAACAAATATGATTTGGCTAACCAAAAAAACTAGGAATGCGCCATGTATGACGGAAAAGCTATTTTTAAAAGAAATCGTATAATCAAATTTGCAAAACAATCTGACGCAGTAAAACGAGAGGTGGAGTGGTCACACAACATTAATGTAATGCATAAATTAAACTTTTTTTTTCGATATAATCTCTTCGAAAAAATTTTTTCGTTAAAAAAAAAAAAAAAAAAAATTTCATTATTCATTGTTAATTATTATAAACTAATGAAGTATTTTAAATTGATTTTTCGATTAATTAATCGATTTAGATCGAATAGGTGTAAAGAATGTGATCAAAAAAATACTGGATATAAATGGTGTAATTCTTGTAACGCAAAACATTTTCAAGAAAATTTTAAAAATTGGGATAGTGGTAATGATGATATTAATAAATTTATTCAAGACATTCAATTATCAGCGAATGGTTATCATAAATTAATAGAGTGGATACCATTTGATAAGCTTCATAATATTGAATATATTGCAAAAGGAGGATTTGGAATGGTGTATAAATCGAAATGGGTTGATGGATATATTCAAAGTTGGGATAACAAAAAACAAGATTGGAAAAGACTTGGTTCTAATATGTTTGTAGCTCTGAAAAGTTTGAATAATTCAAAAAATGTTACGATAGAATTTATCAATGAAGTAAGTATGTGATTTAATTCATTATTTGTCGATGAACTTACTAATTAATTTATTTGATATTTAGATTACATTACATCATAAAATAACTTATTATGGTAGTTCTATTGTTAAGCTTTATGGAATAACTCAAGATCCAAATACAAAAAATTATATGATGGTTTTAGATTATGCGGAGCATGGAAGTTTGCGAACTTACTTGAATGAAAATTATGGCAAATTAAGTTGGGATACTAAAATTAATGATTTATATTGCATTGCATTTGGACTTTATAATATTCATAAAAATGAATTAATTCATCGAGATTTACATATTGGCAATGTATTAAAGTTTCCATATTATTCCAGTATAACTGATATGGGATTATGTAAACCTGCGGATTATAACGCATCCGAAAATACAAAAAATAGCATATATGGTGTTTTACCTTATATTGCTCCCGAAGTTTTGAGAGGACAAAATTACACTAAAGCTGCTGATATTTATAGTTTTGGTATAATTATGTATGAAGTAATTTCTGAATTGCCTCCATATTATGATGTTAGCCATGATAATAATTTGGCATTATGGATTTGTCTAGGACTTAGGCCAAGGTTTAATATAAAAGTGCCTATATCATTTGTAAATTTAATCAAACAATGCTTGGATGCAAATTCATCAAAACGTCCAAAAGCAGAAGAAATTATAAAAATTTTGGATAAATGGAATGATGAATTTGGTAATAACGAATCGGAATTAAATAGACAAATCAGAGAAGCAGAAGAAATCAATAAAAATTATGAAAATATACTTTCAACTGATTTATCATACGAGACACATCCTGAAGCTATTTATACGAGTAGGCTGCTTAAATTTAGTAATCTTCCTGAACCAGGAAATTCTGATGATTATTATGATGAAAAAAATGATAATATAACGAGCGTGAAATTTTCAGGTAATTAATAATTTTGTTACTTTATAAAGTATATAAGTTAATTATAAAAAAAGGTATTAATGAGCTCTTTTCACTAATAGATTCTTTACAGATTGATATTATTTAATTAAAAATTAGTACGGCGGATTTTAAATTTGTAAAAACTTTTATTTTTTCTATTTATCCTTAATATATTTGTTTAATTTATTATTTCCATTTAATATCATAGATAATTCACATTTTACGTTTAATAATATGGGGTGAGTGCTGAGAAAAGGGACCAAATGGTTAAAAAAAAAATTCAAATATTCTGAATCAGATGATCAAATTTGAATCCATTTTACTTAAGAACTTTTTTTTGAAAAAATTTTTAATTTGGTTCCTTTTCCAGCACTCACACAATATAATTCACACTTTATCGTTAATAATAAATTGATGACTTTTAAGTTCTATACAGTTAATTAAATAAACTGATAAAAATATTTCCAACATTCACAAAATTGGCAAAATCAAATTTTCTAATACAGTAATTTTGAAAATTTACATTAACAATGGCCTAAGTACCCTAATTTTAACTTAACAGTTGATTAATTTATGATGATAACATCATTTGGGGGGAGAGAACGATAATAATAAAAATAAAAATATTGTTTAAATTATAAAATAATTTAGATAGATTCAAGATTGTCAATATCATGAGAAACGCAATAATAATAATTAATTTATTTTAGTGATGATTTTTTTTTAAAAAAAAAAATATGGTGATGTTCGTTCTTAAGTGGAATGATAATCTGAATGATAGTCAATAATTTTTTAAAAAATCTTCTTCAATATAATAAACGAAACGTTAACTAAAAATCTAAAAATTATTCCAAAAAAACGTCAACGTTATCACAAAACCAGCTGGCATTATTACTTCCGAAGTAACAGAAAAACCTCTTAAACCTACAAATCAATGCTTTATAATATAAACGACGGTCGTATATACATCATATTATCTAATCTGGTCCTAGTACTAACTTTAAACGAAAGCTAACGGTCTATCTATTCAAATTTATGTGTAGTGTATTATTTTTATGTAGTGTTTGTTTTATGTATGGTATATTTATTCTTATCTATATTATATAATAGTATCATACGATATATCAGATATCAGATAATATTATTTATTTTATCAGTTAAATAAAAAGTATATTGCTTTTTTTTTTATTTTTATATAAAATTTGTGGAAGTAATCTGTAATTCCTGCTTATCCGATAAATGCAAATCTTGTTCTCTCGCTTAAATAAAAGTATCACGTAATGTTGACTATTTAATGGGTAGTAAAAAGAAATTAATGAAAATACTGTTGTATTATGATTGAAATTTTACAATATTCTATAAAACAATACATACTACTACATATAAAGATCTTCCAAGTTACGTCTTTGTAATTCACTAAAATAATTTTCTTACCTGCTGCAGTAAAAATATCATATGGTCAGATTCGAATGTGTACTTAAGTTCATCTGTATTTTTAGTTATAAAGTAAATTAATGTGTCATAGAACATTTCTGTTATTTATTATTTAGCCTGTTTTATTTTCAATTTTTAGTAAAAAAAAAAATCCAAATATCTTGTAAATTAATAGTAAATCATTTTACATTAAAAATCATTTGTTTTTTTTAAAAAAAAAAAAAAAAAAAATTGATCGATCATCAATTTGTTAAGCAATAATTCGTTACTACTCATAAAGATATAGACAAAACTTGCAATAAACAACTGTCAACCTGAACCATTACAAGTCAAGCAACTGTTGGTGATTAGTAGTAATAACTAGACAAATAATTTTTATTAAAAATTAATAGCAAAGCTGGTTTCAAAGGCTTATCAAATTTTTAAATAAAAGTGAAATGTAAAACCACTAATTTAAAGCCAGAAAACAAGCACCTAAAATGTTAATCAGATACCATTTGACTTGTTCATAAACAAAAATGTTAAATATGGAATTGCTTGTGATTCTTCAGCAGAATTTTAACTTTGACGATTTGACAGTACTAGAAATAACTAAATAACTTTTTTCTTCACAATATATTAATTGCGGCAAAAAAAACGGATCCAAGATTATCCACCATTTCTACAAAATGTACTAATTTTGATAAATAGTTAAAGTTTTATCTATATTTAATGGTAAACAAGAAGAAATTATTGATGGTACTCGTTAAATCAATGTTGGCATTTGGCCGCGGCCAAGATACAGTAATTTGTTTTCCATTGGGCCAATTCGGATCGATAAATTTATGATTTTCAATAGGTAATAATACGCTTTATTACAAGAAGTATTGAACAGAAAATACTATGCAATATCCGTCCGTGCGCACATGTGATCACGTATCAATAACAATTTATCATGAAATTTGTTTGAATCTAGCAGGTCACGCCTATTTTGTATCACAAAAATAAGCCATGGAATTTGTTCGCAACATCCGGTTCAAGATAAAAATAGTAAAGTTATGCCATTTAGCCATTATCAAAGGTGCTACCGGCAATAAGACTAATTTTAGTTATTCATTTATTATCGTTTTACATTTACTGTTTAATATCTGACTCGTGCATTCTCTAATTTATATTAAAAATTCACAGATAATATTGTTTCCTTTGTTTTTTTATCTTAATATTGTTCAGATTACGAATATATGATTGCTGTAATTATAAAATAACGGTTATCAACATCATGTGGTAAACTGGGGATAGCGACAATAGTAACAATATTAACGATTTTTTTTTTTTTATCTTAACATTATTTAAATTTTATGAATTAATCCATGGATCGTCATTTGCCAAAATCATATGAAGATTGTGGGGAGATTAATTTTTTTTAGCTTAACATCGCTTAACTTGTAAAAATATTTTTTTTTTTTAAAAGAAAAAAAAAAAAATAAAATAAAAAATAAATAATTTTACCTAAAACGTTCTTACTAATAAATCCCGGTCGATTATTATTTATAAACAAAGGTGTTACGTTATCAAAGTTCATTGCACAAACAAATAATGTTCAAATATGGGCAATAAAAGCAAGATGTTATCTGATTATGACATGCGACATTACTATTGCCAAATAATTGAAATTATCAATAAAAAAAGTAAGATTATTATTTCTATCGAAGATAATTTCAAATTATGAAACTTTAAAGGAGGATAATTATGATATAAAGAGATAATGTGATTATAACAACTGTTTTTTTTTAAATAACTTTTTTTCCTCAATTTGTTATAAATATACTTCGATTTATCTTTGTTCCTTCTTTCATCAAACATTTAATTTCTAAGAACGAAATATAAAACTAATTACAAGAAATTAAATAATTTTTTGTCAAACACAAAACGAAACGCTAATTAAAAATCTAAAAATGAATCCAAAAAACGTCAACGTCCCTACGAAAAAAAGAATGTCCGGAAAATGTCTACGAAAATGTCCGGAAATTGTCCAGGTGCTTCAAAAATTGCCATGAAAATGTCCAAGAAATTGATCTATTTTGCTGTCCGGAATTTTTTGCATGCCCAGTTTTTTTTTATACATGAAAATTACCGGACAAATTCTAGACAATGTTTCTAAAAATGTAAAATTTTAAATTTTAAAAAAATGCAAAAAGCACAAAACTGATATTTAAAACCACCCCTTGACGTAATAAGTAAAATTGAAGAGCAGCCAAAAAAGCTATCTATGATGTTAATTCAAACTTTGGTTAATTGTGTAGGAAGTGATAATCTCCTGCTGATCATGGAATAATTGTTCAGAATTCTGGACAAATTCCGGACTAATTTGAACCCGGACATATTCCGAACATCCGGAAACGCGCACGGTTTGGAACATTTTCCGGATTTACTAAACGTCCGGAAATTGTCTGCTTATTTTTCCGGACAATTTCAGCATGAATTCCGGATGCATTTTTTTCGTAGGGTGTTACCACCAAACCGGTTGTCATTATTACTTCCAAAATAACGAAAAACCTCTTAAGCCTACAAATCAATGCTCTATAATGTAAACGACAGCCACATGTACAGGAAACGACTTCGAATTTGATTGAAATTTATATAATTTAAATAAATTAATTTATCATAAACAAATAACACAATGTATTTATTGATATATAGTGTATTTATTTGTATAAATATTAAATAGTATCATACTGTATATCATCATAGTTTTTTTTATTTGTTGTACTTTTTTATAAAAGTAAGTAACTATAAAACATTTTATGTAAAAATTTTTAATGTTTTTATTCTTAGGCC